>JADLSH010000395.1:1542500-1957500 GCA_016169945.1 Trachythela sp. YZ-2020
TAGGACCATCATAGGAACATATATAGGACTTTAATATATCAGCGGAAAGTGGACTTAAAAATACTGCTACCCATGTGGAGCAAAGTTCAGGACCGTTTAAAATTGGTAAAATTAAAGGTAAGAGAAAATATTTCGCGAAAAAAACTGCTCTTTCCCCTTCCTGTTATTAAACCCTCAGGCTTCACTTGGACTGGGTGAAAAGTAGCTGTTTTGCATTTAGACTTTAGTTCCTATTTAGTTCTTAAGGTGACCAAAAAGCACTTTAATCCATTCCAGCCGCCAACTCAAGAAAACAAAACAAAACATAATCTGAATAATATCATCTTGTGCACTCAAGATCTGAGTGACAAAACAAGGAGATACACGGTAATATTTCGAATTAACTTACTTGCAGTATTTGTGACGTATTTCGTCAAAATTTCATTAATCACGAACTCAAGAGTTTTCCTCACTTTTATTGATGACATCATTTCATCAAATGCTTTACGTTCAAGTTTCTGCGTCACAAGTCTAAGAATTCTTAGCAGAGAGCTTGAGCCACTTATGCCTTGAAATGTATTACTTTCACGAACCTTGGAAGATATTCTCCCGGGGGAATAGCGCTCTAACAGTTGATCACCAAAGTTCACGGGGAAAATAAGCAACTTTATGCTTCTTATTGTGCGAGATCTGATGCGGGATGAGGTTAAGTATGGTTGTCTTCGCCGAAAACATCTGTTAATAACTAATATATTTATTGTAAGTCTTCTGATGCCGTGTGCGTCCTTAGGTAGAGAGCGAAGGTTCTTCCTAAGTACCAGATTACCAGTCCTACGTCCAACTCTTACATGACCCCTGACATAACTTCTAGGAAGGAATCCATTTCGACATCGCCCTCTACGTTCTAAAGGCAGCTTGCCAAATTTGCCGAGTTTTACGTCTTCCGTTAACAGATATGTGTAGCCAACACTTCTTTTCCCTGCAATAAAAATGGGAGAGTACATTAAGAATATCAAGTTTTCGGATCATTATTGTCATTTTTCCAGATATAAAAACCATACATGCACGGTTTAGGATTAAGGTAATCGTTATGGTATGAAAAATGGTGTAGATTAGGGTTAGAATTAGGTAAGGATAGGCGTTATAATGTTAGGATTAGTTTAATGCTAAGATTTCGCTGTATTTAGTTAAATGTGGTTGTAAGTTTGGAAATTTACTCAATTTTGGCCAGTTCATATTAACAGCTGAGTGGGTATACACGAATTTTCAACTTTCAAGGGAACTTTCCATGGATGAGGTTTTTAGACAAGGCTCTTTTCACCAGAAATCGAACAGAGAAAGTAAAATTTTCCGATTTCCCGAAAAGTGCAGTTCGTATATGCGGCTCCGAGTGCAATTTGGAAGAAATCACGCACTTCATGCACTGGTGGGTTTTTCAATACCTTACTGTAAAATTCCACAGACTACAAAATTATCAAGAATTATACTTTCTTACCTGCTGCAAAAATGGAGTGACATTTTGGCAAGGTGACACTGAGGAGAAAAATATTGCAGACAAACAATAAGACGTTCATCATGTCGCCAACAAAGCCAACAAAATGATTAGATAAACGAGATGCAGAGCTTTTATATCCTTTTTCTGGCAGGAAATTGACAAAAAAGGTAATCAATCATCTTTTAATTTATGAAAGTAATATTACATTCAGCACTTTCAAATGAAAGACTAAAGACTATAAAGTGATATATTGAGTTGAAGTTTAATTGTCTTTAAAATAGAGTTGGAGGCGGAGCAACTCAAATTTTTAAAAGAACATGATTGATGATAGGAATTGATGTAGAAATCAATCTTTAAACAAAATACAGTTACTGAAGCGTCTATAAGCCCGTATTTAACATTTATTATTTATTAATATTTTTCAATGTTGAAGGGATTTTGTTGACCGACATTTCGAGCGAAAAGTATGCATATTTTTGACCTAACCGAGAGCAAATGCAGCTACAAGTCTTCTTGGAATACTGCAATTATACATCAATCATCATTCGAACGTGCATGCGATCTAGATTTTCATGGGCCGTTTTTATACTGGAGTCGCCATACGCATTATCCGTCTGGATCCATTTAGCAAAATTAACATGCATTTGTAGTTCGTATGGTTATGCGTCATGAGTGTATATAAAGACGGGCACAATAAGCATTATGCCTCTAGACGAATTATGTTCGGTAGTTCATCACATGCGACCGAGGATAGTTTGTCAAGGCTAAGAGGATAGACTGTCAAGATAGTTTGTATAATGAGTCTTGTGTCCATCTTCTCGTCTTCATACAGAAGACGCATAACCACATGCAGTACGCCGGTTTATTCCGAACTTTCCCGTCGTTGGGACTTGTCGTTTACCGAATCCAGTTATATCAAGACGAGAATCTCGCCCGTGAGATGAGTTTCCCGTCTTAGACGGAAATCCGTCTTCTAATATGAATTTAGCTATTATTCGTCAGTCCCGTCTTTATACACTAGACGAATAATGCGTCCACTGTCCAGACGGATAATGCGTCTCTAGTATAAAATCGGCTATACGATTATTTTAGTAAAGAAAGCTAAAATCAGTGTTCAAAAGTCTTGGGACAGTTCCAAGAAATGGCAAAATTCTTCAAAGCTACGCGTGCCCCTGACTGATGCAATGTTGCATGAGTACATGAAATGCTATCTACCTCTAATATACAACATTGCGGTAATGCCGGGGCTTGGGGGGGGGGAGCAGGGGGAGGGAGAATTACGTCTGATGGTGTAATAATCAACGAAAAGAACTTAAGGTGGAAAATTTGTAGTTACATGTAGTTGAATTTGCTGAAACATTTGGAGTAAACTGATCACACAGACTTAAGCCGTGCGGGTCAAACGAGGCCGGAGAGTTGATGAGAGTTTACAAGCACTCTCGTGCCCCGGTCAAAGGGCCATAAACGAGAACAAGAGTTGCATGAGAGTTGACTGGATTAATCCACGCGTACCGGTCAAACGAGCAAAAACTCTCATCAACTCTCATCAGAATTTAAACATGCAGCTCAAAGTTGATGAGAGTCGATGAGAGTTGGCCGTCAAGCCTGATCGGGAGTTGCAACTCCTATTAACTCTCATCAACTCTCATCCTCGTTTGACCGGAGTTTTAATCTGCAAGCTCCTTGTGAATATAATCCTGTTCAAAATCATCCCTAAAAATTCTCCTGGATGTAGCTAGTGAAGTTGCTAGGATATCGTACCAGGAAATCGGTTGGATCTTTCAACAAAATTGTGTAGGTCGAATATTGACCAGAAATAGTTCAATAAACAATGACGTGCTTTAGAGAGTAAAATATGTAGCTTGGTTGCCAAAGGTTGCATTCTTTGTTCTACTTCACGAACATCGAGTCCATTTACCTGGCGGGATTTGGAGATTAACTGGAGATAAATTACATACTACATGTAGGCTATCTATTTGAAATTTCTCGGAACACTAGCTTTTCAAACCCATGCACGAAGGCTATATATCAAGAACATGACAAAAGTAGACTTGCTGCATGAGCCTAATTTTGCCATGATAGGATGTTATGTGGCTATGTGTTCGAAAGGACAATATATTTCTCATGTATATGAAAGATCTAAATTCTGCTGACACATGCAGAGTACCACAATAAAGACATACACTTTTTAGCACTTCTTTCAGGAAACGAACCCATGTCTTTCAAGCTTTTGTGGGTGTTGTACACAAAGACAAAGTTAATTTAGTCCTTTTTAAACCACTTGTTCATTTAGCCATTTTTCAAAGCAATTTGTTCGTAACTCACATCAAAATCATGGAATACTGACATTACCCAAATATGTAATCTAAATTTCCATATTTCCTTGTATATAATCAGTAAAAGCTTGTTTCACCAGACACCAATGGCAAAAACAAAATAACTGAATAAATTTTCTAAACGGTATATACAATCTAAAAAAATTCCTTCCGCAGACTCCGGACGTATCACCCACCAACATAACCTTGGAAAATTTATTAACAATCATGCAATTAACTGACATATCAGTTTCCTGAATCCTGAATATCCTACCAGGGAATTTTTTGGATCTGTCAGCAAAATTGTGCAAATCGAATATTGACGAGGAAAAATATAAATTAAATATACATAAATTGTGTTTTTAGCAACTGAAAGTATATGTAGCTTGGCGGTAAAATTGGTATATATTGCCTTGTTTGTTGAATATCTGACCAACGATCCGGAGTAAGGTAATCACCTGTGGCTGGTTGTATAAAAACACGTCAGTGAACTATAGTTAGTGCGAATGTTAACCAATTACAATCACGTATTTTACAATTAACTGCTATTTAACTACAAAACGGGCAGTGAAAAAGTCGTGAAGAGTTTTATATATACAACCACTAGTTTTTGGATTAGTTGCTGATACAAGCACTAGTTATTTTAATGTTCTCAGAATACTAGCTTTCTCAATCTTTATTAAAAAATTGTTTATTTTATCCAAATTTTCGAAGATGTAAAGTTTATGGCTTTATTTTATTTGCGCTCAAACGGACACCTTGATTGGCTTATAACTTTATATAATTATATATAGCTTTAAGCCGGACTCGACCAAGTATAATATACTGTACGTATAGATGCCGAAAGAGCTAATTATTCTAATCACATAGACATTCATAGACATAGTACCAGAACAAACTGAGACGAGTGAGACGTATATACTCATATGTCCTCAATATCATTTCTTTCAGGAGACAAACCCACGTTTTCCTAATCAGTACATTTTAGCTTCTTGTGGGTGTTAAAGTAGAACATGACAAAGACAAAATTTTCTGTCCTAATGGCCTAAGTTTGAGCATTTGTTCATTTGTAGTTCACCAAGCACAGGTGCCGGCACAGCTAGAGGGCCATGAAGTATGACTTTAAAAGAACTCGAAATACTAACTTTAAATTTATCTGCAGGAAATAATGCAGTGTAAATTCGTTGTTAATTATGTTCAATGAAATTGTCGAGCACCTATATAGTTTGTCCCTGTGGCTGTGCCTGTGGGTCTATTGCAATTATTGTAGCATTGAGTGTATTGAAGTAATGCGGGCTTTATATACCAAAACAGCATAATTAAACATTAATTAATAAAGTCTCAAAACTTTAAATAATTATATATAATTCCGAACGGTCTAGATAAACAGGCCTGGAATAAAGTGTGATCACATGATCCTGGATAGTGAGGTTAGTAACATGATAGAGAACATTTTAAACATATGTGCTTCATGGCCATGGAAGAATGGACTTAATAAAACGTCATCCGACCATTGATATTGCGTTGATCCAATATGGTAAGAATAGCCAGATTGATATAAGAGCCAAAACTCTTTTTGTGTTAGTTCTTTCTGCAAAAGGGAACTTTTTTCTTGCAATAAATAATAAAATATGAAGAGTGAAGGGCGTAAAAAGTGAAAGAACAACATGCAGTTGCTAGGCAAAATACCTTCTTACAATTTTACAGTCTTTAAGTTTAATAAGGATGATTTCAGTTTACTAAATATAGTGTTTGAACGTTCATGCACTTGGCACTTAATATAGTCAGTTATATATAGGAACTTAGGGGTGTGTTACGCTTCTTGGCCCTGTCAAACGCTTGGTCTTTGCTTACTTATATAACTATATATAAGGTATACATAGGTCTAGGACTCTAAACTTTCATATATACATTGAGAAGGTCAATCCCTATTTTCACTGATTATTTTGACATGGAAAATTACCAAAGTTACCAGAAACCAGGGAAATTAAGCAATATTTGCTAGAAATTATTGAAGTCGACGATGGATCAGCCAGGTATATATTTTCAGTCTTAAACATGGTGGTGGAATGGAAGCAGGGATGCTCGTAACACAATGCTCATTTTGATCGACCTCCACTTCTATTTCCAGAGCAAAAAACCCAGCCCCGTTCCTCAACGTTGAACGTTCTGGATGGACATATTACATCAATAACAACTTTTAAGAAAGAACTTAGAGAGTTTTTACTAAAATAATCTTATTAAATTTTAAATAAGTATATGTACATATTTTTATATATTTATATTCATACATTGTAACATAAATAGTTAATTTTAGAAGTAATTTATAGTAATTTCAATCATGTAATGTAGTGTTGAAAAGCCCTTAGGGGAACACGCAATAAAGTATCTATCTATCTATCTATCTAATTAGTAAACAACGTTACGTAATTTTGAACTAATATTAAAATCGCGTTTTGAAAAGCAAACTGAAACCGAGAGTAATAATATATAATTATGAAATTAGCCAGCATTTTTCTTATTATTCGACAGTCTCCGTTATTGAAACCCCGACCCCCGGGAGTATGCGGAGATTTTAACATTTCTCGAGTGTTAAAATCCCGGCCTTAAAATGTGTCCATTTGTTAAAATGCCCGGCTTGCCAGGCCGATCATATAGCTTTCCAAAGTCTAGCTTTTCATCTGGTCGTCTAATCAGTATTTTTGATATAAAAACGAGCTGTTACAAGGAGCTGTCAAAGAAGAAAGTCTGGCGAACGTGAATCGAAGGCTCTACGAGAGTTAAATCCCCGGCATTTTATCCCGGCTTTTGTGCGATTGTGTCAGTGTTAAAACCCCGGGTAGCATGATGGCAACGTTTGTTAAAACTCCGTACGTATTTGCCCCGCAATGTCCCGTTAAAATCCTGCATATGCCCGGGGGTATGGCACCCCATAAGTAATCGCGTCGAGACTTAGTATAACCCACTGGTATAACCACTGAGTAACCCAGTAACCCTTATTATCACATACTTGTGCCCTTATCAGGGCGATAACAGGGTGACATAAAAACGATATGTCCCTAGTGACGATATCGTTTTTATTTCCCGCTGCTTATCACCCTGATAAAGGCACTAGATGTGATAAAAAGGTTATCACACTCATGACCCTTGTTCGCTCTATCTTTCTATTAACTATGGTTCGCTGCGCTCACTCGTGACAATAATGATATCGTCCTCGAGCGATAAAAATGATATCACCTCATCCCTCATATGATAACCTATACTTATAATATATGTTGGGTGGAGTTTGGGATTAGTGTTAATATAAATTTCGATAAGGGTTAGATGAAGTCCCTATCAGTAATCGATACCGCTGTGCGTGGTATCGCAGCACTAGAGTTGTGACTGATTTATAATTCTACGAAATATCTTCACTGTATTAAAATAAAACATTGTTTAAATGATATTTTGCGCAAACGATGGCTTGTTACGTCGGTGGTTATCCACAGGAACGTTTTCAATATCCGGTAGATAAGAATTTCTTCTGTCCAATTTGTACAGACGTATTGAAAGATCCAGTACAATGTCACAACCAACACTACTTCTGCAAGGCATGTATAAAAAAACATCTAGAGAGTTCCAAGACATGTCCTGTATGTGTTGAAAAACTGACGGAGGAGAGTCTAAGTAAACCACCGAGAATCGTAACGGATTATTTAAATGGCTTGATAATCAATTGTGATTATACTGAGAGAGGTTGTACTTGTTACATGATAGCATAATCATGTAATGTTTATATATTATATCTACAGTTATTTTCATAGATATTAAATAATCAGCAGAGACCTTAGTTAAGCTTACATGCATGAGTAAGCAAATACTTTACAAACAACGCCTAACCGCGAGCTATACGTCAAAGGATATGATTGTGGTTTAGTGGTTAGAGAAACATCTCTATTTACGTAATAGATATGAGTCATCATTTCAAATTGTTCCTCACACAAACACTATATAAGACTTATAAGTAGCTTTACGCATGAATGCGCAACATGCAGTAGAGAGAGTTGGAGTAGAGAGTAAGACGTGTGAGAAGTACTGAGAAGGATCCATAGCTGACAAGACGATGCTGCTATAACGCGCTGATATATAAAGAAGACAACATGGAACTTCGAAGGAACGGACAGCAAATGAACGAATTTGATATGTTATATAAATGAACTTGAACTATTGAACTATTGCATCACTCAGACAGCGGATAAGTATATTAATTCATATATAGCTTAATCTAACTAATACTTTTCTTAATAAAATATAAATAAAATTAAAATGCTTGGATTTACTTTCTTTTGTTGCGAGTATAAAGCGAACCAAAAGCGGCGAAATCATTTTCATTCGGGACGCACGTAACATACTGAGGTAGTGGAACTTGGAAATCTTAGCAATCACACTCCAATTTGCAATTATAGACAAGTTAATTGCCCTAATGAAAGATGTGAGACAACCGTAAACATGAAAGACCTAGAACAACACAAGATAGAGCATTGTGAGTATAGACTGATATACTGTCAGGAATGTGATGAGGAAATGTCAGTGAAGAAGTATGGTAAACATGCATGTATATTGAGTAATGAAGTGAAAGAAATAAAAGCAATGTTGTCAGAAGTGAAAGATGCAGTGATTGAAGTTGCCAAACTTTTCAAGAATCAGAATGAAAAGTTAAATGAAATACAACATGCACTGGACAGTGAATTACTGAAGGAGATTCACCTTGTCACTTCTGACAAAGAAGATAAAGAAGGAAAGTCTTCTCCACAAGCACAAGCAATGCATTCAAGCAGTATGGAAATTGACAAGAATATTATGGTTTTAGGTGGAAACAACAAGATGTCTTTAAATTCTGTTGAAATGTACGCCAATGGCAATGAAACCTGGATGAATCTTACACCAGCACAAGAGTGTAGAGTCTCTTCAACCGCACACTATTATGAAGGCAAAGTTTTTGTTACAGGTGGGCATTGCAATGGGTCACCTATAGGGAGCATAGAGTACATGGATCTCAGGCAAGGACAATGGTTTCCTTTTGCACGTGAACTTCCTGTCAAATGCCATGGCCATAACTCAGTCATCCACAATGATCGTCTGTGGCTTATCGGAGGAATGCTGGTTAAACAACCATGTTCAGATACCATTCATGAGATGATGCTTAATCCACCATACACATCAAAGCTCAAGTGCAAGTTGCAGCAACCACGTGCTTACCATGGCGTAGAAGCCTCTGGTAGTAATGTTTTAATCCTTGGTGGTTCAACAACTGGTTATCATCAAGATGCTGTTAAAGATGTTTTGCTGTATAGTACGGCACAGAACAGAATTCGAAATGTTCAAGCCTTACCTTTTCCCATCATGGATATGGCAACTGTCAAACATGAGGATGAAGTCCTCATCATTGGAGGTAGAAATCAGAAGAATGAAATTTTAAATTCAGTTTTCAAGTACAACTACAAGAAGTCTAAATGTGAATGGTTGCCCAACATGAAGCACAGGAGGGCTGAATGTGCAGCAGTAATCTCTGGGAATAAGGTTTATGTTATGGGAGGCTTCAATTGGGAGAACAGATATCTTAGTTCTGTGGAATGCCTGGATCTTGCAAACCAAGTTTGGGAAGACGTGCCACCCATGAGTGAACCAAAAGATAAAATCAGTGCTGTTCTTGTGCCTAAATTTCCCCTTTGATTCTCCCAGGATTCTGTAGATGTCACCGAAGTATGACAAACTTAAAAAAAGACACATTCTTCATGCAACATAACAGCTTTATAACCCTGATCTCCATCATTATTTTTCAAACAATGGACTGCATGCCCAAGTATGTGCATGTAATTATTGTAATATTTCTTGCAATAATAATTAATTAATTATCATGTTTAAAGTGAACAGGGCAGTTCAAAGACTAACATTTTCTTAACAACACTATTGAGTACAAATCAATTTAGAGAAGATGAATAAAAACAATATATATAATAGAAGGGAAAATAGAAACAATATAGTGGTGTTTATGCTAACGTTTCTACATAATCTATCATCCTGACGGGAAAGTTTGGAAATTGGCCACAATGACTACAATGTTACACCTCCTGGGTGCCAGAGGTTTTTCCACGCTCGCAAATGAACACGCAAAATCCGAAATTTATGCGGTATGTCTGCGAGCGTGGAACAACCTCTGGCACCCAGGGTAACCTAAGACTGGACTGACCGTAAATGATCAAGTAAACGCCCACCCTGTAATAAACTCCCCGTATCTAACATTTTACCAGAATTTGGTAATCTGTGTAATGAACGCCCTGCTTCTTATCTAATAAACGCCCCATCCCTACACATTCATTTATCGGGGTAAATTCCGCGACATTGCGTTGAAACGACGACATATTAGAAATAGACGACACAAACATTATCCAAACTGCGACATCAAGGAGGTGGAAAGCAATAGCGAAATTGCGAAAGCGAGATAGCAACCTTTGAAACTGCGACATTGCTAATTTAGAAATTTGGGAGTGTGGCGGGCTGAGCGCTTACCCCCGTCCCCCATATATTTGAGTAAACGCTTGTTAAATAATAGTGTTGTAGCATAATGGACTAAGAGCTATGAAAGTCGCAAAGTTTTGATTTTTGTTCACTCTACAAATAGAAGCCCCCTTTAATGTACGAAAATGTAATAAACGTAAGCAAGCCAGTGATAATAGGGAACTTTAGATTTGACGACGGCTACGAGAACGACTACGACTGCGAGATTTTTCCGTTCACCATCTGCCATAGGCGTACGGGCAGGGGGGGGCATCTGATCGAACTTAAACAAAAACAGAATCTTATAATTTAAAGTACTGTATATTTATCTGGTTTGCGTGTTGTTGGAAAACAATGATTATAGTATAATTTGAACATTTCTGTAATTCAGTTGCATGCCTTTGCCTGACCGAAGAAGAATTGGCTCTAGCTCTAACGAGAACGGCGCATGAAAATCTATCTTCGCACAACAATAGACCAAGAACATTGAATTCTATCGCTCTCATTAACATTGACAAGCGGGGCCGTAGACTGAATGATTATTTAGTAACTGATAATCTGAACCATTATTATTATCAATTATTGAACGATGGCAATGAGTGTACGCGATTTTGAATGTACATTATCTGGGTATCAGAGTGGTCTCACAATGCACGAAATGCCCTTTTAGAACCCTCACATTTTCAAAAAATTTCCCCGGATTCCCCTAAAGATTCTCGGACTTTTGGCCTCGAAAAAATTAGTTGCGCTAATGTTAACATCGTGGCAACGGCCCTGACGAGCACATGCCAACAAAACTATTAAGATTGACATTTTTACATGATTAACCTAAACATGATTAACCTGAAAATAATTGACACTTGGTCAACGACATGGACGATATAGGTATTTTTTCTAAATTATGTAACCTCCTACTCAGATTTGTAAACGTTCATTTTGAGTTCACAGAAGCAATGCACAAGTGAAAATTCAGCATATTGATTTATAAAATACAATTAAAAGGTTCTTATTGTTATCAATATGTTATCTATCCAATTTTGGGCAGTTATGAAGTTGCGCCAAATGAAGTTGCGCCCATACGCCCATGGCATCTGCTAATACAAACTTGTTATCAGTACGGAAAAATCTCGTAGTCGCAGTCGTTCTCGTAGCCGTCGTCAAATCTAAAGTTCCCCAATAGACGCCTTTGTGCTGCGCGCTCTCAACCGCGCGTAAGACGGGCTCTGGGTACGAGATTACGAGAATGCAATGAAACCAATCTTATACGTCATGTTAGGTGTATTATAGTGGAACATATGCTTCTGTTCAAAGATTTGTAAATCTGATTCTGATGCTGAGTTGAAAATATATTAAAGATTTATACTGCAAGAGAAGGTATATGAAGTAATAAATAACAAGCATTTGTAGTTTTAATATAGTTTTAACTATGGAACTATTATTTAATGCTAACTAGATGTGTGAGGTAATTGAGGACGTAGAAGTCAGTGTAGATTGTAGAAGACTATTAGAAGTGTAGAACATTGTTGCGAAATATTTACCTTGATTTGTTTCTTTCCCAGTCCCAGTGTACTTTACTCGAGAGTAATAGAGTATTCTCTAGTGACATATTTAAGCTGATTTATATTTAACACTTAATATTTACTGAGATGGGAAAACAGTATGTTTTGTGATCTAGAGATCACTAGCGCTGTGACCCAGTGACGTAGCCAGGATTTTCAGTCAAGGGGGGCCCGAAAAAGTACTAGGGGGGGCCAACATAGAGATTTGTATTAGTCTAAATGTTTCCTAGGGGGGGCGACACCTTCGCCAGGGGGGACCTGGTCCCCGGGCCCCCCCTCTGGCTACGTGTCTGCTGTGACCCCGTCATTCCCGTCAAGATATCACAAAAACACTGCATGCTTTCCCAAGCTCAAATATATATGCACTTGTATATATATATATAGGTTAATTGGTGGCTAATAAGCTATAATGCAAAAGCTCACTTCCCTTGTGGTCGTTTGAGCACTCTGGCCCCAAGACACTTCACGCATGTCTGGATGCGCATGTGTCTGAGTATTGTACCACATGCGCTTGGTGAGGGCAAGAGTATGGTGTATAAATACGAAGTCACTCGCATCTAGACTGTGTTACAAGCTGCACTGACGAGCCGTTGAATGGCGAAACATGCATGTCTGCAGATTTGACTATATATGCTCCTTCACTTGTGTTGTTGAGCACTCTGTGAGGTTAATTGGTGGCTAATAAGCTGTAATGCAAAAGCTCACTTCCCTTGTGGTCGTTTGAGCACTCTGGCCCCAAGACACTTCACGCATGTCTGGATGCGCATGTGTCTGAGTATTGTACCACATGCGCTTGGTGAGGGCAAGAGTATGGTGTATAAATACGAAGTCACTCGCATCTAGACTGCGTTACAAGCTGCACTGACGAGCCAGCCGTTGAACGGCGAAACATGCATGTCTGCAGATTTGACTATATATATATATATATTTTCGTATAGCAGCTACACTCATCAGGTGAAAACGCGTTTGATGTTGTTAACGCGTTTTCACCTGATGAGTGTAGCAAGCTTTGCTTGCTATACGAAACAAATTTGTAGTGAATAAAGTTTAAATGAAGTGACTCAAGTTTGTCCTTTGTGTTATATCCGCTCTACCTCGGTATTGAGCACTCTATTCATATGATTCTAAACTCAATACTTGTCTATATATATATATATATATATATATATATATATATATATATACGGTAAAAATCCTGTGTTAACCTGATGATTGCCTTGACCAGGCATGAAACTTTAAGTAGTTAACAAATGTTTGTATAATTTTGATTTATTAAATATTTTATATATATATATATCTGCAGACATGCATGTTTCGCCGTTCAACGGCTCGTCATTGCAGCTTGTAACGCAGTCTAGATGCGAGTGACTTCGTATTTATACACCATACTCTTGCCCTCACCAAGCGCATGTGGTACAATACTCAGACACATACGCATCCAGACATGCGTGATGATACGCATCCAGACATGCATATATATACAGCTAATTCAAAAAAGGAAAAAAGGTTGTCCTTTGCAAACCTTAAACTGTAAAACCTTAAACCTTAAACTTTAAGCGCGAAAAGCACTATGGGAACACAAGTTTCAAGTTTAGGAATTGAATTTGGCGTTCATTGTGAGTGAAATTATTAATATCTCCCTACAAGGATATATCAATCACAAATGACCGCAAAATTCAATTCCTAAACTTGAAACTTGCGCTCCCATAGTGCTTACCATAGTGGATACCTTGAGGTTTAAGCGAAAACTATATATTTATATATACATAGTACTATCTGCACAGAAATATATGTCTCGTCAGTGCAGCTTGGTACGTCTAGATACGAGATGACAACCATATTTATACACATGAGCTTGCTCTCACCAAGCGTGTGTAGTACATACAACAAGGTGACATCAACGCATCCAGACATGCGCAAAGTGTCATGGGGCCAGAGTGCTCAAACGACCACAAGGGAAGTGAGCTTTGCATTATCATTAATAGACACCCATTAACGTTGACAGAGTGCTCAACAACACTAAAGTGAAGGAGCGTAAATAGTACTATCTGCAGAGTCGACATGCATATTTATATTGTATATGAAAAGGTTTTCAGAATCATGTCTGGTTTAGATATGAATAAAAACTAGGGTACCTGCAAGGTAGGGAATGCTGAATGATTACTGTTATTATTCTATAGCTTCTTGAAACAAACATGACGTTTATGCAACACAAATTATATTCAGTAGATTGTAATTATTGGCATTGACCCAGTGTGTATGCCAGAAAGTTTTGTAACATCTATTTCAAAATATCAATATTTTCCATGTATTGTTACTGCGATGAGTAAAATGACACTGGCACACAAGCAAATTTGCCAATTTTGGTAGTGTATAAAAGCGTTAAAAATATATACATGTGCGCGAAATAATTTTGCATTTGGCAAGCTATAACACGAAAGCGTTGTTCCATCATTCTGTTCTTACTTTGCTGGATATGTCAGTCGCCTACATGTAAAGCACAACTCATTGCCATTTGAAATATTTGTCTTAGTGCGTGCAGAACTGAGACCCCAAGACCACTGTCTGTTCTGACAATACGACCATACATTATTTCGTTCGCTTAATGACACTGATAATAACGTAAATTACTCCCCATACTAAAAAATAATAGGATTCTTTACTTATATTTGAATTTTTAGCCTTTATATTTGAATTTTTAGCCTTTTGAATTTTATGGTTGTGTAACACTAGATGTGATGGTAATGTAAACGTCAGTAACTAGTCTAGTAAGTTTGTAAGCTTGGTATATTGAGAATGCTCATGACTAATTGCGTCAGCAAAACATCGCTGATTTCGCTGTGGGAAAAATAGGTGAATTAATACGAAGACTGTTCAACTCATTTGTTTGATTAAAATGTGCTTGGTCAAAGTGTGTGACAGTGTAAACCTTTTTCAAAGACACAATTTACACAGTCAGCGTTAAATGTCTTAAATGCATTAGCCAGTTTTTGCAATCACACCAAATGGGGCGAGCCTGAGCATGAGCGATTACAGGCTAAAGCCGGTTACAGAATTGCACGTGTGTACGTACACACAACAATTTTCGCTGACCAACCGCACCTTAGTGATCAAATTACTTTGACAAGTTTTCTTTGTTGACCCATACAGACGAGCAAAATTTGGACATGTTAGCTTTTGAACAAGTGTACTTGGCATAGAAAAACTTGGCATGTGAGCGAAACATAATGCGGCAATTTGTTAGTTTACTATGATTGTACTCATCAAGGACAGTGTGAAGTGGTTGCACGACTGTGCATCATACTTAATCGTTGAGAAGCAAGAAAAGACATTTTCAGAAAATGCTATACAATGTGTCAATGCCAATGGTAGCAATATTGACATTGCACCTGTAGGCTGTAAGGTGATGGAAAATCAATACGCTCACACTGCTAAAAGTGTGTCAAAAGTCATAACTGTAAATGAAAAAATGAATAAAAATATAAATGGAAATAACATAGCTTCGAAAATCTGATATCTAATTGACTAAAATAATTTGAGTTGACATGTCAATTTTTGTGTATATAGTTTTATTGTTTTTGTCACGCGATCTAAAAATAGCAGATCTAAACAAAAGACATTTCAAACCATATTTAATACTTAGAGAAGAATATTGAACCGAAATAAAGTTAGATATAGAAACTAAAGGAAGGAACAAAGCCGAACAACAAAATCTATCTCGTCAATTTAATGACTTTGAAAGTTCGAAGAATCATAATTTTTCATTAACTGTGTATCAAACCTGCTAGACTATTCTGGTCATAGTAAATGCGTCCAAGAAAACGAAACAAAAACCGGTGGGAATTATTCGCTATTGACAGAAGTTGAAAACTATAAATTGCATAATAAGACGAGGCGAAATGCCGGTGGGATTTTAATAACTATGATAAAAGTTCCGAGACCGACGTACGCACCATAATGCACTGCGCTTGAGCTCGGTTAGCCACCAGACTATGGGGCTCGCCAGTGAACTCAATTTGTTAACCTGGAACGATAACTGGCGGGTGAAAAGTGAAGCCGAAATAACAGTGCCTACGCCATCAAACGTGATTGATTTCACAACGGCCAAAGTTCAAAATAAGTTCACAAAAATAGAAAAATAACTTAAAAAGCTGTTAAAACCTGCACGATAGCTTATCTTATCCCATATTTTTATGGCATTCATAAACTTTTTGCACAAACTAGCTTATACGCCTTATACGACTGACAAAAAACAAAATATTTTCGCTGTTTGAACAAAAACACTGAGAAAACTAACTTACTTGAGTGACAAAGATATGTTTTCCTCCTAGTTTTCCTTCTGTAATCTTTTTTAGCCAGTTACAAAGGAGAAACTACTTCGATTTGCAAAAAAACTGTTGTTTTTTTTCCAAAAAATAACACAAAAAATAGAGTTTACGCACGGACCGCGCAGTAAATAAGTTGTGGGGGACTGAAACTGACGTACGGACCGCGTAAAAGGACTGGGATTTAGGCTTCACTTTTTTCCGCCTGAATGATTGAATGTTATCGTTCCAGATATTAAAAAGCTCGCCCCAATTAAATTATTTTAAAAATAACTTTAGACAAATCATTAAAATGTATTGCATCTGGGTTGTTAAGATAAACAAATTAGTAACTAACATATGCGATGACCTACCTCCTTCCAAGGCTCTTTCCCCCAGTGAGGTAGGAGCATAGAAGAAAGAGCCTGGGGATTGTGCGATGACAAGCTACCATGGAGCTAGCCACCTATAATACATAGATACCTTATGATTAATATGCAAATATAATATACTTTGTCGGCCTATGTCCCACTAATTGATCAATATTTGTGATATGCAAATCTGGAAGGGATGAAGTCGATAGGGAACATGCATATGTGAATGATGAATCTAATGTAGGATCAACAGGCGTGCTGTTCCAACGAAACTTCCTCCATTCCGACTTGATTTGCATGTAAACTTGTCATAGGCGGGGATTAGACTAGTTCGAGCTTCCACACGAAAAAATTCAGATAGTTACAAGCTATGATCCATGAACTTCAAGACTATACATACATAGCCTACATACATACATGAGTGTGATGAGTAAAGTCCTCAACGAGAATCGAACTCAAGACTCAGAGGTGAAAGGCGCTTGTTCTGACTGCGCCACCGAAGCCCCCTGTGAGTTTAACATGTTATGACATGACTTCTCCTACCAATCAGATACTGCTAAGATACCAGGCCATCCAGTGCCTGGTAGAACGGCCGCCAACGAATAATGGAGGATATTATTTTTCAGTATACATTTGACTTGTACTTTATCAACTATCACTATCAGGTAGTGTCTTCCATGCAATAAATTTTCTTTTAATTTTTGTAGTGTGACAAAGAACCATGGTTAATATTATGTTCAGAATCATTAAAATTGTTGTACTATATTCCTTTGCGGGATTTTATGGTTTTTTTGTGTCCTTATTCCTGCTTGGAAAATTGTGTCAGTTACGAATGGGATTTTTTAAGAAAAGGCAAGGAACACAAGGTAATGTCATAATTAATTTAAGCATGTTGGATTGAAGATTCGTTTACCCAAAAGCGAAAACACTTCATATATCTTGGACTATGTGCGTAGTTTATATTAGTTGACAATTTTAGGAGGACGACCTATAAATATTCCAATTATTATGTATTGGCCTTTCCCTTTCTCACTACTACAAAGTTACCCTGGGTCCAGAGGTTTTCTGATGTCAAGGTTTTTTCTGATATCTGGTCCGGTTAGGGACGACTCTGCGCCTGAGTACAGGCACGCCCTGGTACAGGCTACAGCTAAACAGGAAACCCCGTGATCCAGGGTACTGCAAAGTAGATCTGAGTAGGTATTAAATTTATTATAAGTAAATTTATCATATGAACCTGGATCTACCCTTATATTATTGTAAAGAAACATATAATTATATGCAATAAAGGATAGTCTGAATAATAAAAAAAACATCTGTAAAAGCAAACGTACTCATCTACATGCCACTGAAATTAGACGGCCGGCCAGCCTCGAAAAAAGTGACTGTCGATGGCATTTTTTGTTACATCGGAGTGTGTTCACTTTGACGGTGAAAGTGGTTGCCCTCCGTAATTTTTCTATTTATGTAGCGAAATTGGAAGGTTTTTATAACGACATTTCGATAGATGGGATTCCATTTAAAAGCAGTTTTCGATATCATGGATTTATTGTAATTGGTTCACTACCTAATTAGCATGTGCAAATTTCTCCTTTTCTTAATTGTCATAACTCAAAATGACATGCTAATGAGAAACATGGAATACCTGTGTGGAGGCAAGTTTCATTATAAAGATGGATTTATTAGAACGAGTGGTTACCCAAAGGCTTAAATTCGTAAATTATTGCGTTTTATTTCGAATATTTACCGATTTTGAAGGTCTATGTGTTATAGTAAAACTACGTGTTTGCGCCAACATGCTGTTTTTCAACCATTTACATGCCAAAACTCGACTGGCTCAACAGAAGTATATTGTGTTACACGGGTGGCAACCGGGCGTGTAGTACTGATTCGTATGTAATCGAAACATATGTGACTGTTGCCTGCCTGTAACACAACAAAAACATATTGTTGTGGCATCTTTTTGAAAGGTCGTGTTTTGATGTATTTGCGCCATGTTTCTTATTAGCATATCATTTTGAATTATACGAAAGAAGATTATCCAAGCTTTACAAATGTTAATTAGATCGTCAGCCAATTAAAATAAAACACTGATATAAAATACAGCATTCGACAAAAATCCCATCCTTCGAAATGTTTTAGAAAAAACCTTCAAATTTTAGCACATAAATAAAAAAATACGGTTGGCAACCACTCTCACCCTCAAAGTAAACACTATCCTGAGACAATTGCGTATTTTCATGCTTGTAACAAAAAATGCCATCGACAGTGTTTTCTAGACACTTTTTTCAAGCTTGGCCGGTCGTCTAAATAGACAAACTCGTAAAAGTTAGACAATGTTCATACGAGACCAGACAAATTCAGAACCGTGCTCAAATCCGTCCCGTTCCATTTGTTGGAATTTGTACGGTTAGCTGTGCTCGAATTCGTCCGGTATCGTGCATCCCATGGCCATGTGAACTGTGCAAATTGGTTTCGAATTCATCCAACCCCGCGTGAACAGAGCTTTATAGATAGATAAATCGTTTATTATTACAAAAGGTACCAGCTTTGCAGTCAAAGACTGAATTACGCTGAAAAACTCTTACACTGAATTGCGTAAAATTTATGTTATGTATTTAGATACTTGGATATTGCTGTATATAAACTGTTTAATTACAGTAAATGAACTAATAAACGCCTGAATTTTCGTTCCTTTAGGGGGTCTATTAGAGGGAGACGTTTATTCTCTTACATAAGGCGGTTTTGTGCCTCTTAAACAACGCTTTCCAGCAGTTTGGTACAGCAGTTTGTAAATAGAGTGAACGAATCTTCAACTTTCATTGCTATTACACTCCATTACACTAAAGCCCCACGTTTAAGTTGATCTATAATAAACGCCTATGAAGAGAGGGGCGTTTATCACAAAATGCTGGTTTAACCAGAGTGTCTATTAGAAATATGGCGTTTATTAAATAGTGGGTTTTAATTACACTGTAGATCATTTACGGTATATGGATCAAAATATGCTTGTTCAATCAAATACGTTTTATGTGAAAATAGATAACATTGATATCTCTGTATATTCTATAGTTCCAGCATGTCTTCAAGATTCTTCTCTTGGTGATCATCATTACATCACAACTAAATCAGGACATAAGTTTCACTATGTTGCTAAAGGTGACCCTGGGAAACCTTTGATGTTGTGTTTACATGGATTTCCTGAGGTAATTATAGTCTATTATAACGTTCTATATATCTCAACTAAAATTATCTACATGTTGCTTACTTACAATATTGTCTATATTATTGTTGGTAGTTTTGGTTTAGCTGGAGATTTCAACTGAAAGAGTTTTGTGATGATTACAGAGTTGTGGCTCTTGACCTGAGGTAATTTTCACTGCAAAATACAACTACAGTCAAAACTGTGCCTTTTAAAACTACGTTCGCAGAGACAAACTTTATGAATCACGGACACAGGCTAACTTTTACACGGGCTAACTTTTGCAAGTTCGAATCCGGGTGAAAATGTGATCTATATTCTTCTTTTTACGTATAGAATGATACATGTAAAATATAAAGAAAAATAACATTTGGACTAGAGATGCGTTACACGCACGTGTCAGCTTTGTTTACATTTTTGTATCCAAATATGAACTTTATAAATGAAGTGGTGACAACTATATATATTTTCCTGCTTCCAGAGTAAAATAAATGATCAAGGTAGCACAACAACACTTTGCAAGAACATATAGAACCTAGTTAAACTGTTTCTATCACGAACTGGAGACTCCAATGTACGCATGCGCAGAACGGACTGTACTGCCATATAATAGGAAATGACTAGAAGGGCCACTTGAGGCGGAACCTTTGAAGTTTTTGACGCTGCGCATGTCGCATTATGCATGTTCATTACCATTATTCTAGCCAGTCAATTGCATTTTCTGGCCAATAAACACGCTGAACTGGCTGTTCCGCCATTATTCTGGCCAGAAAACTGCATAAAAATAGGGGGTCACGTTGCACTGCTGAGTGGCCCTTCTGGTCATTTCCTATTCTGTGGTACTGCATTATCCATAGGCGTAGATGAACCGTACGAGTTTTTTGGTATGGTTACAAAGTCGTTCAATTCCAGTTTGTCTTGCATGTTTCAATGAATGGTATCTGAAACAAAATGGTGCTATAGTATTATAGATCTAGACGTGGCACAACATGTTCAAACTACGGCAAGCAGGACACATGCGGCTACCTCTCACCTTTTAAGAACACAAGCTTGTAAAACTACCACATTCCAGAACTCCTACTTTGTTAGAATTGTAAATCTGTGGGACTACGTATGTAAATCTGCTCCTTCCAACTGCTACAGCACTCTCTCCACTTTTAACATACCCACACAAGACTTACCTCTACCTTACTGCCACTGTCTACACTCCTGACTTACCTAGTTCACACTCATTGATCACGACTGACTAATATCTTCCATGTCAGTCATTCTGTCACTTCTCTCTCTTAATCTACTGTACTTTTTGCTTTCCATCCCCTTTTTTTTTCTATTCCTTAGTTTTCTTGTTCTGTTTCTACTATCACGTCTAGTGGTGAGCACCATGCATGGAACATAGTCTCGTTTGTGCTTCGCCAGTTTTGGCACCTTTTAGATAGTGCTATTCACATGTTTGTAAGACATTGTACTAATCTATGTTAATTATGTACATTAATGTGTAGTTATTTGTGTGCTAAATATAGCTGTTAAAAATGTTCTCTTCAGATTTATGAGGCTAATAGTGTATAATTTTCTGATTGTTTTAATTACAGAGGTTATGGTGATAGTTATCGACCAAACGGAATATCAAATTATGCACAATATTTGCTCGTTCAGGATATTGAAGAAGTCGTAAGTTGATCTTAATTTTTAACAATATGGCGGCCGATATGTTTAAAATATCATGAATCTTATAAAATTAACTGAAGAGATGACTAAGTAGTTCAAACTTTTCCTTGTCTTTCCGGTATTTACATACTGACACATGACCCATATATTGAGACTCATATACAAACATACCTTAATCTCTCTAATAAGCCCCCTTTTTAGATGACGAAATTTATGAAGCCCCCCTCTCTCTAATAAGCCTCCCTCCCCCACATTCACACAAAGACACAAGTGTTTTGATAAGATCTATTGGTTTTCTTTACGCATTTGGTTTTCTTGAACAAAATTATCATATCATTTTACGGAAAAATAAATAAGCCCCCTCTCCAATAAGCCCCCTCTCCAATAAGCCCTCCTCCTCCATTAAGACCCCCCTCCTCCCTCCAAAGGTGCCAGAAAAAATAAGCCCCCGCCCGATGGGATTATTAGAGAGATTACGGTACCCATATTGAGGCATGCATACAATTAGAATGAGCCAGCCTACGGCTAATACTTATAAATCCTGGTCAAACGAGGACGAGAGTTGATGAGAGTTGGCAAGTGAGAGTTTGAATAAGAGTTTTCCCAACTCTCATGCCCCGGTCAAACGAGAACAAGAGTTGCGTGAGAGTTGACTGGATATTACCACGCGTACCGGTCAAACGAGAACAAGAGTTGCGTGAGAGTTGACTGGATATTACCACGCGTACCGGTCAAACGAGAACAAGAGTTGCGTGAGAGTTGACTGGATATTGCCTCGCGTAGCAAAAACTCTCATCAACTCTCATAAAAATTTGAACCAGCCAAAAGTTGATGAGAGTGGATGAGAGTGCATCAGAGTCGATGAGAGTTGGGAGTCAAAGGCGAGCGAAAGTTGGAACTCTCATCAACTCTCATCCTCGTTTTACTGAGGCTTTGCAAACGTGTATTGTCATATCCTAGATTGAGGCTCTCGGATACTCGTCTTGCGTGCTTCTCGCTCATGACTGGGGAGGAGTTCTTGCCTGGTGAGTTACACTCGTCTCAAATGAGCTGGTACATCACTGTCCCTATGTTCTTAATCAATACGACATGCATGCGTAGAGGCTAATTAAATAACGTCCGTTGTCTTTCAGGTCTCTTGCACACAGATATTCCGAGATCGTTGATAAACTTATAATCATGAATGCGCCGCATCCAAAGTAAGTTTAAATATCCAGGCTGAGTGTATGTTTAGGTGAGCAAGCCGGACCATTGGGTATAGTTAGGCTCATATGTACAATAACTGCATAGTCGAAACGTAAAGCCATAGCCAACAATACGTACATCTGGAGTTGGACTTCAGTCTTCTGTGCGTTACCATTATATCAGTACGGTTTATAATCTTCGCGAGGGACTGAAACTGACGTCCAATTATCCACTCCTGAGCTGCTATCGTTGGCTTCACTTCACTGTTAGTCCGAATTATTGAAGTTCTTATATTTCCGATAAACGGCGGACATTTTAGGCATCGTGTGATTTCGTAAACGACTGAGACGGACGAGCAATATGTTCATTCGGTTGACTTCACTTTGACTGCCTTAGATTTTTTTAGTTCACTGAATGCAAAATCACTTCCCGATAATGTAAATTATTGTACATATAATTGCTTATTGATATGTTTTAATCTTACGTTTCAGAATTTTTGAAAAATATTTGAGATCAAATTTGAAACAATTTTTCAAGAGCTGGGTTTGTTCGAACATTTATACTTCAATTTAGTAATATTTCATGCAATTATGATTGTGTTGAATTATCTTAAAATCATCATGTTGTTTTGTTTTAACTTTTAGTACATCTTTTTCAATGTACTGCCGTATTTGCCTGAAATACTTTTTTCTCACAACGATTGCGCCCTCATTGATAAACTCTTTGTTGGTGAAGCAGTAAGTAGTAATTCATATGCATATATTGGCTTCCTTATTTACAATAAGGAAGCTCGGTATATAAATGCCCCAGAACCCTCATCACTGTGCAAGAATGGCAAAAAACTCTACTTTTTAAGCAAACTCGCAACAGTCCGTGCGTGCCGGAATAACCTGATGGAACTAAGGTCAGCAATATCATGGAGGAATCACTGTCTCCAACTAAAATATCTAAGTCCCTGCAGCCAAACACTCAGTTCAACGACGATTGATGATATCGAATACCGAAATACACCCGATCCGACATCCTGGCTGAGTGGCCCTCCTGGGGCTCGCCCTGACAATGGATCCCTGGCTTTGACAGCGCATAATAATAATAATATTTAATATTTCTATTGCGCAAATTAACATGCTATATAGTATATGATCAAATGCGCATCACAAACATAATTACACTAAAATTGTTCTATGCTGAATGGTTATATAGGTATATAAACTAACTAAAAGTAAACGAGATTATATAGATTATATGTTACATGAAGTATTTACATTAAAGGCTTCCTTAAAATAATAAGTCTTAAGAATATAAGAGTTACGTCACTGCGCCTTCTGAGCATTCCTGAGAATAACCAAACATCTATATTTATGAATTTAATGCCCACCTGACAATAGTCAAGTCTATTTATGTTTATTACAGGTAGCCTTTACTCATCTTTACCCATCTTGAACGATCTCTTTACTAATGCCATTTTTTAACATATAATCTTTTAAGTTTTAGTAATGTAGATTTATCATCAGCATCTTTGACCCTTTGAAAGAACAAAAAGTTTAAATTCCTTATATGCATTGTACCTTATTCGAACGTTTAAAATATTTATGATTATAATTATTTTGTTATGTTTGTAGTGGACAGATGAAGTAAAAGATGCATACAGATATACATTAACTAAACCTGGCGCTTGGAATGCTGGTATCAACTACTATCGATCTTCTCTCTTGTATGGAGATCAACAACAATGGAAGCGAAAGGCAAAGAAAACTCTACCAATGCCGACACTGGTTGTTTGGGTACGTTCGCTTACACGTTTAATAAAGAACGTTCTGGTTTAACATTCTGTGGTTTGTGTCTGAACTAGTACCTACAAAATATTAAAAACACTTTGTCTTTGACATGACACAAGAAAACATGTGTGATTTTGTAATGAAACTAAAATAGCAATACAGTACTACAATTTCTGATAACATCAGGGCCAGACCTAACCCTTATCTTATTCCCACCCTTATAACCCTAACCCACCTTATTTTCAGGGAGACAAAGATAAAGCTCTTGATATAAGTTTATTAAATGATCTGGATCAATATGTCGAAAATCTGACCATAAAGTAAGAGCATTTTAATATTGTACTGCACTGTACTGTACTGTACTGTACTGTACTGTACTGTACTGTACTGTACTGTACTGTACTGTACTGTACTATACTGTACTGCAATGTACTGCAATGCACTGTACTGTAATGCACTGTACTGTACTGTACTGTACTGTACTGTACTGTACTGTACTTTATTTAGCTTCGCCAACTAGGGCAGGGTCACCACACAACAGCATATGCCAATTACTGTGGGCCCTTTTACCTAACCCACCCTGTCAACTTTCCCTGTGGGAGGAAACCGGAGTACCCGAAGAAAACCCACGACTTTCGGCAGAGCGTTGACTTTACTCTTTTCACTTGAGGACTGGGTTCGAGTCGCATTGAGAAAGTTCTCACTGAGACTTGAACCCGCGACCTTAGAGGTGAAAGGCAAGTGCGCTAACCACTTCACCACCGAAGCCCCATGTACTGTACTGTACTGTACTGTACTGTACTGTACTGTACTGTACTGTACTGTACTGTACTGTACTGTACTGTACTGTGCTGTACTGTGCCGCATCGTGTACATCGTATTAGATTGATTGATATTAACTATATTTTAAACCGTATCGTGTATTTAGGATGGTTGAAGGAGCAACTCATTGGGTGCAACAAGATAAACCTGATATTGTGAACCGTCATGTGCGACAGTTCCTACAAGATTGTCAAAATCAGTGAACAAGTCAAAGAACGAACACACCGAATGAATTTGTTTAAAAATGTAGACAGACGAGAAATAAATATGTGATTCTTGAAAAGAGCATGAAACCTAGAACATAAATTTATATTCTCAGACTCGGTAATTGGGTTTTGTATTGATTCATATACTATTGATTCATATACCTTAATAATGCATTGAAAGTTGGGCATGGCTCGTATAAGCATGGACCTGTTAACCGGACCCTTCATTTCAAAATATTTTTCAAAGGCAAAATAAAGCAATGATCTCAGCTGAAAAGTATATACTGTATAATGAACATTTTTTCTTTGACCGAATTTTTTAATATGGTTCATCTCGTAAGCAAAGATAGCAAACATCATTATTTTCCCGAAACATCATGAACATGGTTGCCATTGCGCTGTATGGAAAAAGGCAGCCATGCATGTTTAATTACTTTTGATTAGAGAAATGCAATGTCTTCTGATGTTTCAGTTTTTCAGTACTTCGTATAATCTACAAGAAAGTATAATAATGTGTAACAATTATCTAATATGGGCCATACCCATATAATTTCTTGCCGAATAATAGATAATTTGGCCAATACTTAACTGTAACTTTTTAACTGTAACTTCTCTGTGTTCTTCATAAATAGAGCAAGATTTATTTTGAGCATGCTCAACTGAAAAGCTTGTACTGTGTAGTGAGCAGGTTTTTTACATTTTTTCTTCGACTGTACTTTGGAATGCTCTGACCGCGGCGCACATCTCGTCGAATTTGGTTATGGATTGGAATTCCTTACTCCCGAATACCCAACTGCCAACCATGGCCATTCTGGCAATCAAAACGGTACGTCCAAAGATACCCACAAAGGCGGTCATGGTCAACCGACTCGTCCCGTTGACAAGCACACAAGTTTCTACAGTTAACCGAGTCTGAGCAATAAAGTTGTTTCATAATAGCGAAGCTGCAGAGACTGGTGGTGATAAAGCAGTGGTGATATTCTGACCTTCCCCCGACACTGGTCTCGACAGCTCTACAGTTACCAATCTCGTACCCAGACTATGTGCAAGATCCAGACCTCTGAACTTATAATTCCCATGAGTGGCAAGTTACCCATGTTCTGGGGATGAGACAATGAAGTATTTTTAATTACAGCTATACTGGCCTCGTCCTTTCAATCAAAAACTGCTTTGCTTTATGCTTTAATGATGTACTCCTAACTGTTCAATAATACTATACTATAGGAGATATGCTATGCTATACTACATATACATACATATTTATAGGAACAAATATTACACAGAGGATCTTATAACAGGCATAACAATAGATTTAAATTCATGAATGCTACTTGGAATTGGTAGATTATTCCAGGATACAATAGCTCTATAGAATAGAAGGAAAACTTAAATATATTATTGTTACATTGAAGCTGGCGAAAGGTTGTAGGTTAGGCAGTCTAGATTTCCTAGTTAAAGGACACACTTCTTCGGGTAGACCTTTGATATATCTTATAAAACATGCATGTTTGGTGGAGTAGCCTGCGTTGCTCTGATATGTCTATAAAATTGCTAATCATAGAGATACATGACTTTATCTAGAAAAGTCATTGCATACAAATTTACAATGTCATAACAAGCAATGAGCCAATGACAGTTTTGCGTATGCGCCCGGTGAAATGTAAGCAAACGAAATGAAGTGGTGAAAAAACAGTTATATGAGTAACGAACAGGACTGAGAAGGTCATAAGTTAGGCGGTTAGGTGTAAGAATTGTGTATTTTGTGATAAAAGTACCATATTTGCACGAAGTATATACCTTGATATTACAATAAATTTTAGATATGGAACCATTTTAAGCAATAATGACTTACGTCATTGGAAAGCTTACAAAAAACTATATATAGGTCAATTAAGCGGTTACCTTCATTTTCCCAACCCATTTCGAGTTGTTGCTGTTCCAAAATGGGAAAAATGCCACGAAATCGCGCAACTGAAAAGCCTGCGTATACTTGAGCCTGAAAATGCGTTTTTAACAGCTTGTAAAATGGTTTGAAAAATCATGGTAACCACTTAAACGTCTTATATATAACTTTTTGTAAGCTTTCCAATGATGTAAGTAATTATTGCTTAAAATGAACTTGGACTTTCACGTTTTTACAAGTATAGGAGTTTAATGAGGAAAATGAAAGAGAACCCAAATTTTAGGCCGGCGGCGTTAATTTTTCAAATGGCTCCATAACTAAAATTTATTGTCATATCAGAGTCTATACTTCATGCGAATATGGTGCTTTTTTCACAAAACGGACAATTCCAGCTAAATTTTGCAAGCAACATCGTCGGCAAAATTCAAATTCGTGTGGATCGCGCGGGACTAATACCGATCGCCCACGCAGGAACAAGCTGGAAGAAAGCAAGATGGCGTGGCAACCAGATGAACACGGTTTGAAGCAAATTTTGGACCTTTTAAAAGAAAGTCAAAGTCCTGATAATGCCATTCAACGAGCTGTTCAACAAGTATCCTTTCTTCATGATAACTCCGGCGTTATCGTAAATTTATAGTTAAATATTGATCATACAAAGTAATCTAAGCGCGCCATATTTTTTTGACCAGGAATGAAGATGCCATACACGTGGTGTCATATGCTTTGCCATACATGTAATTTTATTCCTACATTGTAAATATTTTATCTACTTAACAATTTGTTTAAGAAATTGGAGTCACTCAATCAATTCCCGGACTTCAACAATTATCTAATTTTTGTTTTAACCAAGCTTAAATCTGAAGGTAATTATTGTGCAACTACTGAGAGAAAATTTTAATAAATTTAGTTACATAATGATGTCAGTATTTTGAAAATGAAGCAACATACTGTGCATAATAGTAGTCAATTCTTATTGTGATTTCTTGTTTTCATTTAAAGATGAACCAACTCGATCCCTAGCAGGTCTAATTGTAAAAAACAATGTGAAATCGAACTATCATTTATTCCCGGATAATGTCAAAGAATTTGTGAAAACTGAGTGTCTGCAAGCCATCGGTGATCCATCACCATTAATAAGAGCAACTATTGGTATTTTGATCACAACGATTGCTCAAAAAGGAGAACTTATTCATTGGCCACAATTATTGCCGTCACTCTGTCAACTTCTAGATAGTGAAGATTACAGTGTCTGTGAGGTAGGCTATGTCATGTTTTAACTTGATTAAGGGGCCATATTCAAATTGACACACAAAATGTCAAATTGACATTTTGGGTAGACCGGTGGATAAAAACTATTATGCTGTAACATTTTGAATATGGATGTGTCCCCAAGGCTATGATTACTTGCTCAGACTATTCTAAATGTCATTTGACTACAGGAGGGTGCAGACTTTGTTTTCACTTTTGCTATGCTTTGTCTCCTTAGTGATTTGCAGTGCACCCTACAATCCTGGCAAAACCATAGGCATCAGTCTATTAAAAAAACTTTCCTCATTGGCATTGTGACACCACAGTGTGCATAAAATGCTGCTCCTGCTTACTAAACAACTGTAATAATTATTTATATACTCCCCTCCAAAAAAGCAATGTTGAATGTCCATAGTGCATTTTGTAATTTTTTGCCTGCCACAGTTTCCCACCAGTATTTTTTGTGGAAAAATTTGTCCGCCACATGACACATTGACAACAAATTGAGAGGAAAAACACAATATTATTTGAATGTGTCAAGCCGCCACATGGCATGAGAAATTTGACGAGCTTTAACTTAAAAATACTTCTATGGCGGGAGGCCCTTAGAATGCAGTATGGTTGAATGTACTACTATTGCTTTAACTCTTTCTGAACGGCAGCGTCGAATATCAACCGCCAAAGGTTGATGACTTTGAGCGCTTGTATCTTCGGCGCCCCTCACCCAAAACGGACAAAAATACCACCAATCGATTCAGCAAACACACCTGTTCTTGGCTAATGCCAAACAAATCGCTAAACACATTGTTTTACAGATCTCCGTGAGTTTTAACACCTTTGTAATCTGATATTTATTATTATCGTAAACTAATTATATATTCAGTACCTTTGGTCGATTATAACTTCTGTTTTAAAAACTGTGTGATCGCTAATACACCGTTTTATAGAGCTTTAAAAACAGTACATACTGACCAACTTTCAAAGAAAAACAATACAAATTGACAAAGTTACAGCGAAACTTGAAATGTAGCGTACGGGTTAAACCGGACTTTCAGACAAAAACAACCGGAAAAGGCCCAAAGACAAACAAAGACTGTTGCTATGGTTTTTTAAGTGGCCGGAATGAATTCCCCAGGGTACAATACCCTATATAAGATTTTTTTGTCGGGACTGAAGCGTGGGCAAACCATATATAGTCAAACTACGGCAAGCGCGTGCATGCTGGAAAATAGCCGATAGTTTTCTAAATTTGTGCTAATACTACGAAATTTGCCGTTGGCAAGAAGTTCCAATTGGGAACTTTGGTAAAGTTAATTTGAGCCCTGATTATTTGTTTTTAACATTTAGCTAAACCTGAAATTGGCCTGGCACTTTGCTGTGCATAGAACTAGCATTGTGTGACAATCAATGATATAGATATGTCACAGGCTATGGTGGATTGGTTACCCCCAGAAATTTGAGTGCCAATGTTGGTCTTGATTAATTTACCTTGGCATTTAGGAGTACAAAATTTGATTATTCTTGCGGATAATTTCTTAATTCAATGTCAATCAATCAGAGGAATATTACCCTATGGGTGGGTCAATTTGCCGACTTTCCGGAGTGAAATACCAAAAAATACCAAAATATTGATACTATTAGTATTATTACCTGCAATTTGATATTGGTTTTCTGGACCACAAAAGCCTACCTAGAAAGCACTGTTCAGATTAATTGCTTTTTATGTGGTACCTTGTGTTCTGGTTTTATGCCAACAACTTTTTAAAGGCATTTCATCAACTCTATGAAATCCTTAAAAATCTCTAAAAATCCCAGAAAATATCTTTGAAATCCCCAAAATCTGTCGAAAAAATCCCTAAAGAATTTCGATAAAATCCCCTCAAAATCCCTTACATTTTCAAAATCTTGTACGCCTTTTTGAGTAGTACACCTCTCAGTATTATTTTACCATAAAGTAATAAAAATAGTTATGATGTTCAGTAGAGCTGAACACAGTATGTGGTGAAAGATTAACAGAAATATTAATTTTACAGGCCCAAACAAAAGCGTTGTGCTACAGTAACTTGTCTGACATAGTATTTAACCCATTAGCTGGCAATGCGCCCAGATGCACCCTACTTTAGTACTTTACTCTGTCTAACGCCAGACGATTTAACTCGTCAGTGGTAGGGTACTGCCAGTTAATGGGTTAAGTTAATTATGTGCTAAAAACCAATTTTCCAACCACATTTCAAGCCTTGCATTTCGTACTAATTTTTTTAGTAACGTAATTAATGATAGATGTTTTAATGATAACTTGGATATAGCAGGTTGTGGAGCTTTTGTTCGCTGTTTGTTGTAATTGAACTAAAACGTTTCTCCCAAAGATTCTGGCATTGAACGGATAACATACAGTACATAGGTGAGAGTTCGATAAACTTTCTTGGTATGGAGTGTTTGGAAATATGATGGACAAAGGCACAAAGCTCGTTTTTGAACACGCTCTAAGGATTCCTGGTTGGAACATTGTCTCGTTTCAATTGGACCAGGAAAAATAGACGGCTTCTTATTACTTCATTGACATGGTCGTTCCACTGAAGGTTGTCTCACACCGTGAGGCCTAGTATCTTGGCATGATGTACAATACCGATTGATTTGTCATTAATAAGTATTGGATCAAACTGCTGTTTATGCTGCTTGAAGTCTATAACTAGCTCCGTACTTTTATATGGGTTGAGTTGTAGTTTGTTTTTGGGTGACCAGATCTCAACTTCCTTAACTCCTTGTTGTATTTGACTGGTACACCCCTTTGGAATTGTTTTGGAGATAGTGGTGTCGTCAACAAACTTCCAAGCAGGTGAATCGCTAACTTATAAATCGTTAATCATTAACAACTTTAGCCATGGCCCCAATTTAGTTATCTGGGGTACTTCGGATGAAACCCCACTCGGAGTAACAATCGTTTGAAATCTCCACTCTTTGGTACCTATCTGTAAGAAAGTCTCTCACCCAACAAAATATTTCGTAAGGTATGGATAGACTGCGGATTAATCTGGAGAAGGATGCGGTGGTCTATCAAATCGAATACTTTCTTACAATCGAATAAGATAATTCTCACGGCCGCAGATGTTCCATCCGTAGCTTTTGCCCATTCATGAATCATAGCGACAAGCGCTAGAGTGGTTGAGGATTTGGGAATAGCGCTAAACTGGTTGGAATCTATTACTTCCAGAACTGATGAGAACTACGGCCCGACACACCTTGATCTTAGTTTCTTCCGCGATGCCACTTTGTTTCGCCCGTTCTAGAATTTTCCGAAGGCAGTACTCGCCGTGGTAAGACTAGCTAGCATTCCCCTTGCCATCAATGGCATTACGAATGTTCCATGTGGCAATCTTATTTTCAGTTTGTTGCTTAATTTCAACCGCATGAGTAGGACCTCCTCCAACCGCGGTATACTGGCTATGTTGAACTGGAGCAAGCAATGTTTGTTTGTTGAGCAGTGTGGTCCTGGAAAGCTCTGCTCAGTCGCTTAGACGAGAGCCGAAGTGCACTGTCGCTTTCAATGTAGAGCTGCCTTATCCATGCCTGTCGCTTCCCCTCGACCCTGTGCCAAGAGGACTTGTGGGTGAAAGGAATGGACGAAAGATTGTTGATGACTTGTACGATGATTTTGTTTAAATTGAAGAGGAGTGGATGTCAACCTCTCGTCCCGCACCACCTCCATCCAATGGACAGACATGCTCAACTGGAGATGTAGATGGATGCAGTGAATGGCCAAGATGTCCTATAGAGGTTTTGCACCGTCACGCGACAAAATTCTAAAATATTTTACGTGAGACATATAAATGTGGCTGTTTAATATTTTTTTTGTATGTAATATAAACAAGTATTCATAAAAAATTTCAAGTCGATACAATTATTCTGTCGCGAAGGTTTGAATAATTCTTATTGCTGACGTCAGCATTATTTTCAAATGCCGTTATAGCGAAAAACTTAGGTTAGCTTTTAAAACCAATATTTACATATTGTAATAAAGCACATCTTTCCTGAGCATTTTTTTTGTCCGCCATGTTGGTTGGCACCATTTTGCCTTTGTTTAATAAAGCAATTATCCAATGGCATCATCACGTCAAATTACTCAACCGTACTGTTGAAATATAACTAGAAAAAATCTCAGAATAAATGTGCACGGTGAAGTTGTCTCAACATAAAATCGTAGCTCATTGTAGCTCTCTCCACTCCAAAGTGCGTTGCTGATAATCATCAATTACATCTTTTTGAAACCAAATACAAAAGGTGGAGAGCTACCCCCAAAACCAAAGCACGACATGTTGCCTTACCGAAGACACTACTCCTCCCCTCCACCCCCATACATTTATTAAACGTTAATTATTTAATTAATTTTAATTTTAGGGTGCCTTCGGTGCTTTGCAGAAAATATGCGAAGATTCTTCTGAACAGCTGGATAGTGATGCCTTAAACAGGCCACTCGATGTTTTAATACCAAAATTCTTACAATTTTTTAAACATGCAAGTCCCAAAATAAGGTAAAATATTTCAAAAATATCTTGTTTCGTATTACACTCGTTCCCATTCTCTTTATCGTTGGCTCCTGCTTTCTGCACATGCGCTCTCACTCGTAGCCAACAGTAGATTTGGTTGCATTCCCATTTACACGGTACCCGTGCCATCCCGTGACCTTGTAAGTAAGTAGTCTGGGCAGTGGTAAATTTGGTACTGCTGGAATTTTTATCCGTACCACAAAAAATGTGATGTCATTTGGTCGACATTCACGTCACATTTCGCTGTTTTCACTGCACGAGTATAAAAAGTCCCAGACACGCCGGACGCGATTCGTCAGTTTTTGAAAGTAAATAGAACTCCAAAGGAAATTTTAAAAGAAATGGAGACCAAGTATTTCAAAATGTTATAGCGCTTCTGAATATTTGAAAAACGTAAATCAGAATCAAAGTTATAAGGCCACGTTACACGAGGCAATTTTTGCTGCAACTTGAAACGCAATTTCGGACACAGGGCGATGTTATGTAAAACGTGTATTCGCAGAGAAATGGTGGGCATGAATCTCGTGAATTTCTTGCTAAACATACCCAGAAGGCAACAAAGAAATGAATAAAAATGATAATATCGGTGAAGTGAAAAAGCGGGTCATGTTCACTGTTTTTCTGTGCGTACATTTCTACATAACATGGCTCTGTGCAGAAATTGCGTTGCAAGTTGCGGTAAAAATTGCCCCGTGTAACGTGGCCTAAATCAGTGGAAATCGTAAAATCGCGTCGCGTTGTAGAATCGCGTTAAAAGAAGTTTAAAGATAGAAAACTCTGCAGCAAATTTAATATTATCGTTTTTTCGACAGCAAACAAACGAAATTAAGGTAGTTGAAAGCTAACTCATTTAATGTTACTTTAAATTTGAATTAATCTTCCAAATTCAAAAGTGAACAGATCGTGTTTGGCTAAATTCCGTGTGGAACATCGATTTGCTTTTAAATTTTGCTCTGACCAGATGAAAAGTTGCCAGCGGTAAAACTTAAAGTAGCCAGCAGTAAAACTTAAAGTAGCCAGCGGAACTCCGGCGGCCGGCGGCTTATTTTGAAAGCCCTGACTATCTATGTATTTGGCAAAGCTATTGATCTGTAAACTCGGATCTATATTATTCACATTATAATCTTCATATTATTTACAGTGATAAACATCAGAGTTTTTGGGTCGAAAGGTTTGCAAAATAAGCAAACCTGCTGTTTTCCACAGAAGATTAAATCTTTAGCATCATACACAAACCAAATATTATATTTTCTATTCATCAGATCTCACGCTATCGCCTGTACAAACCAATTCATCATCGGAAGATCTCAAGCATTGATGGTTCATATTACATCATTTGTTGAGGTACATGAAATATACATATAGGATTATAGGGTATCAACTCTACCATCATCGATTATGTTATGTACCGTATTTTCGTTCTAGGCTGTTTTCCACTTCAACCGTATTGTAGCGAAACGTAGCGTATTTCTTTGTTTCCTGAGCACTAGTGTGGACCTAATGACTTCGACACAAAAGAAAATGCTACTGTATGTTTGAAGTGGAAAACGCCTGCCTTTAAATTGTTCTTGTGTTGTTTTCAGAATCTATTTGCATTAGCCGCTGATGAGGATCCGGAAGTAAGGAAGAATGTTTGTCGAGCACTTGTCATGTTGTTGGAAGTCCGCAGTGATCAGTTACTTCCTCATATGAACAACATTATAGAGGTACTGTATCATAGAGATTTGCCAATCTGATCGAATTCGCAAAAATATCGGATTCGTCACGCATGAAAAAAGTGCATTCGTGAATTTATCTTGGAGCATAGCGTGTTCTTTATCACACCGATTTACAGCTAACCTACCGACCAGAACAGTTTGTAAAATATAATTTTAGAAAAAATATTCACAAAGTTTGTCGCGTGTAAACTTTACCTGCCCAATTGCCCAGGCTGACGGTTTCATATGGAAAATGTCTGCTTGGCCGAAGTTAGGTCAAGGCTAACCATAAACAGTCCCTTAAAAAGAAGTGCATACGATCACGTCATTTACATGCATTGCATCAAGATTTATTCATTAATTGATATATTCTTTGTTTCAGTATATGTTAATCCGAACTCAAGACAGTGATGAGAATGTTGCTTTGGAAGCGTGTGAATTTTGGCTAACACTGGCTGAGCAATCGATCTGTAAAGAGTGTCTCTCTCCATATCTAAGTCGGTATGTTATTGATATAAACAGAACATTCCTTTACAGTGCGTGCAGAAATTAAACTTAACGCTGTGTTCCTGCTACTTCGTTTTTTTATAGTTGCATATGTATTTTTGTTTTAGATTGGTTCCCATTTTAGTGAATGGAATGAAGTATTCTGAGATTGATATAATTCTGCTTAAGGTTTGTTTTCCTCTTTGGTGAAGGTTAGATGAGAACAATACGTTTTTATGACTATATAAAAACATCTAAGCACCGCTCACTCAAAATGTCATTTCTTGGAAAACTGTTGTGTTATATAAGAACGAGTTGGAATTTGCTTATTAGCAAATAAAACAGGAGACTATCGACTTTCTCTTCGACAGAGTGAAATAATAAGAAATCACCGTCCATTGTTCATACATGATCGATGCGCACAGGGCAGAGTTAATGAACGAACCATATACATAGTTGACAAAACAAAGAAACATTTCCCTCTTTTTTGCCAGTTATTTTGTTGAAACTTGTACTGGATCTGTATAAGACAAATATAAGTTTATTTGTTGATAATCAATCACTGGTTACAAAGACAATTGTTTCCCTGTAGGGAGATGTAGAGGAAGATGAAAGTGTTCCTGACAGTGAACAAGATATCAAACCTCGATTTCATAAATCTAAAACACACAGTCTGAAGAGAGAAGATGGCGAGGTTTCAGATGATGAAGATGATGATATTGATGATGATTCTTTATCAGACTGGAATTTAAGTAAGAAGACCGTGACATTTTTTGTTTCCTAAGTGTTGCGAAAATTATGTTTCCTGGTTTGCCCTCCTTCGCGAAACATGACTGTAGAAAGCAGTGATTCCGCGTCAATGTTTTAGATTTTAGACCCTCGGGTTAAATTTGCTGGTTAAGAAGTTAGATTAGAACATTGGTTAGAATATCACAGATTGGAACTTCAATATTTCTTTGTGAAACGTTTTTAATTCCTTTTCCTTTTGAAAACATCTCCTTCATGTATGCAAAACAAAAACAAACTCGTATAGGCGTCGTTTTTTTAAGTTAATGAAGATTAGAAAAGCAATTTTTATGGACAAAAGAATGTACCACTCTACTTATACAATGTACAAGTATAGTCACCGACGAACGCATCGAAATGATTAGGTGGTCTAGACTGAGAGACCGTCAAAATACGTAATATTCAGTCATCCTAAGAGAAATGGAAAATCTACCAGTGGATTGAAACTGGTCATGCTATGCAAATTTTTAGATTTTAATAATTCAAACCTGTAGAAATGTATTGTCTTTAGACTACCTATCATGACCAGTTGCCATGGTTAGCTTCGCCAGAATCGCCACTGCCAGAATCGCCACTGCGCTCTACACTGAGATATCTAGTCCATGTCATAATCAATATGAAAATATTTTTCTAGTTCTTACCAAAATGTGTATTATTTCTTAGGGAAGTGTTCAGCAGCTGCACTGGATGTGTTAGCTAATGTATTCCGAGATGAATTGCTACCTGTATTGCTCACCATATTAAAGGAAACGTTATTCCATGCTGATTGGGAAGTCAGAGAATCTGGGGTTCTCGTCCTGGGAGCGATTGCTGAAGGTAATTACGTTGAACATGGAGGACAACATTATATATACTACATTACGTAATTCACATGTTAGCGGCTAGAACCAACAAGTGCATTAATGCTTAAACATTAAAGAGGAAAAGTTGGCTTTAGAGAAGGATTATTACATCTTCCGCGATATGAAATGATTTCAATTTTTTATCAATACCTTTTCCTGCCTCCGTATTTTCGCATCCAGCTATATAAATCTAAAGTTCATGCAGCAAAATGTATTTTAAGCAAATGAAGATGTACATACTGAACTAAATTAAGTTTATTTATGCTGCATATTTCTATCAGTTCTATACTGTTTTACCTAGAGAGTTTTACCTCACAACAGTAAAGGCCATTGCAAATCCAGCGTTCTGATTGGAATAGGCTGTTTGCAATAGGCTATTGCAAATCCAGCGTTCTGATTGGCTACTCTACTAGAGGGCCACCAGGCATTAGCCTACTAGTAGCGAAGAGCGAGAGAAAACCTTGTGAATCAGTTGCCTTTTCAAGAACAAAAACTTCACAAAATGTCCTACTTTTTATTCCGGAATAATAACTAACAAACAATCTTGGAAATTGCGTGCAAAAAAGGTATAATTTTGACGTTTTACTCGTATTTTTACAGTTTTTAACTTGAAATTGACTGGCGAATTTATGAACATGAATGATTTTTGTTTATATTTCGAGCAAAATCATTGAAAACACAATCGCAATATTATTAATGTTATATTTTATGTACTTCGAGATTTCCCGCCATATTGTTTACAGATTAAAAATGCTCATGAATGCTCTTAAATTTCGCTAAAAACTTTCCTATTTTATTCCTTTAGTTGAAATATACTAGTAGGTTTATACTAATACAATTAGACAACTCGGCCTCGTTGTTTCTTATAGCGAATAGTCAACTCGTCTTCCCCTCGTTGACTATTTATTAATTAGTCGCCGAAGGCTTGTAATCATCGAGCCTGAGGCGACTAATTGTTTTAGTAGAAATTTCAAAGAGAAAACAAGCACAGAAAGTTATGAGGTCAGTTGAAAAGGCTATAAGAACAAAATTCACCGCTTTTCTCAGCGGCCGGTTATTAAAAACATGCCGGCAAAAGACGAGTGTCAAAAACATATCGAAGCGAAACAAAAACAAACAATTTCGTGAGAAAAATACTTTGGAAGGGCTCAAATACAAAGTAGAATGGTTTTAAAAATATATCACAGCTAGGTTTTTGCTGAATATAACGATATAAATGAGGATAAAACGAATAATTTTCAAAATAAACACTTGAGTGGTTGAGCCGTGTACGGAGAAGGTTTTATATATGTACATTTCAACAGCGAGAAAACGCTGCCTTTCATGCATGGAAGAAAAATAGTGTATTTGTTATCGCTTACCTTTAAAAATGTCAAAAATATATCTTCCTTTGAATTTAGCGGCAGTTTTTTTCATTTAAAACTTTGAATCAGGCTCAAAAAACCGATTTTTGTTTTAAATTCGGCAGCTTGCGAAGAAGCCATTTTGAAAAAAAGTGATAGTCTCTGGGCAGTGACTATCACTTTTTAGAGGCTCAATTTGGACCAATCAGAATGCAGGAAAAGCAATAGACACCTCACAATTTCTACTAATCGCTATTAGTAGAAATTTGAGGCCTGCATGCTTTCTGCATAAATTGTGGTCGAAATTGAAGAGTAAATCAAAGTAGTCACCAGTGACACTATTTTTTTTTTAACGGCTTCTTTAGAGAGCTGAAAAATAAACAAAAATCGGTTTTTGAGCCTGTTTTAAAGTTAAAACAAAAAGGTGCTACTAAATTCAAGGATTAGATGGACATTTCAATAAAAGTGTAAAAATTAATTTTTCGTTTTACGCTCTCAAGTGTTTATTTTTTAATTATTCGTTTTATCCTCATTTATATCGTTATATTCACTTCAAACCTAGCTGTGAGATATTTTTTTTTTTTTCTATTTGTTATTTTTGCTTCCTTCCAATTTGACACTCGTCGCGAGTGTTGCTTTTGCCGGTATGTTTTTAATAACCGGCCGCTGAGAAAAGCGCTGAATTTTGTCCTATAGCCTTTTCAACTGACCTCATAACTTTCTGTGTACTACTAAAACAATTAGTCGCCTCAGGCTCGTTGATTACAAGCATATCGTCACTTCGGCTCAGTGACTTTACTATAGGCTTGTAATCACCTCGCCTTCAGCGACTAATTGTGAAATAGCCAATCGGCCTCGTTTCTAATTGTTAAATGGTCCAGTGTTACTACTAACAGGAGATAACCGGCAGTGTTTGGTGGAGTAAAAGTAGAAGCAGTCGAATTCACTCGTGCGACTGAGGCGATATTAGAATCAAACAACTGCATTTTGCAGGAACCGAGACCTGGTTGCAAATGTAACAGGCAGTAAACATAGAACAAGACATTGCTACATTCCTTGCTACATATCCCACAAAGAGTCTTTTCTCATTCTGCATGGAGACTGGAGTTGGCATATCCCAAACTTAATCAACCTCGTACCCAGTCTCTTTCCTCTGTTAGCAATGGAACGAGATTGAAACTTCATAAGACGTTGAATCACGTGCAGTGAGTGCAGTGTAGTAGTTTTACGACAAACAGTATTCTTCTGTGCAATTTCAGGCTGTGTAAATGGCATGACTCCTCATCTTCCGGAACTACTTCCATTTCTTATTAATTGTCTTTCCGAGAAGAAGGTACGTAGGTAGAAGAAGGTATTTAGTATATGTCAAGAAGGTTAAGATAACTACAACATGAGTGTATTGTTTCAACAAACAAACAAAGTAAAGTACATTTTTCTTCATATTTAGGCACTTGTGCGTTCAATAACCTGCTGGACACTGAGTCGTTACGCGCATTGGGTTGTAAATCAACCGCATGAGTTGTATTTCCAAAGACTTATGAGTGAGGTATGATATTGTTTTGGAAAAAAACATTGATACCACGCGAATGTCCCGAGCTTTTAAATATTGATTCTACAGAGCGCAAAAGACCATGCATTGCCAACTGTCATCCTTGTTGTTGAACAAAATGAAATTCGTCTCGCGTACTTTTTAATAGAGTGTAAAAAACGTATTTAGTGATCTGTCATTTCGATTATAAAGTGTTTCCATTATCTTGTTTCCTTCACACCAAACGTTTGATTTCCAAGGATCCCGCGATATTTTTCCCACTCCGTATTTTAAGAGTGTCAATTCTTGTTGTTTCAGCTTCTTAAGAGAATTTTGGACAGCAATAAGAGAGTACAAGAAGCAGCGTGCAGGTATGCCTAAATTTAAACACGTTGTCAGTTTGATATCGTTCTTGCCGGAACAGAAGTTACATACAGTCATGACAATACTATGCTGCTCAAAAAATTGTCGCTGTCTGGTAATAGTGGCTTAATGCTTCGTAGACTGCGTGTATGTATAGAAAATAAATAAAGAAAACAGTAAAAGTGGGGAGATTTTATCTTTTAGTAACAATAAACCCTGTATTTTTTATGTTTTTCTCTCCTTTTTAATATACTTTAAATACAGTCCTTCATTCAATTTATGTCAATATTTGTTACTCAGTGCGTTTGCGACACTGGAAGAAGAAGCTTGTACTGAATTAGTGCCATATCTTGGATATATACTTCAAACGTTGGTGTTTGCTTTTGGAAAATACCAGGTAATGAACGTTACTCCGTTAACACAATGCCTGAGTGTTGTGAAGCCTTGAAACGAGGGCTTCCAAGATGCTAATATTCTATTAGGATTATTTATATGCGAGAGCGATTATACTGTATAGATTACAGAAAATAATGTCTTTGTGATTCCAAATTATTTATAAAAATACTGAATGTATCGGCTATATTTTATCAAGTTTGAAACAATTTGTTATCGTATTACCTGATCTCTTCACCCATCATAGCTGATGCAGATTTTTAATGGGGGATTCTTCCTTTAGCATCACCGTAAATTATTAGCAGCTATACGTGGATAACAAAAATAACCTTTTCAAACTTGTCACAATCCAGAATAAGCAATATAAACACATCCTGAAATCCACTTGTGGATAAGTTTGTAAACTTGCTTGCAGGTCTAGAACAATAAAGTTAAACATTAATTTCCAGTAGTTTTAACAATTGAAATGCAGTAATTTCTTACCCTTAAACTATTCCTAATCTTTACAATATCCTTAACCTAATCGTAATCCTAATCCCAGCACTACTGTAATTATCCTTATTATTAGCATGACAAAATTACTGGATGCTGATTGGTTGAGAGGAGTACAATTATTTCATTAATTGTACTGCAGTACAATTAATGATTTTCCCAAAAGAAACAAAATGGCGGAAATTTTGTCATGCTAATAATAAACAAGTAATCATGCGATGTTGCTCGTACAATTAGGGATTAATAGTACTCGTGATGTTTGAAAATGTTGCCAAAATTGGACTCGCCCCGGCGGCTCGTCCAATTTTGGCAAAATTTCCAAACATCACTCGTACTATTAATCCCTAATTGTACTCGCCATCGCATGATAACCTATACTAATACCAACCCTGATTCTAACTCTAAGTTAAACCGCACCCCAAAGTTATTGTGACGTCTATTCGGGGGTATTTATATGGAATGTCATCCGATCAAGTTTTTCTTTTCTTTATTTCAGCATAAAAATTTACTAATATTATACGACGCAATTGGAACCTTGGCTGACTCTGTTGGTCATCATTTAAATAAACAAGAATTCATCGAGTTATTAATGCCTCCACTTATTCAGAAATGGAATGAACTTAAAGATGAGGATAAAGATCTATTTCCTTTACTTGAATGTTTATCATCAGTTGCTACAGCTTTACATTCTGGATTTCTGCCTTATGCTGAACCTGTGTTTCAACGTTGTGTCTCGTTGGTCGATAAAACATTAGCGCAAAGTTTGGTAAGTGTATACCATTGCTAACCGTATGGTACTGATATTTGCTTCTGTCAGATCCGTTTGCCGAATTTTCGTCTGTGTTTATTATTATTATTATTACACACTTTATTTAAAGACGCTAGCCCCGACAACTATGTAAAAGTTGATTTCCACGGGAGGCGTCAATATAAAAATATTACATAGTAAAAAAAAGGAAGGATATAAAGAGGACATGCAACTATATACATAAATTATATACATTATCAAAACTGAGAAATGAAGGCTACTGAAGATTACGGTGTGTCCCAGGTAGAGATATGACTTGGTTATTAACATCGAATATTTTGTTTGATACAATTTTTAAACGAGGAAACTGATTGAGCTAGCTTAGCTTCAAGCGGGAGGTCATTCCACATAAAAGCCCCGCTGTATTTAAAGCTTCTTTTAAGAAATTCTCTTTTTGGCTTTGGAAGGGACAGATCGGTTTGGGAATTTCTAAGATTATAATTATCTTGTAAAGTATTCCTACTTAAGAATGAATCTTTCAGGGTCGGTGCAGCACTATTGCTCAAGACTTTATATACGAATGTAGCCTTAGATAAGTACCATCGTGTTTCCAAATTTTCCAGTTATTATTCTGGCGGCCCGATTTTGGAACTTTTGTAATTTATCTCTCAGGGTTTTGTTACAGGTGCCCCAAAGAGGAGAGCAGTAATCGAAATAAGGCTGTACGAGAGCATTATAAATTGATATCAAGGTGTTTGCAGGAACATAGGGCTTAATACGCCTCAGAACCCCAATGCCAGCCCCGGCTTTTTTGCAAACCATTTCAATATGGTCGTCCCAACTCAATGTTTCATCAAGTTTAACTCCCAAACACGGGATTGAACGCACTCTAGGAATCAGTTGGTCATTAATCATTACGGGAAGATCATTGTCAATTTTAGCAAGGTTGTGATAGGATCCGACATACATTAATTTAGTTTTTGTTGAATGATGCTGCAGTTTGTTTTTGACGAGCCATTGACTAACATTGTTTAAGTCATGATTTAAATTAGCATTCAGTTCTGTACAGTCTTTTGCAGAAGAAAATATCTGTGAATCATCAGCATATAAACAAGGGGTTGTCTTCTCAAGACAATCAGGCAAATCATTTATATAAAGTAAGAACAATAGGGGGCCCAATATGGATCCTTGAGGAACCCCACATACAATCCTTTTTGGAGCTGACATTTCGCCATTAACAAATGACATCTGTTCCCTGTCAGAAAGATAGGACTCGAACAGATTTAATTCAATATTTGAAATCCCAAATTGTTCTTTCATTTTGCGCAGTAGAATGTTATGATTAATAGAGTCAAAAGCTTTTCGGATATCAACAAAAACAACACCATTCAATTCACCATTGTCCATGCTCTCCATTGGTTATAATAGACGAAGAATTTCATGCGTATGAATTAGGGATCGGTTCAGGTTGCTCAAGGATTGATTATTCGTTGATCCCGGGTTGAAACAAAACCGACTGAAAATGAAATTTAAATCTATCCGGCGGCGATTTGTGGAAATAAATTTCGTAGTGAAATTTAACGTTTTCATGCAGAAAGTCGTCTTTAAAATTTTATTAAATTAAGTAGTTAATTTAAGTTGATCTGCTCTTGGATAACACAACCTGGTCCAGAAGAAAGGCCTGCTTTAACCACGAACAATGATTCGGTTTGCGGTGCATTAAACCGTTAGTTACCATAATTTTTTTTGATTTTGTGGAACAAGTAGTGACCCATTCTAAGTTTGATATAATCCGGGCGGGTTATCAAGGATGAGTTCTGGTCAGCGTTAATACAATTTATGATGAAATTGATGCAAGACCTAACCTTAGCCCTATCCCCTACCCTTATAATGCTTACTCTAATCGTAAAGCCTGTGACGTGTAAAGTCGTGACGGTCGTCAACACATCAAGGTGGCCAATATATTAGAATGCAGATACACTTCTGCAAATATTAAAGACTAATTTGCATAGAGTACATAAACGACAAGATAAATCCAGACTATTTCACATCGTCGAACAGAACTTGTTCACAACAGTTACGACCAAATGGAAACGAAGGCTTTAACACTAATCTTAACCCTTATCTTAACACTTACTTTTACCTGACTTCAATGTCATCATAAATTGTAATAAAGCTTACGAGCAGGGCGGACACTTCGCGAAATATTGGGGGTGCGAACTTAGGTTGCCAACATATAACCATCTTTTTGTTGCTGCAAATTTCAGTTAAAACCTTTTTGGCTTAAATTTCATGTAAATCTACTTAAATTATAGCCTATCAAGGCTTTTGTGATTGTAAAATCATTAATACAGCTTTCTTACACAGTTAGTCAGCTATCATTCAAAGCCTTTGAGAAATTATTGAGGGGACGATCGCCCCCCCTAGTGTCCGCCACTGCTTACGAGAACGATGTTGGCTCATCGTTGACCGTTTCTATCATTTCAGGCAAGTACGGCAAACCCTGGCCAAGTTGATGCTCCAGATAAAGACTTTATGATTGTTGCTTTAGATTTATTAAGTGGTTTAGCTGAAGGACTAGAAAATAATATTGAACAATTTGTAGTACGCAGTAATATTTTATCTCTCTTATACCAATGTATGCAGGTAAGTCCATAACTTGATTATAATATGGTGATGAATAATTCCATAACAATTACGAAATGCCGGTTAATAATTATTGCATTGTAAACTGAAAATACGCAAATTTTTAAGCCCATCATCGGGCTGATTTGGCCTTTTGAATCTAAACATTTATTTTGTTGCTGCTCAATCTTTTTATGAGTGGGAATAATATTCGCCAACTAACCGTTCAAATTTTAAACTTGCTGAACAGTCAGTTTCCAACGAAACACATTGAAACTAGGAATTCATTTTTTTTTGTTCAGCCTGAATGCATGTATTGACTCTGACTTGGAGCTTTGAAAATGTGAACAATTTTAAAACTCTATTCCCCCAAACAAATTTGCATCCATACTATAAAGTGTGTTTCCATATTTATAGGATACTATATTAATGCGTATTTTGTTGAGTATTTATCTGAATATTTCAGGATGATATGCCAGAGGTTCGTCAAAGTTCATTTGCACTACTTGGAGATCTGGCTAAAGCTTGTTTCAAACATGTCAAACCATGCATTGGTAAGAGAATGTATTGTTTTGCTATATCTATTTTTACGGAAAGTCTGGACACACCACCAATGCATGGTGTAATTTAACTTATTTGACCACAAGGGGCGAAAAAGATTGCTTTGCAGTGAACTTAGTTTTTTTACGAACTGTTTACAGTTAACATAGAAACTTAATAATATGTTTAAATTTTACTCAATTTTATGCAGTTTGGGGGGTAATACCGGTAACTTTGAGATGTGCAGTTTTTCAGTGGCATATCTACCTTTACTAAGAATAAACTCTATACTTGCCGGTGAATCCCGTGATAATTTTAACTGTGTCCGGGCAAGCGTGCAAATGTTGAGTTACATCACTTACCATGATTCTATATTTTGCGGTGGTGTTTTCACAGAACCATAGCAATTCTATTTATCACCATAGGGTGATGTTACATGGCCATAGAAAATTTAGTATGTCAGAATCTTGACAACCTTTCCATTTCATATTTTGTGTCTAAGATATTTCAATCTGCTGGAAATATTGAGATAGCTCAACTCCTCTCTGTGACGTCACAAACCTGCTGGCACATACGCTTCATATATATATAATTTAGATACAAAAGATATATCAATGAAGACAATCATAGTCAATAATACACTGTATGGTTTGTTTTTATCCCGGTTGTGATGTGATATACTTTTCTTGTCAAACAAAATACCGTTAATACCCTGTGGAATGATTTCTTTTCAGTGGATCTTATGCCCGTACTCGGACGGAATTTAAATCCAGAATTCATCTCGGTGTGTAATAATGCGACCTGGGCAATTGGTGAAATATCCATCCAGTTGGGTGAGTATAGTATTCTTTATACCGTTTCAGGACATCAAAATGAGAAAATAATGTCAATTATTTTCATTATAAGTAGTAGTCTTGTTTTGATGGCAAATAGATAGAAATATTTAGTTTAGTTTGACATCAACACGTACGCCAACTTTCCTTGAATAACTCGAGTTCTAGACATCCTCGTTGTTCAAGGATTCTAGAGAGGTATAGATTATCTTATAACCCTCAGTATTTCGCAAGATATAAACGAAAACGGCAGTTCGATGAAATCCACGATATGCCACCCAAAATAGCAGAATATTTAGCATGACGTAATATTCACGCGTGACTGTACAAGCCGAATAGAGCTTTCAATGATTTCATATTTCAACATAGAGGTGTCGTCTTAGGATTACGTATTTTATACTTTTAGATCATTGTTTTTCATCTCATTTTAGGAGAGGAAACGAAACCGTACGTCTCTCTTGTTCTTTCTTCATTGATCGACATCATCAATCGATCACATACACCGAAAACACTCCTGGAAAACACAGGTATGCATCGAAAATTATTTAAACCGCGTTCTCGAAAGATTAATAAAGAGATGGAGTAGTAGTGCTATACACTCAGACAAACTCAGTATATTCTCACAATTACCTAGCTGCATGCATAAGCTATACATTGCTACAATTCGTCATCATTTGATCCACTTTATATTATTCGTGTTTATAACTGTCCAATCCTGCTCGTGTCATCTTTAATTTTGCAATACAGTGTTAGGTTTTTCTATATGTTATTTACTATTCAGCTCCCGGTCTCTTTAAAAACACGAGTTTGGTTTTTAATTAAATTATACCGTTAATAATGTATACTGTTGATACAATGATACGATAATACAATAATACTACATAGTAGTAAAATGGGTATGGAATGATTTGACGCCGCGTGGTCTAAGAGCTTTTAATGAGTTCGATTGTAGTAAAGTTAACTGAACGCCGTATAAGCTTCTCCGTTCCAAAATTGTATTTGTCTTTTGTTTGTTTGTACTTACTGTATTGTTTGTTTTCTTGTTTAGTTTGTTTTGTTTAACTTGTTTTCTTTTGGTATTGTGTTTACTTTACGTCTTAGCAATCACGATCGGGAGATTGGGTTTAGTTTGTCCTCAAGAAGTGGCTCCTATGTTAGCGCACTTTGTCAGACCCTGGTGTGTATTCTTTTATTTTATTTTATCTCAGCCTTTTATACTAACATCCATTTTTTTCAAGGACATTTTTCAAGTAAAAATGTGGGGTCAATTTATAACAACTTCAACTTAAATACAATCCTAACCCTAATTCAAACCATAATCCTAACCCTATTTCTAACCCTTAATCTTAACCTAATCCGTGTGGCATAATTTTTGGATATTAATATGAAAAGTGACCCAAAATGTGTCATGTGAAACAGTTTTAGCCTTTCGTAAATAGATAATACTCGCTCATGCATGGTTATATAAGTTTCAGAATTTAAAAAAACATCCAAAGCCAGATTACCACGTCAGCTTAAGCCCGGTTCACACGAGTGAGATAAGCACAAGCGTAAGCATAAGAGATCAAACGTTCCGACATTAACGCAAGGATATCAAACCTTCCGTTCTTTAGCATAAGCACATCAAAGCGTTCCGCGCTTGTGCTTATTTCATCGTGTGAACCAGGCTTAACTGAATAGTATTTACCTAAATTCGAGATTCACGTTTATTATAAGTACAGTGTAAACAATCTTCTGTATATTTTGGACAGCCTAAATTTTACATTTATTGAATGTTGCTATATAACTATACAATTTACGTTGGACTATGGCTATAGAATTCATCCATGATCTGACAAACATATTGTTTCATGTGTTGTGTTATTTGCTTTTGTTCAAGAAAGTGTTCTACTGTATTTATTAGTGTTTTGAATATTATGCTTCTTCGACTCACGGTTATGTGAGAAACTATAACATTGTTGAGTGCAATAAGTAAGCACTGTTTTCATAAATGCAGCTTGTTTAGGCCAGGGATGGTTTACTGGGGATGGGAGGGATCCACCCCTGATTACTGGGGATGGGAGGATCCACCCCTGATTACTGGGGATGCGAGGGATCCACCTCTGATTACTGGGGATGGGATAGCCACCTCTGATTACTGGGGATGGGATAGCCACCTCTGATTACTGGGGATGGGATAGCCCGCGTGCATGCCCACTGATGGAGAGGAATAGTGGGCCTGCACGGAAGACCGGGTAAAATCTAAAACACCCCTTTTCTAAACACGCCCCCTTCGCGCGTCAAGTGTCAAAAAATAACCAATGACAGCAAAGCAGAAAATAAACAAACTCGCATGAAAACATTGCGGGATTTTCTCTGAGTATCCAAAATAGAAATAAAGTATGAATGGATATATCAACTCCAAAAAAGCAAGCAAACAAGTCTGATTTAAATAACTTTTGCCGAATTTGCAAGTGCTCATTCTCAACTAAATTCGGAACAGGCAAGTTAGGACGATATATTTAAAACGTCAAATCGTGAGGGAAGCCGTGGTACCACATTAGCATTGATTTGCGCTTCCATCGGCATTGTTATAAATAAATCGTCACGTTTATCAGATCGTGTGTGCAATGCTTGTGGGCGGAAAGTACGAAATTTGTATCAATTATTCAATTTGGTAAAGAATACGACAAACGAAGAGATGTTGAGAGTCCCGCTCGTTTCAAACGGCAATTTCAAACGGCAATTTCAAACGGCGTTTCAAACAGCCAATCAGAATGCTGCGTTCGTGTACGAACGCGGAAAACATAAAATACCCGGTCTTCCGTGCAGGCCCACTATTCCTCTCCATCAGTGGACCTGCACGCGGGCTAGGGATGGGAGGGATCCACCCCTGTTTACTGGGGATGCGAGGGATCCACCCCTGATTACTGGGGATGGAAGGGATCCACCCCTGTTTACTGGCGATGCGAGGGATCCACCCCTGATTACTGGGGATGGGAGGGATCCACCCCTGTTTACTGGGGATGCGAGGGATCCACCTCTGATTACTGAGGATGGGAGGGATCCACCCCTGTTTACTGGGTTGGGAGGGATCCACCCCTGATTACTGGGGATGGGAGGGATCCACCCTTGATTACTGGGAATGGGAGGGATCCACCCCTGATTACTAGGGATGCGAGGGATCCACCCCTGATTACTGGGGATGGGAGGGATCCACCCCTGATTACTGGGGATGGGAGGGATCCACCCCTGATTACTGGGGATGGGAGGGATCCACACCTGATTACTGGGGATGGGAAGGATTCACCCCTGATTTAGACGGATCACATTTTATGTTTGTTTCTGCAATGGTCTGTGTCTTCCCCAGGTTTTATTGCCTTTTCTTGAATGTTACTATTTATTTCTCGTCACCCTTAGTTTGGTGGTAGTTATTAATTGCCTTTAGTAAAATTACATAGGTGATTATTGAAAATTCTCAACGCTGATTGGTTGCGCTACCTCGGATTAATACGCGATAATCACCTAAAGCGTTTTTAAGCCGCTTTTATCGTAAATATCAATTAAAATATTTTTGAAATGTGCATTTTTAATTTTTTTCCAAATAATCACCTATGTAATTTTACTAAAACAATTATTCGCCTCAGGCTCGGTGAATATCGGTGAATAAAAACCTCGACTTCGTCTCGGTTTTTATTCACCGATATTCACCTCGCCTTCGGCGAATAATTGTTAATTAGTTTTAATACCAATGTTCGCATTTACAACAATATTTGAACTTGACACTGTGAATATTTTCAGTATTGCGTATGACCGTGTACCTTGTCAGAAGCAGTTCTACGTTCGCCCCTTGTGTTGAATCGGTTTGATTTTGTGGGGCACATTGTTTTATCCATAACGTTCGTTCACGATTTGGCGGTCTATTTGTAGTTTAAGTAAAGGAAGAAAATATCATGCTATTGCTTTGTTGATTATCATTATGAAATGAATGATTTTTGTTCGTTCTACCTGTGTTTTGTGTTTGTAAATGTTGTTTGATCTTGTTCGTTTAAGGTGTACATCATTACGTAATATCCGTGATAATGAAGAGAAGGATTCAGCATTTCGTGGAATTTGTAACATGATCAATGTTAACCCTGGTGGGGTTGCTCAGGTAAAATACTCGTTCAAATATTGATTAATGTATGCTTCCAGTGATATCTAAACGCAACTGGACGTTTTATTGTGTAAAAATGATGCCAGAGATCAGCCATCCCTAAGAGTACACTGATAGTCGTTCTCAGAGATCAGCCATCCCTAAGAGTACACTGATTGTCGTTTTATCGTCTTCCGAGCAGTAATAGTGCTTAGATTATATATACAGTATGTCAGTAAAGGAGTTATCTCGTATTTTGGAAGTTGGTAAAGGCCTAAGAAGAAATACAGATGTTTGGTTGCAGGTTTATTCTCTTGGTGAATTTATATTGTCTAGAAATGTTATCTGCCTGCATATCATGAACAATAGGATGTCCTCATTCTATTTTAATGAGGTTGCGCTTTCCAATCTTCGAGATCAGTTAGCATTTCCAAATTACACTCTATTCTCGTGAACAATACAAGGTCGAGATTAATTACACATTACAGATTAATTACACACATCAGTATAGAAACACATTCATAACTTCAACTCGTCCTGAAGACCTCATGTTCGCGGTTACTGGAATGGAAATTCACGCTTAGGTATCGAATGCCAGGTTGTGTAAACTATATGTCTGTATTTTAGGATTTCATATTCTTCTGCGATGCGGTTGCGTCTTGGATAAGTCCAAAACCTGATTTGAAGGAAACTTTTCACAAGGTTTGTGTTACGTATCACAAGGCACTGCAGTCATGTGCTGCTGTGTTTTGTGAAATCATTTCTTCCTACGTAACGCCTGGGGCCGGTTGTATAAACATGTAGTTAAAGTTAACTATAGTTAGCGTTAACTACCGTAGTTAAATCCTTAACTATAGTTAGTTAACTACATGACTTAACTGCGTTGCACAAAACGTAGTTAGTCGGGTAGTTAACTAATCACACAGTCAACTGCGCGTGGGGTGATTAAACATGAAATAACACAAAGTAAGCGCTGATTAGCAACCGCTGACAAGCATTTTGAAAACGACTGCGGACTCATTTACCAAAAATGGCGGTATTTTGATTCAAAATATTGAAAAATATGCAAGAAAACAAGACATAAAGACCAATAAAGTCTACGAAAAAGGCGTATTTACCATGAAAGTCAAACTGCAGTTCTTTGGTAAAAACGACATTGTTTTTCTTTGTTATGGGTTGCCTCTCGTCATCGATAAATCTTCCTATGCAAAAAATATATTCCGTTTTCGTCGAAAAGACCAAAATTATAGCGTTTTAAAAGCTCACGAGTATCAGAAAAAACTTTCTAGGGAAGATGATGATTGAAAACCCTCGGTAAGCGTTGCTTTTAGTATTTTTTGACTGATTAAAGTTCATCACTCCTACAAAACGCCATATTTAACTACGCTTTGGGAAGTTAACTATGCCCTTGAGCATAGTTAACTTTAACTACTTTTTAACTGCAGTTAACGCTAACTAGGTTTTTATACAACCGACTTAACTACGTGGTTAAAGTTAACTACCATTTAACTAGAAAATGGGTAGTTAAAACGTAGTTAAGAGTTTTATACAACCGGCCCCAGATGTCCATGTCCCATTAAAATGCATGCGCTCGAATGCGTCGCCTTTGATACGCAAAATTAAGCTAGTCCATCGATAGACGGGTAAAATCATACGCGGATGTTCATACTCGTTAGGCTTTACCAGCCTCAATGACGGGAACGTGAGCTCTCCGAATTGCTATCGGACTCGTGGCAACGGCTGGTAATCGAGCCTAGATACTTGTCCTAAAATGATTTTTCAGACTTACAACACCTCCGACGACGCATATCCCCAAGTATATGACGAGTAAGATCAGCTGGCGTTAACCGGAGTACATGAATACAGTGGCTATTATGTGATAAAGGGTTAAATTGAGGTGTTTATAGAATTTTGTTGTATTGCCAGATTCTTCATGGTTTTAAATCTGAAGTTGGTGCTGAAAGTTGGAAGAAATTCTTTGATCAGTTTCCGCCGCCTCTTCAGCAACGACTGACTGATGGCTATGGTCTATAGGCAACCTGGGAGGAATTGCATGCTGGGGGTAAGTGTGTGATGTTCATTCTTATTGTTGATGTGCTTGAGAAGATTTCTTTGCGCGGTGGCTTGTTTAAGCTGTAAATTAACGGCATCCCTGAGGCGTAGGTGTCAACAAAGCACGTAGGCTGACCAAGATGATGTATGTCGTTTATTACTCCCCCGACGTGTGTTGAACGACTACTCTAATACTTGCATTTTCTTTAGGGACCGAGATTGGTGGAAGGGGGATGTTCAGTCCCCACTCTACCCTCGCTATGGGTACATACAGGGTACATGGGGTACTTCTGTGAGTTTACGTGTTCACACTTGTCCCGTAATCTGTCATGTGACGTCTGTGACGTGTCATGTCACGTGATTCAACGTAGCAATAGACTAACGTATGAGCCAATAAGAGTAGACTAATGTATCAACCAATAGAATAACGCCGTTATATGGTGTTAAGTAATTATCAGATACCCAATCATGCGCGGTTTATTTGACTTAAATTTCCCTGACCGTTGTTAATAGAAATTTTAACAGTGAGAGTGGTCATTGTTGTGATCTGCATTTCGTATTTGGTTGAATTTACCAAATGGATTGTACGCAGGAACAAGAAACGATAAAGAACAAAAATAAAGACAATAATTGGTTACCTTTGGATTGAACATAGCATTAAAATTTGAATTTTAGCTAATTGTATCAACATGATTTTAAGTGATTATTTTTAAATACACACATGGATGTGGATCTGACAGGGTGTTGCTGGGTTTAAAGGAAAATACTGGGAAATCGAAAGTCACATAACTGTTCTTGATTGGGTATTTGTTGCAGTGTTAAGACAAAACGTAGTATCATGCACCTAAATGTGAAGTACTAATTATAGTAAATTAATCGTAAAATAGTGCTGCTAGGTTTATATATATAACCCGCCTGGGGTCATAAATTTCTATAAAGTATAATTATATATTGCAGTAAATTTATCTTTCTATAGCAATAATTCGTAAAACTTTTATAACATTCTACATCAGGTTTTTACTTCTTACACTTTAAGGATTCTGTAAGGTTAAAAGCATCTTAAGGGTTTTATGCAATGTAGACTTTCTTTGCATGATTCAAAATGCTAGATCTTCTGCCACAGAGGCCAATTGTACGATGTCCTTTCATGGCGGACACGAGTGAGGTAACTAAGATTTGTAACAAGGTTTTTTTTCTGGCATAAAATTCTTATATCTTTCGGTTAAGCAAATTAGCGTTACTTTGAGGCAAAAAGATTTGAGGAATGCACATACAGCAACAGAATGGTAGGAATATGTTGGCAACTTAAGTATAGTATCAGTGTCCGCCGTTGTGGATAAACCTAAATTAGATCGTTACACTTACATATCTTTACAATTTAGACACTAAATATGTGACCGCATAATGACATAATTATACATAATTGTTCGGATTGAAAGATTTAGTTTAATTCGGCAAGTATCAGAAACCTATGCGGGTATCGTACAGCTGGCCTCGTATAGCTATGCTCGACATTTTCAGTTGGTGAAACAGATATCTCGTACTTGTCAATATTTCATTTGTTAATAAGCCAATCATTATGCTTCATTTTACACATTCACATGACGAAGTATAAGCATAAAGAATGCTTCGATTTGAGTTCTATGATTAGATAGAGTTTCGATCAAGTTTTGGCCTTTTAGGACGTATAGGGCTGAGACTGAAAGTAACTTTTCGGTCTTGAAGTTTGATCCACACTTCGCTTTCAGATTTGATATGCCACTTCAAGTATCAGAGTATGACGTCAAAACAGTAGTGTGAATAGACAAAACACATGAAGTATAAAATTCAAGGGCAATGTCACGGTTCTGATTGGTTGTAAAATTTAATAAATTGTATTTACAATCGTGGATTATACTAGCAACGGCTGCACAGGCGACTAGGTTACACCAATATCCAACTAGATTTACGACATTTTGATTTGTATTTTGACAATACTGAAATAGGTGATGAAACTGATTGTCAGTTGGCAAACACATTTTCGAATTCGTGCATATTATAGTTGCTAGTAGATTCACGTACTCGTTTTGGGAGAGACGAATTGATATTTAGAAATGATTATCACAAGAAAACGTTAGAAAACTGAAAATCTGTTCAAGCTCTCATTCTCTGCTTTTCGATTTCTCTGTTTCATGACTGTCGTATTATAGCTATATTTGTGGTAAATTCAGCCGCATGATATAAACCTAAGAAGCTATAATTATATAGAATAAAATATACGCACATTAACTTGCATGCCATTCTCGTATCTGTCTGTAATATATTGTGCAAATGTGAAGGTGAATTTATAATTAAATTATGTGTCATACTGTGTCATACTTGCGTTTTCACGTTCATATTTTAGCGTATGTTACCATAAATAACACAAATATATCTTCTATAACCTTACCAATTTGGAAGCTGTTTATAGGTGCAAGGTATAATGGCCGCCGCGGTGGCCTGGCAGCTAGCGATGCCGATGGTACTTCAACTTGGTTCTTTGGAAAGGATCGAAGCGAATGGTATCTTGAACTGCCAACCACGTTCGGGCTAGGCGGTTTAAGGGTTGGAAGTTGAGGCGCAGGCAGGAATAATTAAGGAGTTATTTATTTTTTCCTGCCCACGCCTCGACTCCCAACCCCTTAAAGCCGCCAGCTACGCAGGCCTATGTTCGGGCAGCCTGCGCCTCTCCCACAACTGGTAGCAACTAAATACGCTTACATTATACAGGTGTATGTACCACAGAATACCACGGTACAACATAATACCAGTCTTATTTATTGATCTTATAAAATTTGGAGGAAACATACTATATAACTTTATTTTTGTGAATATATATTAGTTTTAGTTTTAATTGACATATAAAAAACAAAAAATGAATATTTTCATAAAAATTCTTAAAATAATCAGGATTAACAAAAAATAACATTCTATGTTTTTGATACTTTTTTCCCGCATAATGCCTGTAAAATTCGAAAGTTTAAAAATAAATTTGCAAACCAGTATAATTTATGTTGATCACTACTTTTTCTATGCAACAACAACATTACTATACAGGAATCACACCGAGGAATCAATTTTACCATTGAAAGACTGAATTTTTCAAAATTATTGATAAACCTGGTATACTTTGGTTACACCACTGGTACGCTGTACTGATTTTAGTATTTACCTTTCATTAAATTAAGTTAGCAATATCCTACAGTTATTATCACACAACATGACACACCAAATCCTGGTAGAATTTGATAAACCGTTGCTTATTTATCTCTGCACTATTCTGTGGTACATTAGAGTTTGTTCCACAGAATGTTCAATTAAAAAAATATATTTAAATCTATGAAATCTAGCCCAAAAACCCCCAGGAAGAAAAAAATATATTGATAAACGATATGGAACATGTAAATTTTGGCGATATTCTGTGGTACATACACCTGTAGTATGATTGTGAAGAACCATATAACTGACGCAATTGATGAATTAAATATGAAGTATATGTTTTGCATAGAACAATCAGAATTCTACCCTGGTTCCAGAGGCTCTTAAAAGAAAAGCGAGGCAAAATAACGGCAAGGCGAAATCAGAATTCTAGTAGCTTGTAAATAGCGTTAACTTGTTGCCCAACCAAACTTGTTACCCAACTGTCGGATCACGGATTGTTACTTTGCTGTGGAGTCGTGTATCAGTACGTGGTTATGCCCCCTTTAGAACTTGACAGTTTAATTTGTTTCACAAAGGAAACACGTCCTTGACATTCTGAGAATATAATTCGAGGCCAGTAAAGTGGAGCTTTGACTCGTCAGTCGTCACTCAGTTTGTAATGAGCATCGTTGCTAATTTTATACCTGCAATATACCACTGTGCATTTGCACAAATACACTTCCTGTCTTTTCGTGAACGTCATGTGAACGTCATCAAAAAAGCTAAACTGTCGCACACAACACGAAACGATGTATGACATTTCAAACAAGCTTTATTTATGGCCGATACAAAGTGTGTCAGCCACTGTGCCTTTCTTTCGTGTATTTTATACTGCATGTGTCACGTACCTGCACGCAGTACTTTGTGTTCTTTAGGCAAACACGATTAAAACCCCCCACCCTTTATAGGTTTATCGTTTATATTTCCAATCCAAGATTGTCCTATTAAGTCTCACTGAAAAGCTGGTTGACCACCTGACTGACTGAGTGATCCAACTCATATGTTACCCACAGTGCATGACAGCCTGAATTATGGGAAACGTGTTTTCTTTGATATAATTTTGGAGTTAAGCACTGATTATGCTATATTTGTCCTCTGATATTTGTCAACTCGTGACTTGCATTACATCAGTCCCCTGCTGATTTGCGGTTTTGAAAATTTTTAATGAAATTTTCTTTTAAGATGAAACACTGCTCATTCATACGAAAGAGCTGGAAAATTCTTGACCAAAAATGGGAAAAGTGTTTTAATATGATATTTAAGTTCTGTATCCTAGTGGTAAAGAGTGCAGATTTAATTTCGTATTAAAAACTGAGTGAAGTAATATGATCCATCATGTTTGTGTACATTTTCATGGTGACCTTTGCCGTCTGCAGAATTACTGCCAGAGGTTTTCTGAACGCAGTACGATTCCTTGTTGCAACTGGTAACCAGAACGTCCACCGACCTCTTGCTGGAAAAGCGTTGCAAACTTCTGGACTACAAATTGTGACTGTTGGAGTACATTGTACAAGATTGCGTGTAAATAATTGTGTATTGTCACGAGCGAGGTCACGAGAATATAACCAAGTTGTTCACCAACTCAACTGTGACTGTTTCCCAACAAGCCAATATGGAAATCCGCCCGTACTGTTTGTTGACCGTCATATTTCTGCATCTCCTCAAAAGTACAGAATGTCATCTTACCATTCCAATAGATTCCACAAATGGCAATGATACAAAGTGTTTGAAAAATTATCCAAAAATAACCTCATGTCGAACATTAAATTTTGTGCTGCATTATGTTCTTGTGTCAAATGAAACCTCGGTGGATATTGACTTCATTGAAGATTTACAATACTTAATTCATGAACCTCTTCAAATTCACACGAAACAAAACCGTATTTTGCTCCTTCGGTTATTTTCTAAACAGGCTATTCGCTTAACCTGCACAAATAATTCGCACAGAATTTTCGACGTGTACGGACCGAACATGACCTTGGAATTTCATAATATCAGCTTTGTGAATTGTAGTGGCGCTAATGTAGAAGTTATACCGGCAATAGCAGTGAATGACACTAATAAAGTATCATTCTATTCCTGTGTTTTTCAAGACAATTCGTGTGGTGCTTTCTTTGCTATAAATTCCGATGTCCATATAGAATATTCCCTATTCCAAAGAAACTCGATTAAAATAATTTATAGCAATTACACATTTACGTCCAATATGAGTGCATTTAGTGGCGGAGCTGGTATATTATTTCAAAAAGAACGAAGAAATATGTCCGTTCATATTTTTCAAACTAGATTTATTAACAACAGTGTGCATGTAGATGACAGTAAATATTACGTTGCTCAAAGGCAGGAGAACGCTGTGAAAAATGGTGGGGCAATGCATGTTACTTTCATTGATAAATCGGCGTTTTGGACCACAATAAACATAACTTCGTGTCATTTTGAAGGAAATAGAGCCACATTTGGGGGTGCGTTACTGATTGAGCTTTTTGGCACTACATTGTACAATAAAATATTTATAACTTCAACTCAGTTTATAAAAAATTACGGCAGCCAAGCTGGCGGAGCTTTTCTTCTTTCTTTCTGGGACGATTCAGCTAAAACTGAACTAACAATGGTAGACGGTCATTTTAGAGAAAATTGGTCGAAAAGTGCCAGTGCTATATATGTGTTCCTTCAATCTCAGTACAGTTCACCCCAAGAGAGTCAAGAAAAATTATTATTTAAATATCTACGGGTTATTCGGAACTCTGGACCTGCTGCCTCAAGTGTAAAAATTGCGTCGCATCTTTATGGTCCTCGTTCAATGAACCAGATCCCTATCTTTGAAGATTGTTTGTTTGTTAATAACACAAATTTTGTTTTGAATGGTTATGCTTACTTGGCTTCTTTTATCATAGATCGCGTCAATATTATATTTAATGGTACAAATAAGTTTATTGGAAATACCGCCTTCGGTGCGATGTATTTCAGTAATTCTTATATTCTTGTTTATGGCAAGCTACATTTTCTAAGAAATATTGGCTTACAAGGTGGTGCAATTTCAATGCAAAATTCTCAGATAGTTCTACATCCGGGATCTGACCTTCTCTTCCAAGATAACCACGCTGCGTTCGGAGGCGGGGCAATCAATGTTGTGACAAATGATGTTTATCATGTTGGTGTCAAAAACAATCCATCTTGTTTTCTTGTTTATTCAGAGAATGATGATACGGTTCCTAACGAATGGAATGTAAGTATCAGTTGATACCGTCGTTTGCATCTACGGATGAACAGGCAGATAAAGCTGGCTATGCTCGCGCGAAATTTTAATGATATAACCTCATTTAATCAGGTAAAGTTTAGCTATAGCTTCACGCTAATTGACGTAACTGATTGAAATCCTGAAGTGCTCCTTACAAATCTCATGAGCGTAGAGTATGTTTTTATCTGCCACTGTCACCCTGGGTTGCAAGCGGCGGTAAAAAGGACTGTATTTTACAAATAGACGTTGTCTGTTTTAGCTTTTATATTGATGAACAGATGATGCCATAACATGGTGAAATAGTTGCCGGGAAAGTGAGCGAGTTCCTGGGGAAACATGCTTTAATGTTTTTTTTTGTTTTCTGTGCAACTATAACTGAACAACATAAGAATGTAACTTTCAAATGTTGTTTCATAACATGAAACGATTAACAATAAAAGTTTCCATCATTTGACTCCATGTAGTCCTAATCGTCTAAAACTTGCTTATACCCGAGTTACAACCACCCAATTCACTCACAAATATAGAATTTTAATGCTTGATACCTTGTTCCATTTAATGCTTACATTATTAAACATTACAATGACAGTGGTAACTAGGCATGTGAGTTAGGCATATATATGTTAGCAATTACGGCTATATGTAGACAAGGTGCTAGTAGTATTGGGGACACTCTGTATGAAACTTTATAAAGTCAGGACGGTATTTGACTATTTCGTGACTTCTTTTACGTTTCAGGTAAATATAAATTTCATTAACAACAGTGCGGTTTTACGGGGTCCAGCAATATGTATTGATTCATTAGTGATGTGCGCTTGGGATTCTTATTCTGAAAAACTGGACTTTAACCAAGCTTTAAAATGGAAACCAACGTTTTATTACGAAGGCAATGTTTTGTGTTCTGATCCAAGAATTATTGAGCAATGTCACACATTAGCCAATGGTACCAATGCTATCTCGACATTTGCTTCCAGTCTCCAAGAGATAAATGGTATACGAACAATTAAGGTATGCGAGAGTCTTCCTCTTAATATAGCGGATAAGTGAAAACAGTGACAGTGGGCACTTTCATTTAAAATCACCAAACTTGGTGTAATAGTTCTCGTGAACGTTAGTACAAGATCGGTTTCTCATAGGCCAAGTTACTGTAAAGTCGGGCGCACACACTACGATTTTATCGGCCGATTTATTGTTTAGACTCATGTTAAAATGAAAAAAATGCAGTGGTATATTATCTGTGGACTCATTTTAAATACCATAATCCTTCCATACACCTAAACTTCCTAAACTATAGATCGATCGACTAAAATTGTAGCGTGTGCTCTCGGCTTAATTAAATATGCAGTCTCCGAGTCCGATCTAAATATTTCAAAAATATATCATTATAAACAGAGTTCTATGATAAATAACATGCGCAGTTGCGGTAATTTCTCTAAGTTTTATCGGAGATCAAAAACAGTATTTTATACCGGAAGCGCATATTAAAAATAGCACAAGTGAAAAGATTGAATAGAATCGGGTAAAAACGGCAGACGTTTCAAACGCTAAATGTTTGGTACTCCAAATTTTTTTTTGGCGGATAAACCCCGACCCCAGTGAGGATAAAATGAACTACAATTTCTCTTGATTTTTAACGTTTTTTACAACTAAAACAATACTATGTGTCCGATTGCAATTATGCTTCAGGTATCCAAATTGGTGACCCTCGCCAATGAGGCCATAAGGGAAAGGACGGTGGGTAAATAGGCGATAAACCAGGTGGATGATTTGCTGGATAGACAGGTGGTACGTAAACTTGCCAATATAATTGTTCTATTCAAGTTGAAATATTTTAGTTTGGTTGTTTCATGAATATAATGTATAGACTTGATCGATATTTTCGAGTTATCCACCGGATAGGCTAAACGGGCTTCGTACAACCGGTCCCAGGTGGATAACAACTTGGATGATTAGGGAACGGACGTGGGCGAGTAAAAGGGTGGAATAAATGGTAACCCGGGTAAATACGAGTGTGGATAACTGGGTGATGAACGGGGTGGATAACTGGGTGATGAACGGGGAGGATAACTAGGTGGATAACCAGGCTGATGGGCTCGATTGGTATCGATTAAATACCCCGGATTTCCAGGCTCCACATAGCCAAAACGCATCGGTTCTCGCCTCTCTCGTCGTGGTCGCTGTCCAGGTTGATCCTGTTCTGCAGCTTCATTTTGCTCGACGCCCATGCCAGTGCCGTCCTTGTCCGGTTCTTGTTCTAGAGGTCAATCACGTGCTGGGAGTACATTTTGTTCCACTTCGGACTCTTCCGACGCCGATTCTTCTCCCTCCCTCTGTGGCTCGAACTCGTCTACCGTTCGCCCCGCCTCATCCGACTCTCTCCCTCGTGCGCTATCTATCACCATCCTGAGTTGGTCCGGTGTAAATGATGGAAGTTCTTCCTCGTCTGATACATCGGCTTGCTGAGGTTGCACGTGATCCTTATTCTGAACGACTGATTTCCGTCCACGAGTGGAATTTTCCGTGCTTGACACGAGTCCTGGAGCTTTATCTACTGGAAGATGATCACATGGTAATAATAAGTTGCGATGTAACGTTCTGTCCCACCCCTTTCCATTCTCCGGCTTAACATCATACACTGGACTTTCTAGGCCCTTTCGGCGAACAACTACATGTACGGCCTGTTCCCAGTGAGAACGTAGCTTTGCAGAACCACCACGTGGAATGAGGTTACGTACGAGGACCCTATTCCCAGGGTGTAATACAGAAGAACGTACTTTTCTATCGTACTGCTTCTTACCCCTGTTAGCATTATTGCGAGCCGACTTGGATGCCAGCTTATACGCTTGCTGCATCGCTTCCTTCCAGTTCAAACATCAGGTCAACCAATATAAGCGTGGTGATCGGCCGAACAACAAAAATAATGGCGAGTACCCTGTGGACTCGCGTGGTTTGTGCAGTTGTATGCGTGTACCAATTTGTTCACGTGGACATGCCACTGTCTCTTGTGCATCTCAGGGAGAGTGCGCAACATTTGTAACAGTGTTCTATTCATTCGCTCCACTTTCCCGTTTCCCTGAGGATGGTACGGAGTTGTCCTTGAGTGCTTGACTCCAGATACTTCAAATTCAGCTCCCATATCGTGATGTATTTTACCTGGGAATCCGAATCGCAGGATGAAATCGTTATATATATTTTCCGCTGCCGTCTTGCTGGATTTATTTCGCGTCGGATAAGCTTGACAAAACCGTGTCAAATGATCCACGATTACTAGGATATACTCGTGACCAACTGAGCTACGTTCTAGGTGAACGTAATGGATAGAAACTAGTTCGAATGACATTGTTGTTATGATGGGCTTTAAGAGCTCTCTAACGGGACGAGCAGGCTTTTTCTGTTTCAGACATGAACATTTGTAATGATTGAAATGTTCTATATACTTCTTCATCTGTGGGCAATAAAATATTTCACGAGCAAACGCATAAACTCGTTCCACTCCTAAATGTCCCATTTCTTCATGCAGTTCGCGATATATTGTTCTTTTGTAAATGGATGGTAGGACTATTTGTTGATTCCGATACAGCAACCCCGTTTCTTTGTCGACGTGAAGTTTTCCCCACTCATATAGGTATCGTTGTACTCCTCTTGACTCCTGTTGTCGTTGGTTTCTCATTGGTTTCCGTTCAGACTTGATATATTCCGATACTCGGTTGATAATAGTGTCTTTATTCTGAACAATAAGCAGATCAGCTACCGAAATTTTCCTTCCCATGGGCAATGTCAAATGTTCTAGTTCAAGTTCCAAGAAGTCAGGATTTGTAGCTATGGACGTAATCCATGTAACCCCCCACTCTCTCTCTCTCGCCTGAATGGCGGTAACTAATTCCTGAAATTCTTCGGATGTCACTGTATTATCGCATTTCGTCATGTACTTTGCAAAGTCCGATGGTAATCTTGACAATGTATCTGCATCGATATTGTTCTTCCCTGGACGGTACTTAATTTCGAAATTGAAATCGGCTAATTCTCCAACCCATCTCAAAGCTGTAACATTGAACTTTGCCGTAGTTAAAACATATTATGTAAGCTCTTTTTTCCAGTTAACAACGGTTCTCGATGGTAATTGTCCCGATTGGCTGGACCTAGTTCTCTTTGTCTTTTCAGGATCGCTCAGCAGGTCATAGATTGGCTTGGCACCTCGAGAGAAGTTAGGAATTTGGCGTCGATAAACCCCCAGCAGACCAACAAGCTTGCGTACCTCGCCAACCGTTCTAGGTGAGGCATTTTTCAATTGCCTAACTGACTCTAAACCTTTCGGATTCATTCGGAGACAATTCTACCTAGAAACACAACTTCTTTCTGGAACAGACGACATTTGTTTGGCCTAAGTTTAACGCCTCGGGATTTTAAACGGCGTAACACTTGTCGGATATGCTCTACATGTTCATCAAACGTTTTAGAAAAGACAATTATGTCATCAAGGTAATGTATACATATGTCATCGCGTAAACCATCCAGACAATCTTCCATAAAGCGTTGAAAGTTCGCAGGTGCGTTCATCAAGCCGAAGGGAATTCTAACCCATTTATAGAGTCCCCACGGCGTAATGAATGCCGTTAACGGTTGACTGCTCGGTTCGACAAAGCCCTGGTGGTATGCCTTTCCTTGATCTAACGTGGAAACCAGGATTTTCCGCCCAGGTTGTCCAGAGTTTCCTGGATGCGAGGGATTGGATGGTGGTCTTGTATGGTCTTTTTGTTAAGTTCGCGATAGTCAACGCAAAGACGCATGCTACCATCACACAGACCACGCTACTTGAGTGAAGAGCTTGATTTCCTAATAAAGTTTCGATTTAAAAGGTCCTCGAGGTAGTTTTTTACTTCAGGCCTTGGGATTGAGAGATAGTTCTTTTGCACCGGTTTGTCATCGCTTAGCGGGATTTTCATCTGTAAATCTGGAATACAACCTACGTCGTCTTCATTACTGGCGAATGTTTCTGACTCTTCTTGAAGCATGACGGTGACTTTCTGTCGTTCAGCAGCTGTGAGATGACTAAGATCAATATCTGGCATTGGCCCTTTGGGTGAGCTCTTTCTGTCTCCGTCGAATTCCTTGTGGCTGCTTTGCGTTCTCTCGAGTGTCTCTCGTAGTTTCACCTCAACAGACACAATAGATCTAATCATTTGTAACCAATCAATTAAGGATTGTCCTTCCAGGAAAAATGATATCATGTTCAGTGGTATTTGTAACCCGTGTATCTTTTGGCTGCTGTTACCTTGTTTCACAGTTGTGATGCTCTCTCCTCAATGATTAGTCCAGTTGGCCAGTGGTCACACTCATCACTACTGGACCAGTATTTGCACGACATGACAAATTTACAGTTCGTAGTTTGGGTATACGAGTGCTTTCCTTCGGGGACTTGACTGTGCAGAGTTCATTCACTTTAGGGGCCCCTATGAGTTGTACCAATTTACAAAGATCTTCCTTCTTTTGGTCAACAAAAGACTGTATCACACAGCTTATAAGTTTCAACTCACAACCACACAGTAACTCAGCAATATCCCTTAACTTGTAAATAGCATCTGTAAATAGCACAATGATACAATCGACACCTGTGCCCCCGTATCCCATAGCACTTCCACTAGTTTGTTGTCCAACTGGCACTTAACAGTACACTGTTTACCCACACGTTTAGCCATTGAATGTTGTTGCATTGTTTCTTTTCACAAGTAACTGAACAATAATGTACCATTTTACATGCTGAGCATTGTTTCAAGTGTTTATTCCCAACAACGGTTAAGCAACAATTACAACGATGGGACTCTTTTACAATTGGTGTGGCTGCTTCCGGCCCCTTGGAGGCTACCACTGGTCGTTTATCGATTTCTGGCCAAGCTTAGAGAGGCAATCACGAGCAAAATTATTTATTCCACCACAAAGGAAACAGTGGTTACAATTCAGCCCATTCTTCATGCAATCGCATATCCTGGCAGGCACGCTTGCTAGATGGCCTAATGCGGCTGTTCTCTTGCTTTTCCCCAGGGTTTTCCTGATTAGGAGAGCCAACATCTGTGCTTGCATTCCCTCAATTTGGCTTTGGACGCTTTTATGTGCAGCCCACACATGATCTTGTTGTGTTTTGGGCTGCCCCTCTCCTTTCTTAGGTGAGGTGGGAACGGTATCCTCCTCAGTCCCCACTGTCGCAACCTTTGGTTTTCCCCTCCCACATTTCTTTCCCCTCTCATTCTCCTCAACCGTTGCTATTTCCATGCCTTCAAGCAAATCTTCATCTGAAACATTGGGTTTCTGTAATAATGGTCTCATTTTCGAGCATATTGTCTCATTAAGTAACCCTGTTTCAATGGCCCGAAGAAAAAGGCCTTGTGCTAATGCATTGTCATACTTTATTTGGCTATCTGCTTCTTGCGAAACAAAACATATTTGTTGCCGCACAGTTAATGCTCGAACACGAAGTGGCTGGGGTTTCTCGTTAGGCTGCTGAGTGAGGTTGGTGAAGGTTTGATACAATTCTGTGGCTGTCTTTTCCTGGCAGTGGCACCGAAGGATCTTTCTCAATCTGGGAAGGGTTAAGTCTGGTATACTCTGTAAATATGCCCTGAGTGGTAACCCAGCTAGAATAGCACTTATAACAGCGATAACCACTTCATCATCATCGTAGTCTATCTTGAGGCCATTCTGAATTTGTGACACCAAGGACTGATACAGTAGTTTATCTTTTTTTCCAGGGTCCCCAATCTGCCCCCTGATCTTGAATTCCTTTCTCAAAAGGCAACTTAAATCAATCAATTTTGGTAAAGTGGTCGTTGTTTCTTTACTGGGTTGTTCCCGGCTTTCGTTGGATTTCTCTTGGTGCGTCTTTACACATGGCACAGTCAATGGTTGCCCGTTGCCCTTCACTTGAGGAATTTTCTAGTATTTCGATAGGTCGCTTTTTGCTTAGGTCAACCAAAAACTTATCTAATTTATGAAAATATTCGTCAGGGTTTCCTTCTTGTTTTAGCAACTCATTTAGGTCTTCCTCCATCCTACTTCTTATATTATTGTTTTAATCAGGACAAGTTTTGTTTTTCCCTCAATAACACTTTTGTCTATTTTCATATGCTCACATAGCAAAAATAGTTCATCCAAACCCATCTGTCATCATTAAAAAAAATTTAGTTCACTGATTTTTCTGTTGTCTATTACTTTTATACTTGCACAACGGCACGTTAACTCACTTCACTGCAAGGCACAGATGCCTTGTATCAATTTATTTGTATCAATTCCGCCTTCTGGTCTCGGTGGAACCTCCAAAATGTTACACCGACCCCAATGAGGATAAAATGAACTACAATTTCTCTTGATTTTTAACGTTTTTTTACAACTAAAACAATACTAAAGCAACTCGAACGCGTGGTGCCAGTGTAGGTAGAGTCTAACGAAGATTCGGCGGTGGAGTAGGATACAACTACCTGAAAAATACAGGTAGTTAAAGATAAATTTAAAGTTAACCGCAACTGCACATAATCGTCTATTGTCTGATTGTTTGATTGATTGATTTCTGATATAGACTTGTAAATAAAAATATTGAGTATATAACTGATAAATTAATTTATTCAATTTATTGATTGATGTTTCAGACTTGTCCTGGTGAAGAAAAAGTCTTGGAAATGGTCGCGAAAGATGAACTGAATAATTCAGTTTTTACAGTCATTGCTGACAAAGTAGCTGGTAGTACGATATCTCGTTGGCTTCACTCTCCTGAAAAATTTACCGCTATTTCGCCCGCAAATAGCGCGGTAAGATTCAAGTACACTTATAATCCAAATTTTGATATCCCAGTCAACACAACAGCTGAGGTGTATTATCTTGACCTATATTCCATTGGTCGAGTGTTCGCTCACTTCACTATACGTCCTCAAGCATGTCGACCTGGATTCTTTCAGCAAGATGGCTTGTGTGTTTGTGATAAAAGTAAGACTGGAATTTTGGGGTAAGTGTTTAAATCAATTTATTGTTAAAACAACCAATCAGCGTGTTTATCTGATGAATGATTCTGTCTGATGATGACTTTGAAATAGAGTCGAAATCCAGTATAAAAACCTTATATAAAAAGGCAGCGAGGAGGCTATTAAAATAAAAGCTCGCAAAAAATTCCTCGCGACTCGCACATTAAAATTTTAGATATGTCGTTCTATAAACGTTCTATAACTGTTCCTTTGGTTATACGCAATAGTTAACGGCGTAAAACAAATAGTTTTTCTTGCCAGATGTACTACAGATGGTCACTTTGTGCAGTATAAAGAAGGTTACTGGGTTGGTGTAGTTGATGATGTTTTTACAATATTACCTTGTCCTTATGGTTATTGTTCTTGTCCCAAACAACCTTCACAACATCATGGCACCGCAACAAGTGGTTGCTTTTTCAATGCCGTCAACAGAACTGAGTCTGAGGTATGTGCCAACAACCGCTTGGGTACCCTGTGTGGTGACTGCCAAAACAATTACACAGTTGGAATACAAACATTCCGTTGTGTTTCGAAGCAACAAAATACATCATGTACATGGACCAATGTTTTCTCATTTATTTTCACAATTTTGTTTTGTATCCTTATTCTTTATTTCAATCCTGCATTAGATAATGAACTTCGTGGTCCATTGTTCTTTTTTCAAGTTCTTCCTTTATTTTTTCCTCCTGTTCAATATACAACAAAAGGAACTATCAATGTTTATAATTTTGTTTTCTTCTTGGCCTCTATATTTGATTTTACAATCCCATTCTTTGGTTATGTTTTTTCACAATGCTATATTCTAAACGGTCAGAATAATTTAGACATGTTGGCTTGGAGCTTTAGTTCTTCAATCATAGCATTACTTGTCTTCCTTGTTGCCTTATTCCTCAGTTATAAACGTGTGATTCTTGTAAGAAGGAAAAACGCTGTACAATGTTTCTGGGTTTTTTTAATATTAATGTATTCCAGCCTCATGAGCACATCGCTACGTATTGTCGACTGTCCATTAATCCAAGGAAAGTTACGTCTCTTCCTACAAGCATCAGTGATTTGTTATGAAGGCAAGCATTTGGGTTTGTCATTTGTGGCCTACATTATGCTAATACTTGGAATAGTAATACCGATGTTGATCGTTGTTCTCACCAAGACAAACCGACTAAACATTGCTCCACACTATTTGGATACATTAACAAACAATCTGAAAGAAGGATATGCATTTTGGTGGAGTGTGGATCTCTTACGCCGTTTTCTTATCGTTGCTTTGGGTGACCTCATTCATATCTGGAAGCATAAGCAGGTATACTGGGATATTGCATAAGTTTGGGTATTCAATTTGACTAAACAGAATTCTATAACTTACGGTTTTATGGTGGTGGATAACATGAGTGAAAGAATAGCTGTATTGGTGGGTTTCAGTAAGCGTTAGGGGGCAGTAGATGGTTGTCAACCAAAATCTATCTAATGGCTACCAAATAGTATCGCAAATACAAGACTACTACATGTAATGAATTTTCTTACTCTAATAACTGCCGGTTGACGTCCACCATCTGCTGCACAATAGTGTTTTTGTATTGAAACCCATTGCAATAATTCAAACCTAGGGTCTTAAATTCACTTGTTAAGAAGTATAGCCACAACTCAGTAAAATATCTAGCTCAGTGTCGGTCTTTAGGGTCCTTGGAAACACATTGATGTAAGTTCGACAACTTCCTGACCAAGGCCAAGGGCCTTCGCTCGAAACATAGCCCAGTGTTTTCAATAGTTTGTAGTCGTTCAGACAGCTTATTGTATAATACTACTTGATAACAAAAACCATGACGATTACCAAAATCACAGCAATCATTGTGAATACTGTCTCCGTTTTGGTCATAACTATACCGGAAGAGCTAGATAAAGAAAACTTCGACGTTTCTAGCGAAGGTCCTTTATCTGGAAGTGAAATTTACCTAAACTTGAACCTCACATTTGGGATATAGTCAATCTGAAAACAATGCATTTTATACTGATTTTCTCACATTTAGGTTGCTTTGGTACTCGCGACAACATTTATTCTGAGCATCCACTGTTATTTCCAGCCATACGAAGAAACACGAGCAAATATTTCAGAAATGATTTTCTTGTTCGTGTTATCTGGACTGGGTGTCTTCCAATTGATGGATATTGAAGATGACGAACGAGACAAAACGAACTTAGCTGTTATTTGCATCATGTCGCTGTATACACTCATTCTTGTTATCATCAAGCTGGTGGTGTTTGTTAAAAACAGAACCAATTCTGCTGCAGATAATGAAGATTATGAAAGACTTGAGGGTGCACCTCCGTCAACTGCTGCCACTCCAACAACTGCAGTGACTGATCAATCTCTTGAAGAAAGACGAGAAAAACTGGCATTTTTGTTCGCAAGGTCAGAATCTCCGCGCGGTAAAGAGGAACGCAGAATTTAACAAACTTTGATACTGTCAGCTAAACATAGTCTGCGTTAATCTGCGTAACGCAGAACATAGCAAACAATAATAATATTACATTTTAAGTTAACCACGGTAACGTGACAAAAATATAGTCTGCTAAGTTAATTAGTTAAGCTTGATGACAAAGACTCCGTCCAATAATCACATGCAACAAATGAGTCAACTGATTGCAAATTGGTTTTTTAAACTATGTAACTAAATTAAATAATACAGTAACTAAATTAATGACTGTAAGACTGTATAGACTTAGATCTTGGTTCTTCGCTTTTGCCTTTTGTGTCACGTTCGTTTGCCATTCAGGGTTTACACACGAATCACGTTTGCCATCTTTCTTTACTCTGCCTGTAGCCATTCTGTGTTTAGTTGAAAGATTTACAGATTCGACTTCAGAGCTGCCACCGTATTTACGGGAGTGTGCGGTCCAGATATATGGTCATTGGGGGAATCAGTAGCCTACGTAATAGACCCAAGGCCACGACCAGTTTTTGTTGTTAATTGTCAAGTCATGACTTACAGGGAAACAATGATAAAGCTATATCTGCAAAACAAATCATTGATGCTATACACGTGTCCACCTTTTAATGACTACACTTACAACAAGTATGCTGTATGATTTTATACTAAAAAATCCTAAATACCGTAAATCCTCTATTAAACCCACCCCTCAAATAGGCGCCCTCTTCAATAAGCATCCCTTTTTAGAAGATTATTTTTATTTATCCCCTATTCCCCGGCCCTCTCTATTAAGCCTCCTCCACATCCTTCACAACAAAGAAATACTGTATATGGATGCATGTTAGATCTATTTAATTGGCCTGGAAGTAACCACGTTTACGATTAGTTTACTGTTTCTTACTGCATTTCGGCAAAACCAAAAGGCCCCCCTCTCTATTAAGTTCTCCTCACTGTCGTTTGCATCGAATGAAAGCCATCGAACAGCATGAGCAGCAGGGACAGTCGTCAAGAACGGGCCATAAAATTTGACCGTGTTAACGGGGTGACTTTATAAAGAGATGTATTGTCTTGGTGTTCTGCAGGGGCAAACTGAATAAGTGACCGTTGCATTTGAAGGTTTCAGTTCGTGGCTTTTGTGATTTTCTCCGCGACTGTTCATCTGTAGCTGCAAACGACGGTAGAGGAATTTCCTGCAGTGTGCTTGGGTCAGTGGTCAGTGGTTGAATTAGAAAAGCATGCGCGAGTGGAAACATTTAAAAGTATTTGTTTTGAATTTTGTACGTAATGGAGGGAAACATGGAAGGAAAGCAAGAGTGACTTGTGCTCTAAATATATTTTATTTATCGCAAAGATTGAACAGTTGTACATTGGAAGAAGTAAAATATGACATCGAGATCACCAGATCTATTTGAGAGATATATGACACAGTCACATACAAGTCCTGACAATGAGAGATTTTCTATTTCGCCAGATTTCAGTCATCGAACCCACGAGAAAGTATTTTGTACAGAGAATAATGTCGAACAATGTATTGCATACTTGAATCAGGTTTGTAATTCTTGATTGTTGTACTTTTGAAATATGGGTATTTTTAATTGGTTTATAACTTTATATGACCATTAAAGTTTGTCTATGTTTAAAATTGTCTGACATTGATCGTTTTATATGTCAAAATTTTATGGTAGACACTAAACAGAGGCATAGGATTACTTAGGATAGGGTACTAGAATATTTATAAATCTATGTGTCAAAAATATCTATGCCTTATAAACTTAACATCGTTTTGAAAATACGCTTGAAACTTTACGACCTACGTGTTAGCTGTCTTTTTTCATTATCAAATGTTTTTATCAAGCTACGAGTAGCTGACAAGCTAGTGTACATCCTGTGTTTATATTAAGAGGTTTATATGAGACGTCACGAAATATTGAGAAAGATTTCAAAGCATTCACAAACTACACTGCCTTTTAGAATCAAGTTTCAGATGTATTTAGTGGTTTAGTATTTAGATGGAAGCATATAATAAAATTTCTCAGTAGGACATATTTGAGGACATATTGCTGTATATAAATATTAGCGTGACTTTCACTTCCTCTTGAAGTGTTGCTAATGTATTCAAATATATTGCTAAATCAATCTCTTTTGTTAAAAATCTGATAAAATATTGTGTGTGCATATGAATATAACAATTTTTTTATTTTGGAGTGCTTCTAATTTGGTGCAATAACATATTTTAATTATAGGCACAATTTTTCACAAACTTAAATGCATGTCTAACACATCTGTCAGCATATAGTATAATACTTGATAATTAAACCTGGCTAGTGTTTGAAATTTCTTAATGTTAGAGGATTATATATAACTCTTTAATTTTAAAAATTTGCTCAGTTAAATATGATTTTCGACTTGTAGGGAAGGTGAGTTGTTGGGAAGCCATTTATGCTGGAAGCGAGCCAGCCCTAGCAAGAGGGCTGACGTTTCTCGTGTAAACATGAGGTGAAAATTACCAGCTCTACTTGTAGGGCTAGCTCTTCATGTTGGGCCCATGTAAATAGGGGGTCAGATATATTTTACAATGCAAGTCAGATCCTTATTGCTTGTCCCTAATGTTAACATAAGCCTGCTAAATACTAGAGACATATCATCATCCATCAAGATGCTTTGTCAGTGTGCTGGATCATCTGCCTTAGTGTAAACACAAGACTAACTATCCAGGTGAACTATTCTAGCTTGAATACCATGATCTATACTGGCAATGGTTCTCAGAACAAATCATGTCAGATCATTTCCTGAAAGTTCATCTAATGCTGTATTTATATACATATGAAGTCATATGCCATTGAAAAACTACATAGCCAATTTTGCTGAGGCAAAAATAGACAAATTGTGAAGGCTGTGACCTGCCTATTTGCTGCATTACAAACAATCTTTTCTTTGCCCAAGTCCATAGAATAGATTGGGCTGTTGTCTGTCAGGTAATTTCACATATCTGGTAGTTCTCATGGGCATTTTCCAAGATGGATACGGATTGTTTGTCCTTTGCATGAGGATCTCCATTGCAAATCAACACTAGCTGGTTCAGTCGTCATTGTCCCTAACTGTAACATTGGCATATTGATAATAGAATTGCATTTCTTCGGTCGCTTCTTTGCATTATCACACCTGTTTTTATAGAATTATTGCAAGTTATGAATATTCAACTTATAAAAACTTATCAACTAATCTGTCAACTTATTATTGGACAAAGGTGCATCTGTGCTCTTCACCTGATTGTGTTAATAAAATTGTATCAATATGGCATCACTTTGTAATTTTCTTTTTGTCTCTTATGTTTTACTGACTGTCTTTAAGAGTTTTTCTATATAACTAGTCCAAAAGCACCCCATACATATCCCTATGGGGTAGCTTCTAACAGAAAATTATTTGCATGCACGCTTCAATATAAGGTCAAATTTTCTGCTATTGATGTCATACTAGAATTCACTTATTTTATATTTATTTTTTATATACGTCAAAGGACTATTCAAATTTGACTCAGAAAATGTTAATACGATTAAAATACCAAACAAAGTAAATAATAAAAAATGTGACTATGACGTCAATCGCGGAAATTTTGACTTATTATAAGCGTGTGTTTAGAGATGATATATTGCCATACTAGCACTCCCTAAAGGTTCAAAAAATGAAGGGAATTACTCGCACATGCCTGTTGTTACCTGTACTGTTACCTTAATTTTGACAGTACACTGTACGACTGTAACCTTATGCAAAAAGATTATCAAAGATATATAAAGCAACGAATATCACAATAGAGCCTTGACTTCATTGTTTTTGCCTTGACTTCAGAAATTTTAAGAATTATTCAGGGGCTTGTTTAAATGATCCTGGCTAAACGGGACTGGACGAAACTTGTCCAGGCTGGATAGCGTGTTCGAGAGCGTGTTTATATGGACAAAATACACTCTTGGGTTAAAGCCAGTATAACAATATTACGCCATGATTTTGCAAAAAAAGGGTATTATGCGTTCAGAAGGCATGCTCATCTTGGCTGGCCCAGATAGAGTGTTTATATGGCGAATTTCTCGTCCCGGCCAGTAGAGATCCCGGCAACACATGCAGGATGAGTGGCGCATCATATAAATGCTCAACGCTCAATAGAGTATATATTATGAACGGGTTCTCGGGTAACGTCCCGCCTAGCCGGAGTCATATAAACAAGCAGAAGAATGGATATAAACTAGAAAGAAGGCCATGTGTTACAGCACGCTCTATTAAGTTTGCAAATGGCAAGGTTAATCTGATTCTTAAGAAGATTAACTTATGAATAAGATTAAACCAAGATTAGTATATTTTTTTAAAGCGATATTTGTTACCATGCATGACTACCATGAGAGTATTTACAAAATATGTGTTAACAATAGGAAGATCACCATGGAGATTACGTATTTAGCAAAAATTATTCTTGTTCTATAATGTACTGTAATTTGTAATAGAATTAATATATAATATTTGCTGATATATGTTTTCCTGAAACGGGAACGTAAGAACGTTTAACAAACTTCTTCTTGTACTATTACCCAGCTCTTGTCCCAGACTGACCCATGGATCGGCTGCTTGGATTCCTGTCCGCCATCCTTTTCTATCTCTGGTCATGTTCACAGTCGGTTCCTTTACATTTATATATTTTACACAGTCCATCTCCTTTTCGGTCTCTCGTTATCTCCAGCTCCATAATGTCTCTGACCGACTCTCCTTCAGCTCTTCTTATAATTACGTGTCCATACCATCTGAGCCTTACTTCCCTCACCTTCTCTGCAATGCCTACCACCGCACATCGTCTTCTAATATCTTCATTCCATGATACCTCTGACCGGCTATCGTTCAGTTCTTCTTAATACGTGTCCACACCATCTGAGCCTTACTTCCCTCACCTTTTCTGCAATGTCTACAACTCCACACCTTCTCCTGATCTCTTCATTCCTCATCTTGTTTTTTAGCGAAATCCCTGGGATGCATCTCAGCGTTCGCATCTCTGTCTTTCCCATCAATTCTTCTTTTTGCCGCATCGTCCAGCAGCACCGGCATCGACACTGTTTTGTAGTTTTGCACTTCAGTTTCCTATGCTGAGAAATGTCTTGTCCTGACATTTCTCTCCATTTCATCCACGCTGTCTTCACTCTCTGCTTCACTGCTTTCCACGAGCCTCCTTCCGCCTGCATTACCCTCACCCGCGCCAACTCACTTCCGTTAATGTCCACCATCCTAACAACTGTCTCTTGTTTTCTTTCCACCACTAAGGTCTCTGAATTTTCTGTACTCATCTTAATACTTTAATTAAATTTTAAGGTCGTCACTTCGTCCTGATTAAACCTTGTATTAATAAGCATAAATTCATGTAAATAGTAACTTTTATTCTATCCTCCACTTGCCAGTCCTCTCTGGCACTTCAGAATCTTTTCCTGTAGTTCCTTTCCTCCAATGATCAACTCCCAGAGAGCAGCAATTTTTATGTAATCTGTGAGTGCGTCCAACGGCCAAGATAAACAGAAATGGGCTCAGAGCTTACCCTTGATGTAACCCAACACCTGTTTTTGCGTTCTCGCATGTCTCTTTAACTAATCTGACTAATTTCTCATGCACCATATGCAGTAGACTACTCGATGTACCCATAAGCTTTTTCTAAGTCCAAAAAGGCAGGAAACTCCCTCTTCTTTAAACGTTACTGGAACTTATTCAACACGCTATATCATACAGGTCCGATATGCATATCGTGTTAGATGGTGGCATGTACTTTGCATATGCTATATATGTTATTTACCGGTTGCGAGGTCCGGATGAGAAAAACTGTGCCCGAGGTCTCTTGAAAACGACCCGGAGAGAGGGAGGGCGAAGAGGACGTTTCAGGCGAATCTTTCTCATCCTCATCGATAACCGTAAATAACGTGTTCATTTTTTAATCATAGAGTAAAATTTAATTTTTATTAAAGAAAAAAATTGTTGTTTCGAAATAATTTGAGATGAGTGCAGTGTGATTTTGAATGAATTCATGAAAAGCAGATGAAATATACAGAGATATGTAAATTCCAGTTCCAAAGTTGTTCCGGCCGCCACGGGCGCCGGAGCGCGCCGCGCCGCTAATTCGTCTTTTTCTCACTTCTTCATCAACTCAAACCCAATTAAACACTTAACTTAACTGTTTTCAACAATTTATTTAAAAAAAATTAAAATAAAAAAAAAAAAAAACGTTCGTGTTTTTCACGCCGCCATGTTCTTAGCCCCATTTGGGAAATTTGAGGACACAAATTCTGAGAAGTTACACTTCTGCTTCTGTTACTCTGTAGGAGGGCTATCAAAAATCTGAAAGTTAAAGAACAAAACTTGAACGTTAAAAGAAAACTCGAAAAACAAGAAAGAAAAAAAAGAAAAGTTTCTGTAAAAAATACACGATATTTTTAAATATGGCGGTAAAAAAATAATATTAAAATAAGCATAGGAATTTTCGTTTGGTAAGGTTTTTTTCGATATTCGGATATCTTCGTGTTTACTTTTTTTGATTTTATCATAAGAATCAATAAACTCATGAATGTGTTGATGCTTCAGTCAAAACAATTTTGACCGAAACTTTGGCTCTACTCTGAACATGGTATGCACTTGGTGTGGTTTAATTCTTCACTTTCAAAAACATTTAACGTTTAACTTTTTTTTTCTTTTTTTTTTTTTTTGTTTTACAATGTTAATAAGAAAGAAACTACACAAAAAATTCAAAAAAATTTTGTTTTTTGGTTGTATTTTTTTTATTTTTTTATTTATGAGAAAAGTCTTTTTTTCTTCTATTTATATTTTTTCACTGTATTTTTAATTTTAATAAATGTAAAATACAAATACAATAAATGAAATATAAAAGTTATGTTTAATTTTTAAACAAACATTTGGCTCAAATGTATTAGTTTTCTCGACACATCGTGTAGTATGAAGTTGTTGGAGTTGATGCAATTCATTTAACTATCGTTAGGCTAGCTTTTGAACTTTTTTTTTTTGTTTTAAATTTAAATTTAAAATTGTTTGTGTTTCTGTCGCGTGTTTTGTCCGGCCGGGCGGCGGATGAGTTTCGCGGGAGCGGATGGATTCAGAGCGGAGCGGGCCGGAAGAAAAAATCACCCCGCTCTGAAATGCTTGTCAGCCAATCAGATTGCTTCATTTACATAGATAAAAAATAAATTTATTTATTTACTTTTGTCGTTTTAACACAACTATTAATGTTATATACAAACATGAAAACGACAAGGAACACTAACACGGCGTCAGCCAATTACGTTAGTGACCTTTTACAAAACACATATAAACTTCATGTATAATATAATATTAGACAAGATTGCAGCATAGTCCATCTTATATCGAAAGGAGAGCGCATACCTGTCCATACTATATAGACCAAAAACTATATAATATTAATATTCGATGGATTGTTGGGAGGTACTAAACTATGTCTATACCGATTTTCAACTAAAGCTGCGCTCTATGATTCTCTATTGTCAAATAAAATAAACTATACTGCAATTAACAACTTTTAAAAACAACATTTCATTGTTCCAGGTAGCTGTCTAGCTTTATGACACTTTACACGGTTACAATTCCATGACACGCACGAAATAGGGTTAGGGATTGGGTCGGGATTGGGGTCAAGATCAAAGAGAAATATTCGTGATTGCGTGTCATGGAATTATAACTCTTTACACAGATTGATTTCCACGTCTGAATATCATCCTGATCAAATACAGTCAGCGTTGCCGTGTAGTAATACTTGTAAAGACCTGCTTTGAAAGTCCAATATGACATGTCCGGTTTGCGCAGCCCATCAGGGAGGGTGTTCCACACTCGCGATACTCGTATGAAGTAACTGTTCTGGTGACACAATGTTCTAACTTTAGGGATGTTGTATGGAATTATAGCGTTGTTAGTTGAGCGTTGTTGCCTCCTTAACTTTTATATACTATGAATCTTTCAAAACCCACGGACAATATTTAATATTTTGTCATTTTGTATAAATCCACCACATATATGTATGTATTATACACGAGAATGAGTTTGCTATAGCAACCTAGAATTTCGAAATTTAATGACTACTTAATATTTAATAATCTAATTTATACTTTTCTAGGAATTGGTCACGCTTGGTTTTTCGTCATTGTATAAAAATTCTGAGAGAAATGGATGCTGTGTTGTAAGACTTATTAATAATCTATATGAACTTCTTCAACTTCAAATAAAAAACAATAAAGTCAAAGATGACTTGGAAGCAAGGTACGGTGCTGAATACGGTTAGAGCGAATTGACCACTGAATTGAGCTTGCTACTGTAGGTCGAGGGTAGGGTGTTGTTAATTGATTGGGAACCCTGCTCTGGCATAATGTGCTTGAAAACTCATGTAAGTAGAGTTGTGGTTGTTTTTCTCATGTTTTCGAGGGTTTTTCCACCTTAGCTGTGCTCCGTGATCAGACATGGGTATACGGTGCCTTAACGGTGGCAGCCAGAGGCGCCCTAGTAAGCTTTCAACTCAATCACAGTTGAGTTGCGTCCTTTGCAATTCTCTCCCAGCTGAAAGAAGGATGATTATCCCCCCCCTACCTTTACCGTTTACCTTTATATACCAAATAGTAAATAATCTTCACTTCATTTTAACAATATTCCATGTATACATATTGTACAACAATTCTGCCCTCGTTTCTTCGTTTGTTACTAGGCAACAGAGATCAGATTGTGATAATGAATTTTTAGTTCAGAGTCAAACTCGTTTGAAGGTTTGTTCTAACTGTCCTATAGAAGGGTTGCACGGTCACGTGACAAAATTCTAAAATCGTTAACGTGGGATGGCTGTTTAGTGTTTAGCATGTTTTGTATGTCATAACAAGTATTCATAACAAATTTCAAGTCGATACAATTATTCCGTCGCTATCCAACTTGATGGCCAAAAAAACAAATGGTCAAGAAAAGATGTGTTCTTTTAGATCTGTCTATATTCTGTTTACTATGCTACTATATATTGCTTTTAAAAGCTAAGGAACGGACCATTAGAAAAGTGATGGGGCGGGAGGGGGACAAAAGCAAAAAACATTTCCCAGAAAAAATATTCTGCCCAGGCATTAGTGCAAAAAAAATTATCCAAGGAAGATGAGTGCAGGTAAAAATGATGCAGACCAACTGTGAAGTGAATAACACAAGTTCAGACTGGAAATAAAAACTCGACTCGTGAGTAAATATTGGCCAGGACTAACTTGATTTATAGGCACTACACTTAAAATGAAGAATTCAACATTATATTATTGACCAATCTTTACTGTCCAATTAACAAAGTTACAATTTGCTTAGCAGGCAAGGGCATAACCCAGGGGAGGGTTCCAGGGCTACCAACCAACCAAACAACTCTTAAAGAACTTTTTGGAACAAAGATTGATGAATTCTGTATTAATAAATATTCACAAACCTCTTTATAAGTTGTGAAGCTTTGTGCTTTCCACAAAGGAGATCAGTGTAAATGACTGACTTTCTCTGTTGATGTGAAATTGAACAACCCATGGACCCCCCCCCCCCCCCCACCTACAAAAATATTCGGTTCATCTTTTGTTATTCATAATTTTATATTGTAAATACAAACTTCTCTTTTTCATCTCATGTAAATCAGACCACGATGAGACGTACAGTATAAACTAGGCCTGTAAATTTCACTTAAAAAAATATATTTCCAGCCATCGAGTGAAAACTTTTATAGGTGTACTAAAAATTATTGAGTCTCCAAAAATCCCCTCCCCGCATCACTTTTCTAATGGTCCGTCCCTAAACTGTTTTTTTCATGTTAGGTTTGGAGAAAACGTAGCTTTTAACGTCATTTGAAAATAATGCTGACGTCAGCAATACGAATTATTCAAACCTTTTTAACTCGCGACGGAATAATTGTTTTGAAATTGTATCGACTTGAAATTTGTTATGGATACTTCATACTTGTTATAATGACATACAAAACATGACATGTATTTTTATTTTAATGAAATTTATTTAAAAATTATATTTATTATATAAACATAAGTGTTATATAGAGTTTTATGCACTGAAAAAAAATTTAATTTAAACACAAAATAAAAGTTTTGCGTTTGAAATATCATTTTTTTGCAAGCCAATCAACAAATTTACATTGTTTTTTTTTTTTTTCTACATGGTCGTTTGTTTGTTTATTTATAATTTATAAATAAAATAAACAGAATAGTACATGCGAAATATGGAAATTTATTTTTCGTGTTCAGAAGAAGAATATTGCTCACTCGTTCGCTCTCTCTCCTCGTGAGCAATATTCTCTTCAACACTAAATTCCCATATTTCCTTCGCATATTCAATATGTTGTATATAATAGAATTTAATAGATCGAGCAATCTTGAATATTCTTCGCTCTTTCATTGTGAAGACGGTTGTGGTGATTCCGTAATAGATTTTCCAACATTAATTAAACGAACTAATATCATTTTAATCCGACTTACGCGTTTCTGATTTGTTAGAATTTTTAACACCACACATCCGGGAATCTTCTTTTCGACCAATCAGAGCATTTGCTTACATTTTGGCTCTGGTGGTGTCATTTTTTAATACTTTGAAAGACCACGCAAATTTCTATGCGAAATAAACATAAACAAAGTCTTCGAAAGTTCAGGATTTTTCAATTAAAAAAAATTATCTCTGACTCTGGGAGAAGTGTTTTGTCTAAAATTTGCATTCAAAATGCTGTGGGCTATTTCACCCTTAATGTGTTAGAATGCGTATTTTTAGCTTTGTATAGTAGTTGTATTAAAACTGCATGGTTAAAATGATATTAAAATAACACTTGGTTTCGAAGTATTAATGCAAAATCGCTCTTGTGTTTGGCGTAATATTCATAATATTATATATATTTCGCCCAGCTCGCACGCGATTTTGCATTTAATACTTCTCGCGATACATATTTAATATAGTGATCTATCTTCCAAACAGAATGAGCTTGATCTATCACAAAGAGAAGTTTCCCAGCTGAAATCAAAACAAATAGAACTGTCGAAATCTAAGAAGTCGCTGGGAAATTCTGTTAAAGCTCAGAAAGAAGAAATAAAGAAAATGAAAGGAAATCAGCAACATTTAAAGAAACAATTTGAACATGATATTAGGAAAGGAGAAAGAGAAATGGCTAAACTTAAAGAAAAATTAGTTCAGGTATGGGAATATAGTTCAGTGTGTAACATTAAATATATATTAAAGGTTTACTTAATACATAGGCACATAGCCAGGCATTTGGCCAAATGAGAAATATAAGAATGTTGGATGGAAACTTACTGTAGGTGGCGCATTCGGTGGGGCTTCGGTGGCGCTTCGGTGGCGCAATCGTCAGAGCACGCGCCTTTCACCTCTGATATCGTGGGTTCGAGTCCCGTTGGGGACGACTTATGATAGCCATGTGAAAAGAGTTAGTCAACGCTCTGCCGAAAGTCGTGGGTTTTCTCCGGGTACTCCGGGAATGTTGACAGGGTGGGTTGGGTTTAACCCCTAACTGGCCCTTCCACCGTAGCTGTGCTCCGTGATGGCGAGCAAAAGGTGGCTGCCATATGCGCGCCTAGAAAGCCTTCGACTTGGTCACGTTGAGCTGTGTCCTTCGCAATTCAGCTTAGCTCTCAGCTGCAAGTAAGGATAATAAGCACACTCACTCACTCACTCACTCACTCACTCACTCACTCAAGAGTAACTTACAAACTTTGTTATCTTTTACCTCAAAAGTTGTCAGCTGCTGTTCACTTTAGCTATTGCATACATTTTGATACTTTAATTACTTTTGTCTAAAAACACAATGAATTGAGTATATGACTCACTGACTGATTTCAAGCGCCGTGATTTCTGGCCACATCCACGAAAATAGGTGGGCGTGTCCACGACATTCTTTGGTCGGCCAGTTTTGGCATCTTAGCTAAAAGCGTGTACATAGCTCTATAAACATGGTCAATCAAGATACGATCTGAAAACTTTCGTTCGTGTTTATGGAAACTCGCGCACGGTGAAAACAATGAATTTTTTATATAATTACACAACCATCCAATAACACCATCTGATTGAATCGCTCAACTCCTTCCTGCGAAGCAAAATTCAAAGATTTGTACACGATGAAGACATCCCAACATAAAATCGAAGCTCGTTATATACCCTTGTTCTTTTAGCATTCAAGAAATACGAAAATATGAACGACTACCGTAATGAGGTCGTTTTTTATTATACAATTAGTGTTCATAAAGTATTTTGATATAGTTGTATCAGTATATTCAATGCACTGTAAGTGTTATACTTTCTTCGTTTTAGTTATTAAACTACAAGACAAAGGAAAAATCCTTAGGAATAGATATGCTTAATTCCATTCAAAGAGCTGATGGAAAACGACGAACTTGGAACACAGGAAATAAGTATGAATAAACTTTATTTACCGAGGGTGGCACGTAACACAACTAATGTGATAAACTTGTGGCCCTATAATGCTGTTTTATTATTTGATCAACATTTGAATTCAGTTAAAATCTAATGAACGGACATTCTATCCAGCGGACACATCTAATTAATTAACAGACACTTTTTGAAGTTCCAAAATAACACGCCATTTTATTATCCCGACTTCCATCCAACGCACATCTGGCTTTGCCGGCGCAGCCAGTAACTCCAGGTTTAGATAGCTAGCTCCACTTCCTGCACACAATTTTTTTGAGTTCGCCTGTAACTCCAGAATTCTTACTTCAACTAAGTTTTGAAGCGCACGTTTGAATTTGGAGTTAGCCTCTTAGATCATGGAGGTAGCATCACTCCATGGCTCCCTGACTTCTGCAGTCATGGTTTTGGCTAAATAGAAGGGTTAATTGAATTGCTTGCATGTTAAGTTGTGCATATTCGAAGGGTCTCTTTTGTCTTTATATATCTATGGCTATATATTAGTTTTTCAATAGGCATTTTTTCGATTTTTCTTATTTTCAGGCATGATGAAGATATGTATCGACTGGTTGTGAACAACTATGAAGAGAAACAAAAGGTACCAGAGTGCACTGTTATACAATTCTCATTCACAGTTCATATCTGGAAAGACAACCAGTTATAAAGTAGAACTCAGCTGGGTAAAATATGGAAGGAATGAAACCTTTCGTCAGAATTAGGTTAGGAAGGGCGTTCCACGAAACGTTATTTAATCTTTTTCTGCAACTAATTGTGGAATACCACCTATTCTGGACCCCCACCGTTTTATATTATGACCAGCCTGAAACGTACAAAATGAAATTTTCGACTGGCAAGAAGTTTAATATCCAGCTGATTTTTATTTGATCACCGCAACGAACGCTGACATCCCTAGATTTCTTTATGATAGTCTTTGTCCAAAGCTGTGAAAGTGATAGTGACGCAATACGATTTGTTGAGCCGAGAATGATATTTGGGAGAAAGCGGTACATGTCGTCTGCCGTGGTGGACACTTGGGGGGGGGGCACAATAATTTCTGAAAGCCTTTGATTGGTAGCTGAATAATTGTGTAATAAAGCAGTGACAATAATTTTACAACCATGAAAAGGATCCATTTCGCATTCCGTGTCCGTCGTCTGAAGACATTACCAAATGACAATACTAGAGTTGGATCATCCGTCAAGCCGAATAATCCGTCTTACGGATTATCCGTTTTAGTGTTAAAACAAGATGAGCTATTCAGACGAACTAGCTATAATAGGGAGGTCTATTCTGGCCTGGGTCCTGAGACAAACTATACCATAACTACGGGTAGCAAACCTTCGTGTTTTTTTCCTGATAGTTCGTCTTATGCCGTATTTATACACATAGACGAATCATCCGTTAAAACGAACCATGCATACACGCAAGGTAGTAAAGGCACGCAAAGTAGATGGGCAACGCACATAGTCTGTTTTGATGGATGATCCGTCTGTTTGCTGGCTTGCCGCCTTTATACACAGCGACTTATCAGAGCAACTGTTCTTTGCCCAGCGATTTCGTCCAGACGTATCATCCTTCCTCAGGAATCTATTCTTGGGCCACTATTATTTACTATGTACATTAATTGATTAACAGTCTGCCAGAGTCGTTAGTCAGGTTGTCAGTGTTGTTGTACGCAGACGATATCACATTCTTCTTTTCGGCTAATAACTCCCAAGTTCTCAATGATGTTCTTCAAAATGATGTTGACAGAGTGTCTGACTGTTGTGTTTGAATACCAAAAAAACCAAAGTTGTTGGTCATTGGGAGTAGTCAGAGATTGTTTGATTTTCAAGATGTGGTGGTAATGTTAAATGGCAAAGCAGTTGAACGTACTGATCAATTTACATACTCGGGCACTGTCTTGGATGAGAAAATGTTGCGTGGACCAACCATTTGCCGGACGTTTTTAAACGACTTGGGTATAAACTTTCCTTGTTCAACCGTATTTCGGGATTCTTGAATGTTAAAGCAATGTCATTGATGTATAAATCATTTGTGTTACCAATACTTGATTATGGTGATGTTATTTGGGGTGATCAAAGAAATAGATTATCAATGGATTCATTAGAACGGTTTCAAGGACGTTTTATAGGAAAGATATCAAAACGTGATCCATCAGTAACTGTCCCTTCACTGGGATTGTTACCTCTGGAAAAGAGAGGATTTCTTCATCATTGCCAATACATTTTCAAATGTCGTCAAAATATGATATCATCTATTTAATTACTTCCTAATCATCATGAAAGTGTAACGTATGGTTTACGAAATTCCGACAGAATAAGTTTATCAAGATGTAGAACTGAATGGGGAAAGTTGAGGTTTTGCTATCAAGCTGTGGCAAACTTCATTAAGCCGGGAAACAAGGAATATACGACCCTATACTATTTTTAAGAGTCGCTTGAAGCAAGAACTATCTTGCAGTTAAAACTGTCTTTTGGACAATACGGACTGGACTTCATGGATTATATTGGATTAACATTATTAGATTAGCTATTCAATGTATTATATTTAATAATAGAAGACCTCCTTGAAAAGCACCTTTCGATGATGGAGCTTTCCTCTTAAAATATTTATTTTAAAAAAATTGCACAAATTGCACTTTGCATGACTCGTGTCACCCAACATTAAGTTTTTGTTATATTTTGTTCAGGAACTTATGGAGGAAAATAATGATCTACGAGAGTTACTGCAACATACAGAAAATGAGTTAGTGAATCTTCTTAATAAAGAACACCAAGATGTGATTACAGAATCAGGGGTAGGTGGATTTGAGACTTTCTATATAAACGGTTAGTTTTGTTTTGCTTTTAATACTTCTTGAGTCAATACTTGCAGGTAGGAAGTTAGACTAATGTTTAACCCAAATTTCATTTTGAGTCAATAAGTTACGACAATATCTCGGAGTGTTATTGTTACTGTAGACTGTAGTGGCATTTTGACCTTTTTTGGTTTCAAAATACTCGAGGAGGATGTCACTTGCACCCTTGTCCCACCTCCCACCCCACCCCTGTAGCCGTCAAGTATTTGAAAAGGAGACATAAAGTCGTGCTGATGGGGATTTGCCCTAACGTTCAGTTCAATGCATCTTCATGTTTCGCGCAAGAAAATATTTCTCTTTGATCATAACCATAACTCTATCCCTAACCTATAAGGATATAACCACTGGATATAACCCAGGATTCGGTGATCGCATGTACTGTGTATCAATCCGTCAAGTGGTGTAGGCTTTGAAGCCCAGGGACAATGTTTCCGATTCAAAAGTCCATTGTTGAAGTCATTTTCTCTGTTCAGGGACTAAATTATTCCATATTTGCATTAACAGTAACATCCTCAATTTTACATTCAGCGATTTTTATTCTTCAATTATGCCGTATCCTTGCAATCCTAAACCTAAACTTAATCCTAGCCCTAATCCTTCTAACGTCATTTCGGGATAATAATATGGAAAGTCACCCTTTCTTATTTTACCCTCACCCCGGCATGAGAAATCTCGTGTTCCTGCTGACAGTTAGCCTGACAGTAGACCATCAACAGGTCGTTGAATTGCCGAATATTATATTATGGGGACCATTCAGGACTATTCAATCAATGTTTTTATCAATCAGTAAATCAGATATAGTAAGGCTATACGATTATAGTTTTAGTTAACACGCAATATTAACGCGATATTTTCATGTAACATCACGAATAGAATATACAATTTAGTTTTAATCTGTGTATTGTTACTTAATTAATGACTTGTTTTATTGTAGTACATGGTTTTGAGTTTGGAATTTGTTGGCTACGTGCATGCACGCAATATGTTGACAGGGCCATCGGAAGCAAATTGACATAAGGGAGGGGTTATTCTATGGGGATCTGGGGGCAATTTTATCAGATTTATGTTAACAAAAGATTTCTTAATTTCTTCCAAGAAAAGACAAATTCCTGTTCTGTCTCAGTCAAATGTTATTTATTAAGTTTCATGTTCCTGTTATATCGAACAAACTGAAAGATCCCGATAATCCGAACATTGCCATCCAACAAGGTCCTTAGGATATCATTTTATAACTGCATAATAGTTATGACCGCCCCAATGAGGAAACAATTGAACCGGAAAAAAACCCGTTTCTGACTTCATTTCATGTTATATTACTAAAAAATCTTGAATTCGTCGTTCTACTAACGTAACCGCCTAGCTTATATCTCCTCGTCTCTTTATATCAAATACTTTTTTCGCCTAGCTTAAATTCCGGTCTTAAAGCCAGCAAATAAATAGTCTTGTGCTGTTTGCGTAATTCTTCTCTCACAATATACTCACACCCTTCACACATCCTCTCACTGAGCACCTATATATATCATCAGTTCTGGTTGGTGAGTAATTCTCTTGTCCTGTCCGGTATGACGTCATTCACTGCATGCATATATAGCCCCCCTTGTATTTCATCTAACTATAGTCATGTTTTCTCCTCAAAAATATCCAACATTTTAATATGAACATTTTAATAGGCCAAGGACAAATCGATTAAATTTTGGTTCAATTTGAATGAAAATTGGAAGAGAAATGTATAAAATTTAACTTAGCTTGTCTTGCTTTCCCTGTTAAAAAGAACTGAATGCTGATCAGTGTATGTATAATTTATGCATGAAATACTGCAGGACTTCATTTGCTGGCGGAAGTATGTAGTTGAGTCCCTCTAGTTTTGAAATAGAATCGAAATATCACGAACTCTTGTTTATATAGTCTTGTTTCTCGAGATGTTGTTTGTCGGAAACTGTTTCGTCTTGTATTTTCTTAAAACTATCGGCTGGGACTAAATCTACCCTAAATCCTGTAGGATGAAGGCGATAGTGAAGACGATTCAATATCTGTGAGCAGTCATACTGAAGGACAATATCAAATGCCATTCGAGCTTGTCCGTGAAGGTATCGTGTTAATAAAAGCAATTGCGAAATTGGCAAAGTATTATAGTAAATCAGAACGTACTTAGAGGAATGAAGCAGTTTTATGCGTAGTCGTAATGAAAGGTAGAATATATCTGCATCTTTAATAGTGACTGTAAACGCAGCTGGTTTTTGTAATTGAGCAACTTCGCTCCTAGGGCTTCAAAATGAGAAAAACCTTCAAAACGATCCTGAAATAATACTCTTGCTCGAAATAACTATGTTTGTACATGTCCTTAAAAACAATGAAAGTCCTTTATTTTCATTTTGCAAAATTGAGTACTTATTTTTTTTAAAAATCCACATTAGTTCATGAAAAGTCCTTAAATTTAATGAACCTTTCATTTATACTGAATAAAGAAGAGACATAGCTATACTCGCTCACATTCTCCTTTCCAGACAGATTTGTGGGTGAAAGGAATAAAGAGGCATACAATCATTAAATCGCTTCAGTTTCTATTCCATGACCCACGCAAAGTAGCGCAAGTTGAAGTCAGGAAGGAAAAATATCGGGGCTAATTCCTAAATCTATTAATGTTCCAGGAATCGAGAAGAGCATACGTGAGAAGTGGACAAAGTTAAAAGAAGGGATGGATAGTTCTAAGAAAGGTTTGAATTATATTTGGAAATGTAAAAGTTTCATGACAAAGAGAATTGATATTCAATGTTCATAAAATTTGCTTGCTTTCATAGAAGAAGTCAGGAAGAATGACGAAAGTAATGAAAATGATGATGTTGATAAATTAAGGAATGAATTAGAAAGATATAAATATATTGTTTTACAACAAGAAGAACATATACAGGTGTGTAGCTTATACGCCTGCTTATAGCTATAGCTTATTTTATACTGTCTATGTGTGTCATATATATTCGTCGGTGAACATTACCAGATGTCCAGGGATACGCTAGATTCCAATTATGTACAGAAGAAATCAAATTGGGTAGAGAAATGGGACTATCAGGCGGCAAGACCTTGCGAGAGCTTTACGCCTGCATGTATTTCAAGATTCAACGTGTATCTTAGACTGTGCTTAGATTAACTGCCCACTTGTTTTGGAACCTACGATGTTTTTTTTTAATTTAAGCCGAAAGTACGATAATTCGTGTTTATATTAATCTTATTCCCGGTGTATCAATTGTCAGTTTGGCACGCTAACAGGATGGCTTTAAGCTGTTTGAAGCAATCTTTTGTTTCATTTTAAGCAGGGATAGATTTCCTGGTGGCGCGGGGGTAACCTTATTTTCAAACATTTTCTGACTGGCTTACAATCTAAGATCCCCTATCCCCACCACCAGCTCGGCTCTTGGTTCTTGCCAGCGGCTACCGTCGACCGACTTGTGACTTGACTAAAGGCCGTTTTTCCACTTCAAACGTATCGTAACGTACAGTAGCATTTTCTTTTGTGTCGAAGTCATTAGTTCTACCCGAGTGCTCAGGAAACAAAGAAATACGCTACGTTTCGGTACGATACGGTTGAAGTGGAGGCCGGCCTTAAGACTAAGACTTGTGACTTGTGAAAAGATTGCTGTGACTCGTATAATGGCGTTTAAAGGAATATATTTTATTTAGTTATATACTTCAAATTTGATGTTGATTTGTTCCCCCTTGCATATCGCCTCTCCTTTTTAGAAATTCCAAGATGACGTAAGCAATGGTGGCAAGGTCGACTTCCTGGTAAAATTCCACATTGACATAGTTATTTAATCAAATATGACTACAATTTTATAGATATTTAGTAGCATACAAAGATATCTTAAAACCTTCACTGTTCAATTCTAAGACCCGTTTTACATGAGCCCAGGTACGCCGGAGAGGGGTGGGGCGGGGGGGGCTCTCTTGTCCTTTCGTAAGGGGAGCAAGGGGGCAAAGTGCCCTTTTAATATATTATACTGCCAAAGAAGAGAGAATACAACTGTAAATTAGACGATCAGTTCATATTGGGAAGGCCAATTCTTCGTTTTGCACATAGAAATAGCAATTAAATGAGCTGAAATTTGAAATTCATCCAAATCCCATCAAAAGGGCGTGCCAGCGAAAACATTTTTCGACTGCCCTTACATTCGCATTGCCCCCCCCCCCCCTGCCCTACCATCGCTCCGGCGTCCCTGCATGAGACCGAATGAGATAAGAGCGAAAGGAAAATCGAAATTGTTTTATTAAGAGATCGGGTCTTTCGTGTAATTATAGAAGTCCGGTCTCATGCAGGCAGTGATTAGGCAGTTATAAGACACTCACCGAAACGAAATTATCACGCTCTTACATCGTCTCGGGTCTAAAATATACGCCTTGGATGGAAAAGGCGTATATTTTAAGGCATAAAATCCATGGTATTCTATGAAATACCATGACATATTTTATGATAAATGTGTCAATCATTTTTTAAATATTTTCTCGTGGTTGATCAGTCGTCCTCTCGGTGAATGTTTTCAGAATGATTCCGTTGTTACCGCTGAGAAAGAAAAGATGGAAGAAGAAATACAATTATTTAAGCAAGAAAAGAAAACATTTGATGAAGAAAGAAAAAGGTTTACAGAAGCAGCCATCAAGTTAGGTCAAGAGGTAAGTTTTGTTTTTATCACTGTCAGCATAGGAGCCTAATATGTGTATGTAATGGGATATTGGTGACACACTCTGAGAAGTACTGGTCCTTCCTCTCTCAGAAACCTTTACGGAACAATTAAGTATTTAAACATAAGCTAGCGCCAACTTCACGGAGCATAGCCTCCAAAGATATCCAAAAATTTGAGAACAGTGAAAAGTCCAGCACAAAAACATGCTGACAAATGTATGATAGACACAAACTATCTAGCGCCTCCAATATTCATGTTGGTTATGAGTTGTTCGTAGTGGTTGGTTAAACAGTTAGTTGTTGTCACACTTTAGTACTTATTTTGGCATGTTAAATTTGCAATACTATTTTATTACTGTATAGAGAGAGCGATTTAACGAGGAAAGAGCGGTCTTCCTGAAGCAACAGTTGCTAAATTCTTTTCCAAGTCCAAAGAATGAGAAACTTCGAGCAAGGAGGAAAAGTGAGTACGACCACTTGCATATTCATAGAGTTTATGTTCATTCATGAGGTATCCTTAAGTCAGAGAATTTTCGTTTGAGCTTAGTTCAGAACTTCAGATGCTTCTTTTTTCAGGTCAGTTTAGATTAAGTATTGAAAAATGCAGAATTTGGGAGTTTAGATTGCTCCTAATTGATAAAATACCCGCGCTAGGCCGTTTAAAAATTTTCCCCTCATGATAACAATGATTTTTTTCTTGTTTGCCCCAGCTGAAGAAGATGAAAGTAAATCTCCGAGAGCCCGTATCCAGACCCCAGTATTTTCAGCAGCACCTCGCAACAATAACGATATTGAACTTAGAAATGACAGAATATCTATGGCTACACCAAGTACTGAGGATCTGTACAGTGTAATGAATTTAAGAACGAAAACAGAACACCTGGCTGAAGAGTATGTAAAATCTATAATTATTGATTCGATAGATATTTTACAATGACTTTGCAATATTGCATTTGTGAGTGTAGTTAATGGGGTGTTGGAGGGATGCTGATTAGTGACATGTGCCTTTCACGTCTGCGAGCGTGATTCGATTCCCGGAATATGCAGTTGTCTGATACATGTTGTACAATTTCGCCTCACTTGTGAGAAGAGTGCTTCCAGTTTAACTCTACCAAACCTTCACTTCAGTTTTCTCCGGATACTCCAGCTTTCTACTGTAGTGTATAGAACCAGTAAAGGCCTGTTCGCACCATTCGATTTTCCTCTTGACGTATGTGATTTAATGGTTTGCTGAAAAGAGTAAGGCTATTGGCTCATACCTGGCGAAAATTGTAGTTGTTGCTGTATTGTTTGAAATCACATACGTCAGGAGAAGAATCGGACCCGAAAATCGGATCGTGTGAACAGGCCTTAAAGGATTTATAAAGAACAATTTAGAATTGATAAAGTTATCCAGTTTAAATAAAGTTAGTTGAGTTTAGTGATGTAACTCAACATCTACCAAGACAAGCTAAAATTATCACAGACATGTAAAGGTATCTTCTTGTTTGCTCGTTCAGGCAAGCATAGAGTGATATAGTTTTACAAGCAATGGTTAGAATAATTAAGTTATATCACAGACTGTGACAGTGTTGTCATTGGATGTAAGGTCGAACTGATTCGGAAGCTTACTGTGTACGATACACAGCCTCGTTCCCAGGCGCTGGAGAGAAAATCGGAAAGAGAAGAAATCGCGCTAAGCTACTATATATAGAGGCCTGGGTACAAGGCTGTACGATACATGGCACCTTCACGGTGATGACAACAAGTCAAATTATCAAACCATACTGTAAATATGATGTAATCTTTAAGCTTGGGCGAAAGTCTCGGTCGCGGTATGAATATAACAAATCGTTGGGTTTTGTTTCTCGCCAACCTAAAAAAGTATACATGCAGTAAGTGTACAATCCGATATTTTGAGCGAAGGTTCTTGGCCAGAAGGTCAGTGGAGGGCGGGTATGTAAAGAATTCTCTTTTTACGGTTTCTGCGCACGAAACTGTGGAATTATACACTTTTACTTCTAGGCTGGTGAGCAACAAAAGCAAACTGACCGGTTTTTATATGAATAACTCGAACGCGCGGTGCCAGTGTAGGTAGAGTCTAACGAAGATTTGGCGGTGGAGTAGATAAAACTACCTGAAAAATACAATAAGAACTTCGACGTTTCAAGCGAAGGCCCTTCGTCTGGAAGTTAGTAGCTATTAACTACTACTAACTTCCAGACGAAGGGCCTTCGCTCGAAACGTCGAAGTTCTTATTGTATTTTTCAGGTAGTTTTAACTACTCAACCGCCTAATCTTTTATATGAATACACGATGTCTTATAGAATACGCAGATTTAATTGGTAATTAGATTATTTGGAGGTTGTGATTAATAGTTTGGGTTGGGGAGACCCCCATTTCAACCACACCACAACTCAGTGTTTTCAATAAAAGGCGGTTACCGGCGGTTTACCGCCGCCTATTAGGCCTTTCACAGCCGCCTATTTATTTGTTTATTTGCCAAATCTATATTTGTCTTTCACCTGGATACTTTGAGCACAGCCGCCTATTTTTGAAATTCAGCCTGCTATTACAAAAATTATTGAAAACACTGCAACACTCAAAACCACAATGTTTTCAACGATCCGTTCCTAATCATAATTTTGTTATTTTCTATCTAGAACTCCAAGACGAACATGGAACCTAGGTTCACGATCAAGTAGCCAAAATTCTGGAAACACTGAAGATGTAGTTATCAATGAAAATCATTTATCAAATAAGAAGACAAAACGAATTGGAGAACATGCACGAAAAATAAAGAAAGCTCTTTTAAAACAACACAATAATTTGGATAGTACTGATAATTCCAGTAAAATATCATAGTACATCCTGAAGTAAACTATAGAATGAAAGCCAAGAATATAGATTATTTATATAATAATAGATAGTATGGAAATTTTGTAGTATGTTAATGTCTCTTTAAATCGTCAAATATTGATAAAGTATTGTAGAAATATGTAAGATAGGGCTGGTAAAGCTATGTAGTTATGTATAAAGTAAAAATTGTTTCTTTCGAATTTCAAATCCGAGTTTTTGTATAAAACGTATATATTTAATCCATGTAATCGTGTAATGAAAATAATGTACGTAAAAGAGCCATCACAAAATGCTGGGCTTTGATTTTCATTATACGTTTACGATTCCCGCCTGGTTCATCTTTCGCATATATTGTAATCCATGTACTCAAACAATGCCGAGGCGTAGCGTTGATTGGTCACTCTAATAATGATGGGATTCAGGAACCAAGTGTAATTTTTTGGTGTAATATAAAACAACAGAAGTTTTGAATTGACATCACCTTTATTACACTGGCCCGAAGGGATCAGTGTCTAGAAATGGGAATTGTCTTTTTTTGGGTCAATGTCACAAACTTGTATTTCCATGTTAGAATCACTTGTGATTACGAAATCGTCCACCCGATTCAAAAATCAAAATGACCGTTATTGAGGAGCGGGCTATATGACAAATATGTCTATTAGGAAATGTTTTCTTGTGTTTATGTTTCATGGGTGGTTTTCTTTGATATAAACAACACATGAGTTCGTTGTAGATTTCTTTGCGTATTCAATAGCTGCAGTTACAGTTGGTAAAATCCCTGGTACAGTTGCCGTATGTTTTAGCGACTTTCGACTGTTTATATATAAACTGAGCCGATTGTTTAAGTTTACAACATAATTTTAGGTAGTACAACGTAGAATACAGTTACTTCATATTAAACTACAAAGCTATTATAGAATTTGGAATGTTTCTCAAGAAGTACGGCTTTAGTAACAATTGTTTCAAAATTTAAGCAATAATATATTACAATTGCATAAGTCTAGCGCGAGGGAGTTTCATTTCCTACCTGCTCTTATAAACTCGCTTTGATACACAGTTAAATTTATATGCTTTTCAATATTGTTCTTTACGACTTTAGGTATTATTAAATATCACAAAATATGGCTCAAAATGTCTTTTGTTTACGTTTGCTATTCGCATTTCATTTACCCTCAGTCACTACCTATTCAGGGTATTGGTAAATTGAATTGAAATACCCCTGTGCATGCAGTTGACCAAGAATAATTGGGAACAATCTGTGATTGGAAAGCATGAAGAACAATGGGATTTGTAAGACAAAGAAGACAAACAAAGCACTGCATTCTGCTTGCTGCCTTGATCTCCAGACTTAGAAATTAGGGAGTCTCAACACTGGGCCTTACGGCCAGTGTAATTACGACTACTATATAGGGTAACGTCTGTGTGACCAATATTTTCTGACGTTTATTGTAAACTAGCCAGTGAGTAGCAAAACACAGGCAAATAGCAAATTTAGTAAAACATGAAGATGTCACGTCGAAAATATCAGATATAAAAAATGTAGTGAATTGAAATTTAAGTGTAGACAGATTAAGACGTACGATTCGAGGTATGATTGAACTTTTCAACAGCTTTCATTTGTTGTTGGTGAAACAGGTAATCAGTTGTAAAAAGACAATGGTTTAAGCATTTTTGACAATGGTTTAAGCATTTTTGAGCAAAGAAAAAAAGTACATGCAATCATCATGTTCTCACATGTCTCATATAGGTGGCAGCTGCACCTGCCACCTGGGGATCTGTTGCACGGTAACATTGCCTTGCCCAGGATCCTGCCCACCCAACATGCATTTCCAAATGAAGTGCAAGCCTAGGCTGGCTCACCTGCAGCAATGTTGTAAATGACATTATGTCAAAGGATTTTAACAATTTTATAGGTTCTCTTTTATTGTTTTATCTCTGTGAATCCTTATTAAATATTGCAAGAAACTATATTTTTGTTTGAAGGACTCAGCCTGCACGTGACAGGTGACAACCCTAAATGGTCCGTCATTATATGCATACGATTTGTGACCATTTTTGCTTTCTGCAAAAAGGAATAGCGGTTTAAATCTTCAATGATTACGCATGCGTGTCGATATAAATTGCCTTGTTTCAAATTCTCCGTACATGTTTTACCATAAATTATACAAATTCTGTTTGTACTTAATTTTTGACTACTTTTTATGGGAGCTACACGATCGAAGTACAAAGTGTCAAAAATAATCGAATTACAAATCAATCTCACAGACTGTCCGCATTTCATGGACAGATTTCGTGCTTTTCTATTGGTCTAAGTTTTGTTGAGTATTGTTGTCTTAAACAAGTCTTAAAAACAATAGAAACCACAAACTCACTGTTACTGCTGAAAATGTTTGACTCAAAATGAGGACCAAATCTCAAAGCGCCAGTTCATCCAAACGAATTTTTACCTAATTTCGTATCCCTTTTACTTTTGTGTTGAGATTTCAGTAGTGACACTTGCCATAATGTTATTTTAATTTATAGGTGGCGTGGCGCGTGGAAATAATTTTGTGAAATGTGACACAAACACAGGATTTTGACATCTGTAGTGCATGTATATCTAATCTTAGCCTGTGTTTCAGATGTTTTGAAGAGTTAATAAATTTGCTGGGCTCGGGTATCCTCTAAGAACACGATAACCTCTGATCTGCTGGCGTCAGGATATCTTAATTTGTGCCTTCAGTAAAACATTTCAAGACTTTCAAGACAAATATTTGATGGAGAGTTATTATGAGAGGCTTCCTTATTCCGCATCTGATAATCTTGTCTCACTACTGGGGCAAGCAAAGGGCCTACTGGGATAAATGCCCCAGTAGTTATATAGTTAAAAATGCCCTGATTGTTATGCAAAGAGGTTTTGGCCTAACTGCGGACTGGAGAAGGCTCATGAACGCAGTGAAAAATCGGTATAAGACTTGGTTTTTGACCAATTACGAAAAGGATTAAAAAAATTTCAAAATAACAGTGCTATAACTTTTCCCCTCATAAATAGACTAAAATCATATGACATTACTCGTACAAGTATAGCGAAAGCACTGTAACCTTGCCAAAGTTTTTGTTTTGGCATCGACCTCGCTCGATAGAACTAGTTAGGTAAAAAATACGTGTATAATTTCGATTCCGCTCGAAATTTCCCACGTTTATTTCTACCGAGTAAGATGCCCAAAAATTTAGACTACTCTTGTACCATAGTAACTACACACTGGCATCACCAGTAGTATCACTTGGTGATTAGCTCTTGGCAACTGAACTCTGTAGCTCAGTGGTCAGAGCAGTGTACCAGAATCGCAGGGCCGCAGGTCAATTCCTACCATTTTTTGCATATTTCGCAACTGCTCCTTGTTAGGTCTAAAATACGTATATAATTTTCGCTCGAAATTCCATCTACAAAAACCCTTCAACGTTCAATTAATTGTACCGCATTTCAGATTTTCAGTTACAGTAATCAATGCAAGAGCTCTGTATGGTATCTGGAGTGATATGATATCTTTGTCCAAATTGCAAGGCATGACGGTAACGTTCTATCTCGCGTTGATATTTGTTCAAAATGGCGGACAGTTCGAAGGAATTGTGAAGATTTTGAGAGGCGAAATTCACGCAATTACTGCATTTTGACACAGAAATATACTAAATTCTGAAAACTATAGTCTGGAAAATATGGCTGTTCAAATTAGAAGTAAACGTAAGAAGAATTTCAAGTCAAACGAAGGCATGCAATTTGAGCAGCCGACGGGTTTAATGAGTCGGGGAGTTGAAAAAGACGATGAGTCAAGTTTGAATGTTCGACGATCGTCTAGGAAACCCAAACCTAAGAAGGTTAGTGAGGATTTTGAAGAAGACATTCCGCTTGAAATTAAAATCAAACAAGAACCGCTAGACGAAGATGAATTGACACCAACAGTGTATATGTCTGAAATGCCTGTCTTTGATACAGGCCTTGAACCTGATGCAGCGTCCTTTGTTAACCTTAGTGCTGGGCCTGCTGGCTTGCGCCGCGAAACACGAAAATCATTTCAAAATTATCTTGAAACACTTGGATATAACCGTGACTTTTCCAAAATATCTGCTGAAGAACAACAGTTAGAAACATGGCAAGCATCAAGAAAAAATTCAGGGAAAAAATTCAGGGTGAACATAAAAACTGAATCAGAGGAGAATTTTACTCAATCATGGCAACTAGCAAACGAGGAATTGTCTGAGCGAACAAATACATCGTCCAATGTTCGAGCTTCATCTCGGACACCAAGACCTAAGAAAACATTTGGTTTGTTGGATGAAGAAATTAACATGCCAGCAACTAGGAGTGGTCTTGGTAGTGTAGAGCCAACAGATGTTCATGTAGATGCTCATGCAAAAGTTACTAAGAAAGAAAAGACAAGGAAATCTGCATCTGGGAGTGAAAAGGATAAAACCTCAGAGCATCGTCAGAGCAGAACAAGACCAAACGAACAACCGACATCAACTCCATTAGGTAAGAATGAAGTTGATGCACCAGATGTTATGTCAGATGAAATGGATGACACACCTACCAGGACATCAGGTCGTGTAAGAGTTCCTAAACGCCAGTTCTCACTGCTTGAAGATGAGTCACAATGCGATGCTAAGCGACAAAAAATGATGACTCCTGAGCATATTACTTCTCTTGAAGTTAAAAATGGAAAACGAAAAGAAAGTGTTACACCAAGTGACGATCAAGTAAAAGGTCAGTCTTCTGTTGTTGTCAAAAGATCTAATGTAAAGAAAGCAAAAAAGAAGAAAGAGCAAAGTGGAAAAACTCTTGATTCGTGTCCAGGGAAAGTCAAGAAAATAATTGAGGATATTAACATAAAGAGAGAAGTAGACACAACAGAAAGCAGCCAGTCTGAAACAGAAAAGAAAACAGTTGTTAAGAAAGGAAGAGAAAGAATCGAGAAGATAGTTGAGTCTTTATTATTAGCAAAACAATCAGATCTTGCATCATCACAAGAAGAAAATCCAAAAGAAAAAACCTCCAGTCAAAAGAATCGTGTGAAACGAAAAATAGAAAGCACAGAGGGAACAAAGAAAAGTGGCGGAAAAGGAAGTGAAGTGAAGAAAGCAAAAAAGAATACTGAGAAAGAGCACATTGTGTTAAAACTACACATACCACAAGAGAAAGATAAAGACAAAACAAAAAATGTTGATGAAAAACATCACCATAAACATCATCATCACCATAAACACAAGAAAACAAAAGAAAGGTAAGTAATTAACTGTTAAGTAACTTCAGTAAAATACTAGGCTTGCTTGTTTTAATTATTTCTGACTCCACTTGTTGTGGAGGTTTACTTGTTTTAATTATTTCTGATTCCACTTGTGGGGGTTTACTATGACTCAGGCATTGGTCAAGGATGAGCTCAATCATATATGGTGTTAATTCAATGCTCCCTCATGTGCCTAAATTTGTTGACTTACTCTGTCTAATGCCAGATGATATTACTTGTTATGTGGGAAATATTGTGGGTGAACAGGTTAACCTGACTATCAGATCATATTTCTTGTTTACCCATGAAGCCTCAATACCAGGGTCCCAATAAACAATGCAATTTGCAATTTATCCTGAAATATTCACGAAATGTAAAAATAGGTGTAGTGCCAGGGGTGTAGAAGAATTGTTAAAAAATAGGGGGCTGTCTCCCACGAGGCGCCACAATGGTTGGCGCATCCGGGGAAAATTTTGAAAAACTTGAGTCTGTAGAACGTCGGAAATGGCATTTTCAGAGTCTTCTCTACCTCTTTCGTTATAGGCCCTTTCATTAATATATATAAGATTTCAAACACTCTAGTTTCGAATTCAAATATTTCGCTGCAATTTTCTTTAAATGGAGTTATTTGAAGAAAACGCCCCCCAAAACGTAACCTTAGACCCAATTAGAAACTGCATTTTTACAACAGAGTTGACTAAATTTTATTCGAGAATACTGACATGGAAATAGAACGCACATTGCGGCAGAGCAAAAGTTAAGAAGTTTTGCACAGTCGTGTATGGCTATGTCATCTTACATTTGAGTATATTGCTTTAAGATAAAATATATCTCTTTGTATCGTTTATTATACACTTTTTAGACAGGATGTTTCGGACCGAATTAAGTAGTGTAATTTTACAATTTGGGACCGACTTTTTTGAAAAATTCACAAATGATGGAGGGGTGTCACACCCCCCACCCCACCCCTAATGTGCGCCCCTGGGTGCATTAAGGTGTATTGCCTTAATGCACCCTACTTTGTAATTAATCTGTCTTATGCCAGATTACTGTATTTTCTGTCTAGAAGAAAGTGTTTGGTGTTAATGGGTAAACAATGTAAATACTTAGGTCACTTAATGCACAGATTTGCTCAGATCTATACAGAGTGGACAAAAGCACCAAACTTTTCTCAGACCTTCAACCGGTTACCAACTTTCAATTTTTGACTAACTGGTGCCCAACAAATCTCAGTCTGCTTTCATAATTGGAAAACGGACCATTCAACGTGGATGTAACAAAAAAAAATAAAAAATAAAATTATAAAATTAGCTGATATAGCTCTATGGCTGGTACAGCTCAAGCAGTGCAGATTTAAATGGTTTATAAAACACTTAGTTATGAGAGAGACACTTAGTTATAAGAGCAAAATTAGCTATTTAACAATTAGACAACGAGTCCGAGTTGTCTATGAGCGAATAGTCAACGAAGGCGAAGCCTGAGTCGACTATTCGCTCATAGACAACGAGGACGAGTTGTCTAATTGTTTTAGTATACACCTTGTATAGATATATTAATTTCGAGAAAATAATCCATACACCGTGTAATTTTTAAAATTTAATTCAGTTGTGTTATTTAACCACTCGTGAGCGGCAAGTAAAAGCAGATTTATTAATAAAATACGGTTTCTATTTCGTTCCTTGCTATTAAAAATCTTCATGCCATATTTTGTGGCCTTTTTAGTTTTCTCAGGGGTAGAATTTTCTATCAAACTCTCCAAAAATTCCTCCGAAACGTCTGCAAAACGAGAGTTTACTGCCATATTTTTTCAGGTTTGTTTTCATTTTTCCCAAACGTTGTCCATCACGAATGGTCAACGGTTGAGTAGCCAATCAGAATGTAGGATTTGTAATGGACAATGGTTGGGTGTATATTAATACAGGAGAGAGAACACTGTACATTGCATGGTAAAGAAATATGGAGGGATTAAGTATATCGTCTGATATCGTTTTGCCCCTTTTTGTGTTTCCTAACAGGCATTTTGTGCATGGTAGATGGAAACACCATTGAATTTGCCATTCGTTGTTCATTCCATTTCCTTGTGTAAACCACAACATTGCAGTTTCATTGTTCAAAGGTGACACTTGAAATTTTGAAAAGGAAACAAACGTGCTAAAATCGTCAAGCTTCAAGGTTTAACGCAATTATCCTAATAAAGTACCGTCTGTCACAAACATGGACTGTTCGATCGGAGTTTGTTAGCTGTTTTGTTCGCCATTGATTGCTGTTCATAAATACTTGAAGCAACCAATAAAATCAAATTTTGTCTTGGAAATTGTCTATTTGTTTCGAAAATTTTGCCGACCTAGATTGAGAAAATTTCGGGAGTTTCAAGGGCTGGTTCTTATTCACTTAAAAATGCAAAAATTTTATTGCAGGTTTTATGCGCTGGCAGAGAATAGAATTTGGCTTAGTCTCAGAGATATAGCGTAGAATTGGTCATTCGCATACTATGCACAGAATTTTGTGCATTTTAAAATAAGATGGAAAATTCTAAAACACCATCAGATTCTACTTGAAATTCTATACAAAGATAACTTGCGCCTGTATTCTAAAAGCTCACTCACACTCAAAGAGTGGAGGTTCAATCTGAGCTTCCCGTGAGTGTCAGTGCTATTTTTGAATAGCTGGAGGGTTAGTGCCGTACCTTACCATGGGACTACTCACCCTCCAGCTATTCAAAAATAGCACTGACACTCAAGGGAAGCTCAGATTGAACCTCCACTCTTTGAGTGTGAGTGTGAGTGAGCTTTTAGAATACAGGCGTGAGTCTGCCATTTTCAATCAAAAACCTTAACAACGTATTAGGAATTCAATATCCTCACAAAACAATTTATCGCATAAGCCAATTTCCTAAAAAGACTTACTGTATCTTACTACAGAACGTTTTGTGAGTTCATTCTGTTGTTGCAATCCATTTTGTTGTAGCATAGATGTTACAAATTGAAATTTCTTTATAAGGAAATATATAATCAAAGACACAAAAAACCCCTTGGAAATAGATCCCTAGCAACTAAATTTTGGGCACCGGTAAAAATGCAAAGATGGTAACCTGTTGAAGGTCTGCGCTTTTGTCCACTCTGTAGAGATCTGAGCACTAAGTAACCTGACTACAAGTTTAGGTACTGGCATACTGCACCTATAGAAAATAGGAAACCTCTAGACGGTGAACACCTCCAAGTATAGCACAATCAACAAGCTTTAGACTATTGCATTGAACTTGAGTGTTCTTCATATGGAGGTACACAGAAAACAGAAATTGCGACTGTTTCAGTTTTTCCTATTGCTTATTGTTTCCAGTGAAACTGTGGTAAAAAAGCAAAAGAGTAAACCAACAGCAGCTGGTAAAACCTCAAAGAAAGTAAAAGCAAACGTTCCAGCTAAGAAGACAGTGAAGAAAAAGAAACTAAATATCAAGCAAGAACCAGATGATGACACCCACCCTCATGTCAAGTTAATAATAAAGAAAAGTCCTACTAAGTCAGCAAAAATTGCAGAGGTAATGATGCAAGACATGTCTGAGCAGTCTACTGAATTACCAGAAGGATCTACCCAAAATAGCAAAGAAAAAGTACAGGGGAAGAAGCCAGACACGAAAAAGAAACAGAAAACTAAGAAATATAAATCACTCGCTGTGAAACCATTGGTACCAAGAACCTTTAGAAAGGTAAGATTATAGATTGTTGTGTTTCGTGTGTCTATATTAAAGTAAACTACTGAGCTTTATCATTTTATTACTAGACATGAATGACTCTTTCCTCTGCAGAGGATTTTTGGTACTTATAATAGTTGGCGAGTGTTTATTAATTGTGCTATTGAGATCACTTGCTAAGGCTCGTTCTAGCGCTTAGAAAATGCTAAGGCTCGTTCTAGCGCTTGCTGCAACCCTATAAACCAAAAGGCCTCTGCAGAGGAGAGGGCAAAAATCATCTAATGAATGTACACTTGATGAGCTACTGTTTTAAGCCATATATAGACTATAAACTTTGAAATTGTTGATTAAATTTAGTAGCAAGTTCTAGCCAGTCAGATGTTTGAGAACAGTGTAGGTCAGTATTTCATTTATGACTGTATATACCACTACAGTCTACATATTTCTGCATCGGGCAGGTTCTTCCATATTTCTGCCAGGTGATGACTGCATGGTACTTGCAAAGTCTATGACTTAATATAGTCAGACAAGTTTCTTTACATGTTAAATAAGTTATCAATTCGTAAGTAAACAATTCATATGGAACGGTTAAATCTATTGCCATTTGTTACTTTACTTGAACAATATTTAAGCATTTTCACGAACTTTCCGTGCAATGGAAGCTGGTAAGAAATTTGTCATTTTTGTTTAGAAAAAAGACAAAACGATGAAAGCTAGAACAGTATCAGCATATTCATTGTTTACTAAAAATAGAAGAAAAGGTTTACTGGAAAAAGAACCAAACTTAGGTAAGTTGTTTTTATTTAAAGATAGGCATCGAACATAGTACAACCTGCACATTGTGTTTTGAAAAAAGGATTCATCGAGGGCTTATTAATATTCAGAGTGTTCAATTTAGTTAAATATCATTTAGACTTTGCAAGTACCAGTCGTCGCTTGGCACAAATGTGGAAGAGCTTGCCTATTGCAGATCAAGAAGTATGTAGACTGTGCAGACAGTATCTATTTATGTACTACTACATGTACTGGTTTCAAAAATATGATTTACTAGAACTTCCTACTGTCTGTACTGAATTTAGCGTACGCAATACGCATGCTTTATCTGCCCGACCAGCCAGCCCAAATTTTCGGATAACTCGCATGTCCAGTTGCCACTGTTACCATAAATCTGTCTTTAATAGAGTCAACTAGGGTTAACTTGTCCTTTTTATTAGTATTGGAAAGCAAAAGCAAGAGCAGTGAGAATGCCAAATGGACGCGATCCTACTCGATCTTTCTTACGAAGTCGAAAAGGTAGATATGATTCCTATAACTGGTCACATTTCAGTGATGTTCCTCCCTCATCCACCGGAACGGAAGCAATTGATATGGCTGCTTATCTTAAATTACTGGGAGAATCACTTTGTTCTATTGGCATGTGTCTCAAAAGACAGGTTGGTAACTTAGTAATTTTGGGTTTCAGTTATAACATTACGGGCTAGCCTGCATGGCGGGCGGTCTACCCTAGTTATACGGGCCAGGAAATGGTGGTTTGTTACTTGTTTTGTTATTGTTTGATTATTTCAGTCAAACTCGATTGGTTCCTTGTATCAAATGTTATTACGAACCCACAACATAAATTGGCTGAATTGCTACCAGCTAAAAATATAAATTCATATGGCCTGATAAATAATAGAAAGTTTAACGTTAAGAGGACAAAGACAAATAGATTTAATAATAGTTTTATCATACATCAAGCTGCAAAGTTATAGATTTTATTGTAAGTAAAATGATCCAAAAAAAATCAATGTAATTCAGTCCTGGGACTGCAATGGTTGATTTATATTAAACGAAGAATATATTGAATGACGATAAAAAATATTCCGGAAACACCATTTCACAAAGCTTTCGATCCGTACACCCGAATCTTCATCAAGGGAAATATTACATTTGCACTAATGTTTTGCAAAATAAGTAATCGTAACGTTGCATTGATTCCACAAAAAGAACAAATCATTTACACAAATTGCATGTATTTCTTTCAGGACCAGATGGAAGTGCATGGCAGTCTATCAGTTTTACTTGATACAGCACTGTGTTCAATCGTACCAGTATTCTGTCTGACGTCACAACTTCCTGAGCTGGCTGGATGTTCTCATGAAACACAGGTAACAGTTGTTATACCACTTGCTGTCTCATTTGTACATGTAAAAACGCACAACAAGCCAATATCAATTTGTGTTTGAACTGCTTGTTACCGGTTATCTTGACTAACTTGTAACAACCTGTAGACAGAGCCGTACGAAGGTTGTAGTCAACAAGTTTGGTACACCTTGTTCCAACATCTTGTTACGGCTTTTCAAACCAACTTGGTACGGCTTGATAAAATAATAACCTTGCTGCAATTTTGTTTAGCCAAACGATGTGAGATTTTACGTGCATTTATTCGGTATACAAATGAATGTTTATGAGTGCAATTGTAAAAATATTTTCATTCGGTGAAAGATGAATTTTCCATTTTACGAGGCGACAGCCGAGTGAAATGGAAAATTCCATCTTTCACCGAATGAAAATATTTTTTCCATTGCACGAATGAAAACATTCATTAATATTTGTTTTATATGACATCAAAATATATCAATGTTTTTGAAAGATTTATCGAATTAATTTGTTAATTATAATTTGTTTATAAAATAAACAGAATAGTACATGGTTGCTTGGAAATATGGAATTAATTTCTCGTGTTGAAGAGAATATTGCTCACTCGTTCGCTACGCTCACTCGTGAGCGATATTCTCTTCAACACTTGAAATAAATTCCATATTTCCGCGCAACCATGTAATATTCTCTATATATGTGTATGCGTACTGTCAGTGTACAGTACATCCATGCTTCGGCTGCAATGTTGCAATCTTAGACTACAATCGTACGGTAAAATAAATACAGAATGTGGAATAAAGGGGGACTTTAATAAAGTGGGTAAATATCAACATTTTGGTGGCATCTCACTCGATTTAATAATAATTGAAAGGTCTTATAAATGTATATAATTTTCACTTTAATAAAGTCAGCAATTTAGAGTCTCATTTATTCGTCTTGTTTGGATCGTATATTGTGATCCGAAGACGTCGGTAATCTTCAGCGGCTGGTGTAAGAAGCTTGTGCAACTTAAATGGTGGTTGGGGAGGTTAAAAATCCCTGACCCCCACACATCTTATGAATGATTGGGCTTATCGTATACCCTAAATACAGTGTGTATTTCATGTACATAATTGTCATTACAGGTTAAAAAAATTTTTGATTATCATATTTGAAACAAACTGGGCTATAAAAGCTTTTGTGTGTTGTATTGTGTATTTTTACAAACGCTGATAACTTTTGTATTTTCTTGATAGGCTCAAATTTTGGATAATTTAGCATATATAATACCTGGTCTTTAGTGACAAAGAACATGGAGTTTCATGTGGAAATATTTTGATTATGATCATATTTGGTGTAGTTCATCGTGTAGTAATATTGTATAGGTTTATATATACTATGTACTGGTATATGGTTTAGCTGGTTTAATGTATATCACAAAATATGTATATAGAAGCACAATGTTTATCAACCTGTTTCACAGGGTCTCAGGTTGAATATTTGGTTCCCAGGTAAACTGTGGCCGACTCGCTCATTCAGAAGCACTGTTCCCTCAGTACTAAAAGTTTTTTAGCCATGACTGTATTTCTCTGACTGTATTATAAAGGTGTCTGGAGGTATTGACATGTATAGCTACTGTTCACTGTTGATTTCCTTGTAAGTGCATGCACATTATCTCATCCACCGTACAGTGTTTTCAATGAATGGCGGTTGCCGGCGGTCTATTAGACCTTTCACTGCCGTTTATTTCGTTGTTTATTTGCAAAATGTATATTTGCCTTTCATCTGGAAATTTTGAGCACAGACGCCTACTTTTTAAATGCAACCTGCTATTACAGTTATTGAAAACACTGACCATATCTTCAATGGTCTAATTAAGCTAAACAGACGTTTATTCATGCATGATATTGAAGCCAATGAAGGTTTTTTTGTAGATGGAAATTTCGAGCGAAAATTATATACATATTTTAGACCTACAGTAACCGGGAGCAGTTGCGAAAAATGCAACTATAGGTCCCCCGCAGGAATCGAACCTGCGAAGAATGCAGTTTAACATCCATTCAGCCCTCAGAAGGAGTCGCACAACGGCCCTGCGATTCCGGTGCAGCACTCTGACCACTAAGCTACAGAGTCCAGTTGCCAGGAGCTAACCACAAGTTCATGTACCGGGTGGGGCAAAAAAAAGTACGACTGTTTGATTTAGTATAACTGAGTATTGATATAATATGCATTTTTTAATAATATTGACTGATAGCCTGTTAGTAAATATTTATAAAATTTTTAATTTTGATAATGTATTAATATGGCTCAAATAATAATTAAATTTTTTCATTACCATTTTAGCATTTGAAGTTTTTTTTCAAAGGCCAAGAAAAGGAAGTTAGAAGAATAAAAGAGCATATCTATTCAAGACTATCTTATCTTCAACAACATCTCATTTAAATAATACGATAAAATAATAAACGGTTATCAAATTATTTATTAAATTAGTTTTTAGCCAATTTTTACTTAATTCTCATTTTACTCAAAAATATTTACTCAGTTTTTGGTCAGCTATAACATGGTACATATATGCATATATAATGAATGCAAAAATTTAAGTTAGACATCGCTGAATATTGTTGTTTTTTAGTTAGTTAGTTAGTTTTCTTTTATTTTTAAGTTTTACTAAATCAAACAGGTATATATATACAAGGGTGATATACCAGATAGATAACATCGAAATTTCCATCCACAAAGATCCTTCAACATTTTTTCAATCGAGCGAGACGTCCAAATTTTAGAGTATTTACGTTTATTCATGATACCCAATTCACAACTTCGGGTAATTCATATGCCTACAGTAGTTACTATTATTCCAGTTTACGAAAGCGTAGAATTGAACAAAGGTAACTACAAGTATCATTAGAGTCATACTAGAGACACAAGATGAATTATATCCAGACAAATTAGACACTTGCACGTACGGCCAGCGCGGCCGATTTTGCGCATGCTCTGTGACTCGCATGCTCTGCAATTTCGACTGTGTATAGACCACTTTCATAATTCAGATGAGTTTAAATATTCTTTTATGTGCATCTTAATAAGCCTTATCAGCCTCGTTTCTGTGACTGAAATTGAATAGAATTTATTAACCTGAACGAGATCAATGAGGCTTATTAAAACTCATCTGAATTATGAGAGTGGTCTACACAACTAGGTGAGAACTACCCAGAAAGTTTGTCTTGATCCATCAGATGATCCATTTTTTACTTTGTTTATACACAAAACGAATTCTCAGACGAACTATTTCTGGATCATCTGTCTCTAGTATAATTCAGGCCAATTATCTACAATGGTGACATTGGACCTGATGTTTTAACCCGGCGTCGTCACAAACTGCTAAATTTTACTACGAATTCTTGTAAATTTATTGATTTTTAAATATATGAAGTTAAAAGAAATGTTTATTTGTTTCCAAAATTCTTTGGTACATTAGTGCATTAAAAACGATATATAAATTTGCAGCACTCGCGCTGGAAGTACCAGCAGTGTGAGAATATAGGCCTGATCGCAGGTTAGGAAACCATAGCCAGTGAAACTAAAATCGCAGCCCTTGGTTATAGGTTCTATGGCCAGCAGTTTTCTTTAGTGCATATATTTGTACTTCAAGTAAGCCTGAGCATATATTTGTACTTCATGTAAAAATTGAAAATATGGGTTCAAAGATCGAACTTTTACGGGTAAGTTTTTATTTCTTTTTATCCTTTATATGTTTTGTTAAAATAGCAAGAGAAACACAAGTAGTTGCAGGAATGACAGGGATGCTCCCCAAAAATTTTAATTTTTAAAATCTTACCATTAAAAGTTTAAAACTGTCAACTGATTGACAAATATTTGTGGGACACAGTTATAATAATAATAAGTTATAAAGTGTCCGTATCAGAAGAGGTGTCCTTAAGGAGAGGTTCCCCTGTAGTTTTGCCAATTTGTTGAGAGATTTGGTGTTTCTTGAAATTAATGTAATCTGTTTCAACTTGAATATTTAAAGAACCTTACATCAGGGCTTTCAGAATGATTTGAAGCGGCTTCCCCAAAAAAGTACCCGCCTGTGACTAACAGTGCTCGAGAGTAAAAAAAAGTTTTAAAAATCTAGACGAGTCTGGGTGCATGCTCTCACATGGAAGTTTAAAAAACGTGCGGAGATATAAAAACAAAGGACAACTCTGCAGCAAATTTAATATCACTTTTTCAACAGCAAACAAATGAAATGATGGTAATTTTTGCTCTGACCAGATGAAACTATGAGTAGCCGGTGGTAAAACTTACGTAGCCAGCAGCCGCCAGCTTATTTTGAAAGCCCTGTTACATTCCAAGCATCCCCCCTCCATAGCTTCCAGGAGGCACTGCAAAATACTTCAGCATTGACTGGTGCTTAATATGTACTTTAGGAGTTAATTTCAACCTTGATCCCTTCAGGATTTGAGCTAAGTTTAATTATGTATAGGAAGGATATATTTGAGGTGAAACCAAGACCTTTCAATATGGTTCATAGTCACACAAGATTGATCAGCAGTCTCACTAAGAATTTTACAATCCAATTGAGTTTGGATCAAATAGGCATTGTAACACTGCTGGTTTTAGTCTGCTCATTGACTTGCAAATTGTAATATTCCTTCAAGGATTTTTCTGCTTCCTGTTGAGAAAACTCCCATTTCAGTTTTCTCATAAATCACCCCTGGCTATATTTTAATACTTTATAAATGTTTATGTTGCCAGATGACCATCTATGTTTTCTTTCCTGTGGCTGTATTTTATTATTTCAACATGCCAAATTTTTATGAAGAATATGTACAAACAACAGTGGTAAGACTAATAGTGTTTGCTTAATATATTAGTTACCACATTTCAACTACCATTGTTATATAGTGGTTTAGAGCAGGGGCGGCATGGCACACTGAAAGGTGCTGGGAAGACAACACTTAAGGCGCACACTTTATAAAATAATAGGTGCTCCAGGGTGCTTTCCATGTAAACTCTACCCCGGAGATATGCCGACATTTACAATAGTTCACGCCAATACATTGGAGATTTTCAATTTTGGGGGACCAAAATCCATGTTATAATGGCTAACCTGGCATGTCTTACATACTGTTAACATCATATTCTTGAAGTTATACTGTGAATATACATATGACAATGAATTCAGGCACAAACTTTAGTTACACTTATCACTTCTTTTTGAGTGATCTCACGTCAATACGGCAACAAATTTTAAAACCCACGCTGGATATATCCGGCGTGGAGTGCATGGAATGCACCCTGGTAGGTGCTGCTTGCAGCCGTTTGTCCAAATTCCTAAGTGCCCATTAGAACTTTCCTGATTTTGCTGTGGCCCACGACACCCCTGGTTCAGAAGAGTTCCACCAATAATGTGGATGTTTCTAAAAGAGAAGATGAAATAATCATTATTTTTAGCACAAAAACAATTGCAAAATAATCCAAATGAAAACCACTTTAAAACCATGGATCACCCCCGCATTTGTGAAAGCCTGCATCCACTGAAAAATTCAGCATCAGCCAGTGCAAACTGGAATTATCATGATCATAGTTTTTGACATATTTTACAGTGGTGATGAAGGGATGCACCTCCTCTATCAGATTTGCCTATACCTTATACCTCTACATGAGTGATGAATGACATGCAAAGAACCATCTGGAGGAGAATTGTCTGGGATTAATTCACACTTTATTGCAGATAAAATGTTCAGGCTGTTTAATATCTATTATTTGGTTTCAGGGAAAATTGTATCCACCAAAAGAAAATAGCAAAGTGAGTGAGAAAAACTGACTTGACCATGCATTATTAATTAATCAATATTTACTATAGAGCAATGTGAATTGTAAATTGGTTGGCAAATGTAACAGCATGGTTATTTACGCTGGCTAGTCAAGTCTCAATCCCATGCAAAGTATGATTACAGCTGGTTCACACAATGAAATGTTTGTGCTTATTTCATTGTGTGAACCAGGTTTTACATGTAAAGTGAATTAAGAATTTAATATATATTAAGTGCTGTTTGCTTGTATAGAAACCTCCAATGTCAATTGAAGAACTAAAAGCTTATGAGCGAAGTCGTAAAGAAAGGAAATCTACAGAAAGTGTTGATGAAAGATGACAAAAACTATTAAAGGAAAGATGATTATCTCCTATTCAAACCAGGTATACACTGCAAGGTTACTTCATCATTAGATGTTATTGTACAAGGTTCATAGGAAAGTTCTTACAAGAAACATAAAATAGAATACACACTTACCAAACTATGGTTTACGCCAATTTTTGCAAAGAATTATATTACCCCTGAAGGGGAGTTTAATTAATGTCTAACCACGTAATTAAGAGGGAAAATACTTAGCAGCAGCTTACAATACGAGTATGCAAAGCTGGTCCTGATGCAGGTTATGTATGAAAACTGTAGTGATATACAACGCACGCTTACCAAATTTACCAGTCATTATAAATAACCTGGATCAGTATCAGCGCTGTCAATCATTCCCTGTAACATTGGGAATGACGTCATATTCGCATTATCATTGAATGTATAGGTGAGTTTCACTAAGCAATATTGTGCAGCAGATAGTGCTCAACCGACAATTCTTTATATGTTAGAGTCTTTGGTGGCAATCCATTTGCTCGTGTAAATGTCAACACTTCTGTCGAACTGAAGTTGACCACCATCTGCTGTCCCAAAACGCTTATTGAAACCCACCCAATTAATATTAAAAATGTAAGTTTAACTTAATGCTGAGATACATTGTTGACCAATCAATGAGGCGCCATGTCCACTTGGTTACAAATTATGAAAATCAACCAAGGTGTTTTCAAGGTTGGATGTTTCCATGTGCATAGGTGGCGTCAATTCTTAGATCGCCACAAAGGTGCAAAAGGAAAGAAACTGTTTGTTTCTTAGAGTAATTTGTTACTAGGAAAGGCATTGTGACACGGCTTTAAAGGGCAAATATTTTAAATTGAAAGGAAAGAAACACACAAGTCACTATACATATTAAAACTTATTTATTTTTTACAGTTACAGACTTTGTACAATTGATCAGTCTTTGTCGCATTGCTAAGCTTGACTTCATTGAAGCTGCTTGAAACCTTACTAACTCAGATCTCAAATAATAAAGTGACAAGCTTCGTTGTTGTACATTGTCAGAAAGAGACGTGATCGTCACGAAGAAATGGAAGGGTTTATTGGTTGGCTTTAATGACAATAAAACACAAAATATAAATGACTGAAATATTACTATTAAAGGACGAATCATGCATGTTATTAGGTACATGCTTAATGATATTTAAGGATTAAACACTTACATTTAGCGATAAAGTTTGTAAGTTGCTTCTAACTTTAAAACTACAATGTTATACGAAAATATTTCGTAGACCAGTAAGGCTGTATAGAAAAAATAAACCTACATTCAAGATACTTTTAAATTGTAGCCTATTTACTTCAATATATATTTTAAAACTTGATAATTACAAAATCGATGCAAGTAAAATCTGCATAGTAAAATTATTCCCTGTTAAAAGGCGACTTATATGAATGTTATATCTGCCAGGAAATGTCGTAAAATTTATCGTTCACACGGTATTATCAGTTTCTGTTTGGCATTCTGATGCAGGGGTGGTGGTATCATTGTTAGAAGTTTCTTTCTGGTTAGCTTCCTTGTCGACTTTTTCTATATTTTTATCCTCCAAATTCTCCTTTTCTTTATCTTCTTTAAAGTTCTCTCCACCTGATGTTTTATCACTTGATTCAGATGACTCATCGCCAGTCTTCTTTTCAATTACTTTCTCTCGCTTTAATGTCTCTATTCTTCGGTCAATAGCAGTATACAACTGGAGGGCCTCCCTGGGTGCCGCCTAAATGAACCAGAAAATATATATTTAGACAGATGGCCGTTTAGCCCGTCCTCCCGTCTTTTGGACAGGTAATGACATGTCTTAAATCCTGGTATATGCACTACAGTTAAAGGCCGTTTTCCACTTCAAACGTATCGTACCGTAGCATTTTCTTTTGTATCGGGACATAAGTCATTATTGCCCGTCGGGACATAAGTCAAGAGATTTTGGTTGCCCGACAGAAATTTTGGCTGCCCCGGAACGTCGGGCAGGCGATTTTGCGAGCCCTGTGCTTGATCACGTTTCCAGTAATAAAGAAAATTCCCTAACTTTTAGGATATACAAATTACGCATTGGAATATTGTGTATTAACCCGGGTCCTATGAATATCTAAAACATAAACACTTTTGTATATAACTCACCATAACGAGATATAAATTAACGTTACCATCCTCCATAGCTGAGACACGAATAGCTTTATCTGAAGCTTTTTCCACCACCATTTCTGGCCATAATTTTGTATTCAAAACCAGCCTTAAGTTGCCTTGTGTTCTTGCAACTGCAAAAGAACCATTAAAATCTGATTCAACAAATTTCAGTCGAATACCCTACAGTGGCAGACACTAGGGGGTGGAGGGGGCGACCGCCCTCCCCAAATATTTTCTTAAAATTTTTGAAACCATGCAAATGGAATGCAAAATTTTGATTGGAAAATGCCGTCCATTTCATCAAAACGGTTCAGACAAGGGAAGTCATAAAAGAATTGAAAAATGCTCTGTTTTGGTAAAACTTGAGTGGTAAACAAACATGCGAAAGGTGTAAATGGAACATAGGTGACCATATGAAACGTTCCAACCGGAAAAAGAGGACAACCTTTTCAGGCAAATCGTTATTCCGATAATTTTTCGGTTGGACTAACCAACCATGCATGTCCATTTTCGTGTTCCATTTTCGTTCTATTCGGAATTACAGGAATTTCTGTGTAAATGGTAAAGAATCTTGATTAACTAAGTATCTAAGTTGTAACAAGATACTTTTTTCAACTATGAAGACCTGATACTCCTATCATATTTGTTAAGCAAATTAGCAGAGACAAAAGCGCGGGAATATATTCTGAATTCGCACTCCAAATATTTAACAAAGTGTCCACGACTGACAACCTATACTGTACACAAATTGTCTAATTACATTATCTACAAAGCGAATGCATGTTCCTATATAACAGCCAATATAAAATATACATATATTTGCAAATGATTAATAAAGTACGTATAAGCAAAGAGTTGGGTTGTATCGTTTTCTTCAAGACTCTCCGAGTGAGGAGCATAATAAATTACAGAGTAAATTACAACACTACACGACATAAAGTATTCCGTGTTAACTTTCATCAGTTTCATAACAAAAATAAATGTATAACTAAACAGTACCTAATCTTGAATGAAATGTTCCTTCTGCATTTAGCTCACAATGATCATTCAATTTCAATGTGACTCTTCCTCTGCCTAACCATGAGTGCATTTCTTTACAAAACACGAAGAGACGACAGCTCAACTAGAAAAAAGAAGGGATTGTAGAAAACGTTTTCATTTCGAAGAGTAGCGACGAAACTATAAGCATTCTATATATTTAATATATTTACAATTTTATATTAGGCGAAGAACTATTATTTGTTTAACCAATCTAAAATGTACAACTACCGTAGCACTTTGTACTATACGCGATTAATTTTGTTGACGAAGTTGCACGAACGAAGATAAATGTAGTGTCCAAACTCACCATCAGCAACTGTGGACATACATATCGCCCTTTTGGGGCTCACCAGCGCAGTGTAGTCGATTACGAGTTTGCATATTCAACTTATGTAATACTCTTCTCCGGATTTAGACATACTAACTGACATAGCTTGTGCTCTTGTAGTCTATATTTTCCATACAAGTATATACCATATGAGCGAAAAGTCATTACTTTGGGAGTAATATTCTTTCCACGCCGGTCTTTCGGACACGGATCGCACAAGGTCACAAAATTGTGCTATGTCTCAGAACAAAATGAAACCGAGTTTTGGAGGTCTTCCACACTGGAGTGCTTATATTGCTGGTTTATATAATCTACAAACTTACTGCAAAACGTATCTACAAAAATACTGTACAAATAGTACAATCGAACCTCTCCTAACGGACATCTCTCTATCTCTATCACTTTGCTCTGTCCCTTTGGTATCCATATTGGAGAGGCTTGACTATATGTATGAATGGTCATTTTGCAAGAGAACATTCCAACCTGTATAACGTTTCTCTCATCTTCTTCCCCAGTCATCACATGAATTTCTGCGAGATTTTTCTTGGGCGGCGAATGTTCACTTTCATATTTCTGTGCTGCGGCTGCAATCGATGAACCAGCGGCTTCCGTGTCTACATCTGGCGTGGTTGCAGTATCAGCAACATCTGCTAATGATTTCGGACTTGAGACTGAAATATTAAAATTCTCTTATTTCAGTGTGATTCAGGTACACAAGTATTGTCAATCAATTGGCTTATTGGCAATAGACAATCCCCGAAATTGCTTGAGTACACACGAAACAATAGTTTGAGGCTGACAATGTGACCCTATATAGGTTCCAGTTAAGTGATTGTCAACCTCGATCTCGTAATATCGTCTCGTGTGCACTCAAGCTAATTCGAATTCCTTCGATCTACACGAGTGCCTTATTAAGTGCAATTGGAAAAATTGGAATAAATCAAAAATAAATCTTACACTAAGTTTACAAAGATAAATCCTTGTTGGGAATGCTTAATTTAATATAGGATTAAACTTTGGATCTCCCTTATTAATATATATTTCTTGTGAGCTTCGTGAATAATTAACGAAAGCATTATGCTCGGTTACATCACATATACCCTTGTAAACTTAATACAAATGAATCACGAAATGCTAATTAGTTACAAGCGCTGGTGGTTGTCTGTTACAACCACGAGTGCTTCTAAATAGTTTGCATATGAATTGATTCACTCCACAAGATTCATTACTTACACAGGATTAAAAATTTATTGTGTTGTCTCAATTGTTAGTATAAAGTGTCACTAATTGTTCTAATTTTCCTGTTAAGATACAACAGCTTACGGGTCTAACCTTTTTCACTGACTGTAGTTGATACCTCTTCGCTTTCCTTACTTGGCGTTTCAACCTAATCCAGGTAAAAATATATTATTATTAACCTCATGACTTTGAAACTGCCAAATACGTATTTTTCATATGATACGAGTATAATATTCCAAAGTTAACCCAATCGCAAACACTAGGGGAGGGGGGAGGGGGCGGAGGGTAGCGAAAGATACTGTAGCTGAGTAACTAAGCTGCAACAATGATTTTCCAACCATGAAAGCCTGATTGCTTATTATACTAAACAAATTTGCATTAGATAAGGCGAAGAAAGGTTCCAGGAAGGGCCTTTGCAGCAACTGAAGGGCCGGAATATGTTGACAAACTAAATTCGCATTGCTAATAAGTGTCCGCCACTGACATCACTTTTGACCGAACACAATCGACACACATACAATCTGGAGGAGATCCTTGATTTCGAAAAGCAAAAATTAAAGATTTTCATCAACCTTAGTTTTATGCATGTACAATATTCACAGTTCTCATAAACATGGTAATCACTTACATTAACACGTTCTCGAATATTTTGACCAAACACGAAAGCGCCTTTTGATTCGGAAGTTGAGGATGAACTAAAAATACACCTTTAATGTTAACCAAGCAGTATTTGGGATATGGCGGAGAGAAACATACTGCTGACAGTTAGACATTCTTTCGAATACTATTACACTATAGTACATAGACTTATTATTCAAGTTGATAGTAAATAGAAATCGCCCGTAGAAGATAATCTGGAATTGGTTAAAGGGCAATAATGTCTCATTTGGTAGAACTTTACTGATTTTTCATGTCCTGCTTTGTTCTTGAAATATTTAACTGAAAACAATGAGCTGTTCGCCATCTTGGATTCATTTTTGATCTCATTAACGTCAAAAGCAGGGTTAGCAGTATAAAACTACGCTAAAAAATTACCTGGCGTTAGGCAGAATAAAATGCTAAGTGTGCCCTTGCAGTTTAACGGGCTTTTTCCGAGGACTAAATCCGAGGACTAAATCCGAGGACTAAATCCGAGGACTAAATCCGAGGACTAAATCCGAGGACTAAATCCGAGGACTAAATCCGAGGACTAAATCCGAGGACTAAATCCGAGGACTAAATTGGTTAATGCATTAAGCAGCAAAGCCAAATTTGCGCGGATTTACCATTATTAGGTAAACCGTATATTAGGTAAACCGAGGACTTAATTGATTCCGAGGACTTAATTGATTCCGAGGACTTAATTGATTCCGAGGACTAAATAACACCAATGGCGCAAAATAGCTTCTTACCTGAGTGGGTATATAAAGTTACTTCTAGTCATCTGGAGACACACATAATTGGTAAGGGGTTCGTTACCAAACATTTACTACACCGAGTGGTAATCCTCACCTACATACAGTAACAACCCAAGATTTTTGCATCTGTTTATTAGAATTTCTTTGAAATCATTAGTTATATTACAACTTCCTTACCTTGACCCTAAGATAAACTGTTGGAAATAATTTTGTGATTGAGCTCCTGAATTTAAAGGTGCTGGTGTATCGATAAGATGAGGTCGTGATATTGTCGTTGAACTTTCTGAAGAACTATTGCTGTTTGATGATTCGCCATGTGTCTACAGTAATAACATTAAACGTTAAATTTACATTCAAACCATGTGGTTAAGAAGTGCAGGTGACACAGTGGTTAAAGCACCGTGAGTTTTTTATTATAAATTTCGCCTCAATCGCATGCTAAAAGCCACAATAAGATCAAAATAGTTATCGGCACGTTGGCAGTGCGTAAGACGTTTGCCTCCGCTCACGTATACGGACGGTGGACAGTTTCCTTACATCACGGTTGCTTTCAGATGTGCTGTTTCTACACTATTTAAAGCACCGCTCTTCTCCCATTATTTGTCAATAAGACACTCTGACAAAACTGAACTACCTTGGCTGATTGATCGACTTCTTTATCTTTGTTTGTTTCATCTGCAAATATTACATTGTCTTCTTAAAATACAACACTATTTAATACGCGCGCACATGCAGTACAGTATGCATGTTGGTTTAAAGTTTAATACTGTAAATATATATTTGGAAGTTTACGCCTACTTTACTAGGCAAATATATCAACATTAACTATAATTTATTATCTCCCTCCTGTCGAAACTTTGAAGTTGACTACTATGCTCCAATGGCGGACACTAAAGGCGTGGGGGGGGGGAGGCAACTGCCCCCAATAACTTCTTAGTCTTTGAATGATAGTTGACGAACTGTGTAACAAAACTGAAACACTGATTTTACAACCATAAAAACCATAAATAGGCTACTATTTATTATCAAATTTGCATTAAATTTAATGTAAATTTGCTACTATTTATATATCAAATTTGCATTAAATTTAATGCAAATTTGATAATAAATAGTAGCCTATTTATGGTTTTTATGGTTGTTTCAGTTTTGGATCGAGGTTTGCAGCAAGAAGGTCAAAATATGTTGGCAACCCAAATTCGCACCCCTCCCCCCCGTACATCGCGAAGTGTCCGCCGCTGCTATGCTCATGCACAATCACTCTAACAGAAAACTAACTATTCGGTACTATTTACCTTCTTGTTTTGGATTTGCAAGTTTTTCTGCAATGGCAGATAGGGCTGATGGACGAAGAACACTAGAACCTTTAGTTTCTGGAAAAAAAATTAAAATATTACTTGGATTTACTGTTAGTGAATTAATATATCGGTTATCGGCCCTAAAATTAAAATATTCCTACCCGTAATTACAGATATTAGTAATTGGTGCATTTTCTTTCGCCAACGTAAAATAGTATTTGTCTTTCGTTATGCGAAGGTAACTATCAATTTATACAATACTGTCCTACGAAATATACTACAAAAAGGCGTAAATCGGTAAATAGCAGTGGAACAGATAACACAAATGCATGAAGGGTATTAATCATAAAGATATTCTAATCATATAAATATAATGTGTATGCAATATTGGAATATTGTTAAATTCCTGTATCGGTGCATCAACTTTTTTTGGTCGTGTTAACGTGTTACCTGCTGAGCGATGTGATTTAGTGCCCTCAATCTTGAAAAAGTTCAAACTTTTTCAAGTTTGTCGCAATTGTGCAGAAGGAATGGTGAATAATTAAATGGTGAATGATTAAATTTACACTGTGCTTTTAACAGGGTGTCTTTATAAGGAAATGTATAATCTTGGTGTTTTGTGGGGGAAACAATAGGTGGCCGTAATAGCGAGGTGACCGTATTAACGAGGTGGCCGTATTAACGAGGTGGCCGTATTAACGAGGTGACCGTATTAACGAGGTGACCGTATTAACGATGTGACCGTATTAACGAGGTGGTCGTATTAACGAGGTGACCGTATTAACGAGGTGACCGTATTAACGAGGTGACCGTATTAACGAGGTGACCGTATTAACGAGGTGGCCGTATTAACGAGGTGACCGTATTAACGAGGTGACCGTATTAACGAGGTGACCGTATTAACGAGGTGACCGTATTAACGAGGTGGTCGTATTAACGAGGTGACCGTATTAACGAGGTGACCGTATTAACGAGGTGACCGTATTAACGAGGTGACCGTATTAACGAGGTGACCGTATTAACGAGGTGACCGTATTAACGAGGTGACCGGTCGTATTAACGAGGTGACCGTATTAACGAGGTGGTCGTATTAACGAGGTGACCGTATTAACGAGGTGACCGTATTAACGAGGTGGCCGTATTAACGAGGTGACCGTATTAACGAGGTGGCCGTATTAACGAGGTGACCGTATTAACGAGGTGGCCGTATTAACGAGGTGGCCGTATTAACGAGGTGACCGTATTAACGAGGTGGCCGTATTAACGAGGTGACCGTATTAACGAGGTGACCGTATTAACGAGGTGACCGTATTAACGAGGTGACCGTATTAACGAGGTGGCCGTAAGGCAGAGTTCCACTGTAATATAAATGATTATCAAATATGTTTTAGTAATATTATTCTACCTGCAGATTCCTTCTTCTTGATTTTCTTTGGATTAAATGAAAAATCTGCAAAGTAAAACAAATATCTTATTAAAAAATACTGTATGCAGATCGGATGATTTGATATTGAATATAAAGTACAAAAATGAGGTTGCATGTTTCTTGGAGAAATGTGTTTTAATTTGAACCTCAACAAGACCCCAACCGAATCCCACGAAGTACCTCAAACATAACTTTCAGGGGATTTTGTTTGGCTTTCGAAGGTTGTCTGAACGTTGTTTGGTAGGAGATGGAGCAATCTTGTACCCCGAGCCTGCGATCCTTTGGGATGGAGGTTAACATTTACACAGAAATTCGGGATAAAAATATATGAAACACACATGAGTGGTTTGCTAATTAGAAGGTTGTCCTCTTTTCCCCGGTTGGAACGTTCCGGTCAACTTGTTCCGTTTTCGCATGTTTTCTTACTAGTTCCAGGCTCTTCAAGGCGTATTTATCACAGTATTCAAAATTGTGGAATTTATAATGAGCAAATAATTTTTGAATGACTTCCGCTGTGACACACCGTTTTGAATAAATAGAATGCGCATATCTTTCCCGCCCACAAATCCCCCCCCCCCCAAAAAAAATAAGGCTGCTACGCACCTGGTTTGAAATCATGCAATTGGCAATCGGAATACCAGTATGTACCATTTACACAAAAAGACGTCTGACACCGAAAGTCATACAAAAATGTAAAAATGCTCATTATATATTCCAACATTTAGAATGACCAGGATATTGTGGTGAGTCTGAAACTGGCAAGAAAACCTGCGAATGGTTGAAATGGAACATACAGTTGTCAATTGTATGAAACGTTCCAACCGGAAAGAGGACAACCTTTTCAAGTTACCATTCATTCCGGGAATTTTCCGGTCCAAATTCAAATATGTGCGTTCTATTTATTTTCAATCCGGAATTATTCTGTGTAAATAGAAAACAACCTCTAATTGTCACACATATTTCATGCGACTTGTTTACAACATTCAGCTGCTTGTTTACACATTTTCAACGTAATAACGTAGTTTTTCTCAGTTACAACGTGAGCATGTTACCTGGGCAGTTGAATTCTGCTGATTCATCATCTGAGTCTGCTGACCGCTATAACATAAATACAAACACAATGTTCACTAATCAAGGATGCAAATCAATACAATGTCAATGTACCGTACTTAACATTAACATACTTCCCAATGTAACATACTTCCCAATGTAACTGTACATTTACAAATTTTCTGAACCAAAACATAAACAAAATGCTACAAGAGGCCCGAATATTATGGCCGGATATTGGGCAATGTGAAGCTGTTGCCAGACAATAATGTCCGTTCAGTCAAGTTGACATCGCATTTTGTCTTGTTTGTTTCAACCAAACCTTGCTTCCCAACAAGTGTTAGTGCATTTCCCTGATGTGATCCTTATTGTTTCTCAACAATAGCTTGAGCACGCGTAATTTTAAGACCGTGCTGCATACAAAATGTCCGGCAAGAAAAGTCCGGCCGATGTCTTCCGTTGCCAGACATGGGGTTCGGCGAACTCCAAAAATAATATTCAGGCCTGTACAGTATTTGGCGTAATTTGTCCACCCAATAAGTGTGAGATGATCAAAATATTTTAGTGCCGGGTTTTCTTTTTTTGAATATTCAAGATGACTGTTATACAAATTTAATCTCATTGCCCGCCTAGACAAGCTTTGCTACGTGCGGGTGAGTTAATTAAATATATCAAAATGAGTACCTTTACTGCAGCAGATGCATACTCAAGGAAATCAACACCACCAGCTGTTTGTTCTTCTAATAAAACAATAAGGGAAATTATTACTAAATGTAGAACTGAGTCATGAAGCAACTGGATAAAGTTGACGTCTAAGGCAGATCCTTTTACGAATGATGATCACTGTATTTCTGGTTGATATATTGGTGAGCAAATGAGATTCGATTACTTTCATAGCAAAAGCACCATATCTGTAAAGTAGGCTCAATAGTAAAGACGGTAGCAGAGTTAGAAGATTGTGTTGGGGAGTGCAGGAGAGAAACATATTTGATGTTTTAATTTGGAATATTTACACTACCTTCCTGTTCAGATGTGTCACTTTCATCATCCATATTTTGCTTTATGAAATAAAATAAAACAAACCATTATCATTATTGTTATTTAGCAAATTAAAATTATTTACTATTTACTGATGATTTGAATTATTAGAAATACATTTAAGAAATAGATAACATTTTCCGTGTTTCTATACACATATAGAAACACGCGTGGGAGTTTGGGAGAACGAGAAATAATCAGTGGGAAAACGAGCCCGTAGGGCGAGTTTTTCCACGTTATTTCGAGTTCTCCCAAACTCCCACAAGTGTTTCTATAAGTGTATAGAAACACAGGAAAAAAATGTTTTCTATTTCTTTTATAATATAACTCAAAAGACATTTTTTAAACTCGATTAATCTCTCATTTTTTAAACTCTCATTACGTACGCATGCTGACCTATGCTCGTCAATTTCGCTGCAAGAAAACAACTCTGTTTGAAAATTAACAGTCAAAAATGTGTAAAAGCATTAAAATTGTTTTTTTTATGATTTTAAATTTAGGTGGGAAAATTTCCGTGTTTCTATACAGTTATAGAAACACGCTTCTCGACAAATCAGCACGCGCGTACTATATACTCTGATATTTTATTCTGTCTAATGCCAGACATAAGGTTTTGACTAAAATAAAAACTGGTTTACCGTTTGATTACAGACATGTTATACCGTACACACTCTACTTTCTGAAAGCTAAAAAATACTCGCCTATCGGCTCGTATTTTTTTACGCTTTCAGAAAGTCTCGCAACATCCCGCGTGTTAGGATCACGCAATCCTGTACGGAAAACCATTCGCTAATCCTTTAATATAAAACATGAAGATACATGTATTAGCAAGTATATAGTTGGACACGGTCAAAAAATGCAGGAATAGGATGCAAGTACATATGTGTAAGAAAATAAGATACGAAACACGTTGTACGTGTCAGTTACCCATGCATGCAGCAAATATGAACTTTGTTCATTTGTGAGTTTGTCAGTAAGCGTTACATTATAGGGCCGCAGATTGTTGATAACTTCAGAAATTTCAACACTGTAATTAGGAGCAAGAATATTAAACTACATCTCTCAATTCTATTTATTTGCCACCAAGAACTACTACATGTAATGAAAAGATATATCATTATTTTCTCACTCTGATAAATGCACTAAACCGCTGCACGATAAAAACTTAGTGACACCCATCTACCTGTACTTTTCCTGTACTGTCGATCGATTAAGACGTCACGTTCAATTTCATGATGTAACAAGCATCTAATAACGTTGCGTTTAATTAGTGACGTAACAAAGAGCGTGCGAGCAATCAGACATAATTGAATTTGTTTTGAGTTTGCGCGAAAGTACATCACGACAGAGAATATTTTGTTTGAATTTGTTGTCGTTGGTTAACTTTAAAAAGTGGAAAGAGTGGAAAACAAGAAATGTTTTTCTCCATTGAATACAGAAATCTTCCGCTGAAGTTGGTGGACGATTTTGAGAAAGATTTTGATGATGAAGATATGTTGAAAAAGAAAGACAAGTGGCTACTTCCAAGAGCTAGTTATCATCTCGGAACTGTTCTACGTTCAGGTGTAGTGTAGGTGTCCTACGTTCAGGTGTAGTGTAGGTGTCCTACGTTCAGGTGTAGTGTAGGTGTCCTACGTTCAGGTGTAGTGTAGGTGTCTTACGTTCAGGTGTAGTGTAGGTGTCCTACGTTCAGGTGTAGTGTGTCCTACGTTCAGGTGTAGTGTAGGTGTCCTACGTTCAGGTGTAGTGTAGGTGTCCTACGTTCAGGTGTAGGTGTCCTACGTTCAGGTGTAGTGTAGGTGTCCTACGTTCAGGTGTAGTGTAGGTGTCCTACGTTCAGGTGTAGTGTAGGTGTCCTACGTTCAGGTGTAGTGTAGGTGTCCTACGTTCAGGTGTAGTGTAGGTGTCCTACGTTCAGGTATAGGTGTCCTACGTTCAGGTGTAGTGTAGGTGTCCTACGTTCAGGTGTAGTGTAGGTGTCCTACGTTTAGGTGTAGTGTAGGTGTCCTACGTTTAGGTGTAGTGTGTCATACGTTCAGGTGTAGTGTAGGTGTCCTACGTTCAGGTGTAGTGTAGGTGTCCTACGTTCAGGTGTAGTGTAGGTGTCCTACGTTCAGGTGTAGTGTAGGTGTCCTACGTTCAGGTGTAGTGTAGGTGTCCTACGTTCAGGTGTAGTGTAGGTGTCCTACGTTCAGGTGTAGTGTGTCCTACGTTCAGGTGTAGTGTAGGTGTCCTACGTTCAGGTGTAGTGTAGGTGTCCTACGTTTAGGTGTAGTGTGTCCTACGTTCAGGTGTAGTGTAGGTGTCCTACGTTCAGGTGTAGTGTAGGTGTCCTACGTTCAGGTGTAGTGTAGGTGTCCTACGTTCAGGTGTAGTGTATCCTCTGTCACCAACGTTAATAATAATAATAATCTTCAATAAGAACGTTCAAAGAACATTCCCCAGAAAGCGTGTTCCCCGGTATAGCCATACTTTGTGAAGGATTTGATGATATGCGCGAGTGGAAAAATCGACATCACTGGGACATGCGTACTAAGTTCTTGGAAGTACGTTTAAGATGTATGGAGAAAATTATTGAAGATCCGCGTGAGTGCACCGCAAGCCTGAAGGTCGGGTGACACGTACGATTTTTTTCTCGCGCCGGCAACGCAACGGGTCAAATTTCATTGCGTTGCCGGCGCGAGTGATAAAATTGCACGTGTCTCATATCTGGCGCGGCAACGCAATTGTAACCCGATGCGTTCGGCAATCGTTGCGGAAAGTTGAAATGTTTTAACTCTCGGTAACGATAGGTGAAAATATCAAATTACACATGTTTGAGCAGGAAACGCAATGATTATTTTAAGCCAGCCAATGAAATTCGCTTGTGCATGGCCAGTGTGCTGTGAAAACTACTGCGAGGAGGGTGAAATTAGCTCATTGTAAAGACTGCAAGGAATTTAATATCTAAGAACTATTACTGTGAACTTTGAGAACTATTGAGTGTGAACTAACTCTGAGAACTATCAACTTTTTATGGTATTTCTATTGTAATACAAATAGATTATTGTATTGTTGTAATTTTGTATTTGTGGAAAACAACACAATTATTTACCAAAGCTTTCGATCTGTCTGGATCATCAGTGGAAACATACGAGAAATAAGAAAGCTTTGGTAAATTAATGATTGTGGTGTTATCCACAAAAACAAAATTAATTATTTTGATCACAATACAAACAACATATAAATATTAAATCTTCCACCAATGAGTATCTCAGATAATCGAAACCGACTGTCCAAAGTCGGATAAAGTCTAAGAGGTCTATAAGCACGATGCGGCTAAACTATAGTTGCTCGTGTAACCACTTCGCTTTCGCCGGCAACGCAATGAAATTTGACCCGTTGCGTTGTCGGCGCGAGGAAAAAATCGCACGTGTCACCCGACCTTGAGGGAGGGTTTCTTGTGCGCATTCTAGTCGCTATTCAGAAAACTATGAAGGAAGAGAGAAGGAAGATGAAGCTTGCTTGTGGAGGGGAAAATGGTAAAAGAAAAGAACATAAAGATTGTTATGTCGAGAAAGAAAATTGTTCAAGGAAAGAACTGAGAGATAATATGAAAGGAAGGAGAAACGTGAAAGATCAAAGGTATACACAGAGCGAAAACATCCACCCAGTGAAAAGCGAAGTCGATGCGGAATTGCAAAATTACCACACAAAACGTAAGCATACAAAAAGAACTCCCAAAGTGTCGAACACTCGTCTGCACAAAAATATTCTACTTCACTAAGTAATGCAAAAGGAAATCCAAAGAAAATTGATGTTTGGATTTCAAACGAGAATAGTTGCATTGAGGATTCATCCATGTTTATGTTGGAAAGTTGTAATAATAGCTTCGACCATCAAGATGCTTTGTCTCCGAGCTCTACGAAACTTTCAATGTTGCAAGAACAGCGTCAGCTTCAAAAAGAAAATATTTATGAGAAAGTTGAAATAAGTATAGAAGACGAGAAAATGAAAAGTGAAAGTCTTCAGAAAGGATTAAACATTTTTGACGTTTTGCAAGTTACCGGGTACAAATTCAGAATGTGGACATTACTCTGCAAGTAATGATATAACCTGCAGGATCTTATAATAGTAATTGGAAAATCAATTCAGCTCAAATCGAGTTTTACTACAGAATTAGTAAATGAATCAGATGTCCCTATCAGCGAAGACAACAAACTGGAAACTGAACACTTAAAGAAAGGATTGACTTCCAAATCTGAAACATGGTCTAATAAATTTGAAGAGTTGGTCCTAGAGGACATTTTAATGATAAAGATTTAATACATTACAACACATGTTGGGGGTTAAGAACAACACAAGCTAGCAGGAACCCAGCAGGCAGATACAACAACAGCAGTCTCAACAAGTGTAGTGGATGGAAAGTTGGTTTAAACAGAATACAGTGATCGACCTAAGCAAGATATAACTCTATCAAGATTAAATAGATTACAAAGAAGAACAATGAGTTTACTTTCCTGCTTTGGAACGAACCAAGTCATGCCTGTAGATATTTAATTGTTGCAAACTATATTATTTATTTATTCTGGGAGACTTTTCAAATTCAAATTCAAAATTGTCTTTGTGTAAGCAATGATGACATTGGGTTTGATGTTTTGAGCAAAGTCGATCTGTCAATAGTAATGATAGTTAGAGCCTAGCTCTATATGAAGGGCTTTCCCTCAAAACATCTGAACCTCGGCTTTTATTTCTCATGCTGATGAATATTAACAACAACAGCTTCCTACAATTTTGAAAAATCATAAGAGTTACTATATAAGGAATCAGAACACCACCAGGCCTCAAATTTGGAAAAAGAAAAGGCAAGGCCAGTTTGGGTGAGAATGTTACTATGTTTTCTAGGGCATCAAGGCCAGTATACAGGGCATAAAGACCAACTTATATTCTGTTGTTATTTGAAGCACCTTACTACACACTGATATAGCATGAAGACTTAAAGTACATGTATAAGTCAGTATTAAAGACTGTATTGTAAGTATAGTGTTCAAATACAGTTGCTCAAAATCTCTTGCTACAAATTTAAACATCAATTTTACTAATTAGTAATGAGGTTGAGGGCAGGCCACTACTGGCCATGAATTTCAGTATATTACAAGGGCATAGCAGCTAACAAGCCAGGCATCGACGGGCAAAGACAGCTGGTGCTGCTGCTAAATTTGAGGCCAGAACCACATTGGGAAATCTTACATTTTACTGTCCTCAAGTTGAGCCAGTACTCAATGAACTTATATGCCATTCAACACATACTATTGAATACTTGCATTACTCAGGTACAGTAAACTAATATCCACATCTAGCTAAAAACTTTAAGAAATATAAATAAAAGCATATCATATACTCAAGATTTGAATAAACATAATTGGAACTCTTTTTAAAGTAAATTACTACGGTACTACCTTCTACCTTAACACGTTTTGACATTCCACTTCCAAACACGAATTTTGGTGGAGCTACAACTGGCACAGTACTGCTGGTTGACACTGTTTAAAACATAGAGATACATCTCAGTCAGCTGAGAGGTGTTCAAATGAATTCAACCGCCTCAAATTTCAGCTCAGAGGTTTGGAGTTTCAAAACAATATAATGTACCGTAATGTACTGACCTGTTGAAAAGCCTTCAGTTGATGTTGAGGATGTTACTACAGCGAGAAAACAAAATATTACAATGCAATTCCTTACACTTAACTAAAAATGCAAGGAATATTAAAAATTTAGTGGAATTGTAAAGTATAAATTGACTATAAACAGAAATAAACTTTATCTACCTTCCGCCATGTTGAGTTGCTTGCTTTCTTTCACAGGCCACGCGCGCCAAGAAATTACGAAACATTCCGGCTATTAGCGTTGTGCCACGATCAGCCTTCCAGATTACTAGAAATTAAAATAGCATTTATAGTAAGACGAATATAGTAGGACGTTACTTTCGTCACGAAATATTTTATTGGTTCTCCATGTATGTCCAGTAAGGGCATCTCTAATATACAGTACAACCTCTAGTAACGGACACTCTGTACAACTGCAACAGACCCGATTTTTACAAACTCTATATAACGGACAGCGGAACAGTGCGTATAAAAATCCCTCCCCACCCCGCTCCCCCCCAATTCTAAATCGAAAAGTCAATTGAAAAATTACATGTGCTGCTCCAATAAGTTGAATGGCAAACACAATTCAATAAACAAAATATGTACACACATACTAATGACCACCTTGTATAAGAAAAAAAGTTTTTATATCTAATTACACTAATTGGAAATTGAGCAGAAACTTGTTCTCTGATTTTCAGTTACATTGAGTACTACCCATGAGAGTTCATGTCATACTGCCTTTAGTTTTTAGAAATTACGTACACAGTGCTGTCAGTGCTAAAACTCTTAGGTGCTAAAATCATTAGGGACAAGATTCACAGACTTGAGTGGTGTCGTATCATAATGAAAATTTTGAGTGGAAGCTGATCAAGACAGTTTATCTATCATATCACAAATGTTCGTTGGTATGAATTAATGAATTATTACATTTAATCAATATACGTTTCATATTTTTACTGAACTCATGTACACAGGGGCAGACCCATCAGAATAGGACGACTGATGCAGTAGGACACCCATTCCGCATGAGAAATTTTTAAATCTAGGACCTCGTAGACACGATTTCATGCGTTCTGAACAAATATTTTATTCCAATTTGTAGGTGGAAATCAGTAAAAAATCGAATTATATCGCAAAAACAATGTAGTTTTTCCGGATAAGAATAAGTTTAGCTTTCTGTACAATAAGTTATTAAGTTTGCCATAAAGTATTTAATATGTAGATTATAGCAGTTGTGGCAACAGGCAACTGCAGGCCTTTTAACTAATATGGGCCTATTTCAAAGCCTAGTTTGTTTGCCAGTCATTTGCCCCCAGTGCCCCAGTGCAACTGTCAAATGTGCAACAGTAAGCAAGCCACTTATAGTATTTGAGTGATATGAAATTATAGAGGAACGGTATTATGACAAAGAAAACAGGGATGGGTTTATATTTTAGATAAAAATGAAACGATTGTAGTCGGAAAAATTGTAGTCCTCCTACATTAGTCCCCTAATGCGTCGACGACAAAACAATAATATTTGAGACCGACTGCAAACGTTGACGGCCATCCACTTTAGGTCCCCTTTTCGATTATTGCCCCCACTAACGATTTCTTAAAAAGGCCCTGCACTGGCATAGTTCTACAAAGCATTTACAGTAACTTCAGTGTTTCAGCTGTAAATATTCAATCATGCCAAATACAGTATCGCCGCACGCCACATATGAGTGATATGACATTCTAGAAGAACGCTTTACAACAAAGATTGAAACAGGTAGTCGGCAAACTTTATATTTTAATTAATGCAACGATTGAAGTCGGTGCCAGTCTCGCATAGCATTACGTGGCATAATGCGTCCAATTTAAGGAGGCTCCCTACAGTTTTAATTCTGTAGCACGCGAATGTGCTCTAAGGTCCATTATTTGTTCATTTTGCAAGGTATGGTCACGATACTTGGCCATCAGATTGCCACAATATTGCGGATTACGAAGAACAAAAAATGTTTCTAAATATTTACGTTTCTATGGTAACAACGCGATTTAGAGATTGTCTTATTTTTATCTTCTTTCTTAATTTTTTGGATTTTCCTTCGGTAAAACCTTTTTATTTTTTGCACACGAGCACCTAATGTATAAAGTATTGAAATATGAGATTTTAAAAAAATTCCTCGGTGCCGAATTTTTTTAAATCTCAAAAAAACGTTTTTTTTGCAATAAAAAAAATTCCGCTCCGAGGAATTTTTTTTAAATCTCATATTTCAATACTTTATACATTAGGTGCTCGTGTGCAAAAAATAAAAAAGTTTTACCGAAGGATAATCCAAAAAATTAAGAAAGAAGATAAAAATACGACAATCTCTAAATCCCGTTGTTACCATGGCAACGCAAATATTTAGAAACATTTTTTGTTCTTCGTAATCCGCAATATTGTGGCAATCTGATGGCCAAGTATCGTGGCCATACCTTGCAAAATGAGCGAATAATGGACCTTAGAGCACATTTGCGTGCTACAGAATTAAAACTGTAGGGAGCCTCCTTAACAATGAATATCTTGAGACCGACTGCACATTTTGAAACCGGATCATGATCTCTGGGGGGTGGCTGCCACCACCCCTCCCCCCTCCACATTTACGCCCCTGCACTGACTACTAGCCTTTTACCGTAACTTGCACGCTTTTCTCGTCTACAATCATGGAAATAATATCCGTAGACTTTTTATGAAACGTATCTCGTCTTGACTATTTTGTGAAGCAATTTCATTATTATTAATATTATAATTATATACACGTCCATAATTGAGCTAGAAGCAATGCCCCCTCTCCCCCAAAGCACAATGTTGCTGAAACCATTGATTTCTGGTTGACTTTTGTCGCGCAAATCAACATTGTATAGGGGGAGGGGTCTACGAATTAATTTCCATGATTGTAGCTACGTCACTAAACGTCTAGACAGCGGACCCCTCCAAACAACAGACAACAAGTTTTGGTTCCAAGGTGTTCGTTATATGTGGAAGTTCCACTCAGGGGCGTAACTTGGGTCTAAACATTGGGGGTGTGTGGATCATTTCGCCCGACGAAAGAGCGTGGTTAAAACATAATGTAAAGGGGCCAGCAAAAGCCAAAAAGGTTTATGGGGCCCTCATGCCGATTGCGGGAATGCACAGGTATCGAGATCTGAAGGCACTAGGCCACTAGGGGGGAATGGGGGCACGCTCTCCCAGAGAATTTTGAAATGTGGAGTCTCTGAACGCCATTTTATGCACTTTGGGGGAAGATTTGATCGAATTCTGATGGTCAGAAAATGTTGTATATTAGATTAGCACATTTTTCAAATTGCCCAGACTGGTCTTCAAGGCTTTTTGTTCTTACTCAACATGCCTTGAATCTATTTTTGCCCGACCAACATGGCAAAATTTGCCCTACGAAGTTACAATTGTTAAACATTGGGGGGGGGGTGACTCACTCCCCCAAACCCCCACTAGTTACGCCCCTGGTTCCACTATATTAAGAAATAAACACGTTTACTTGAACATTACTTGAACATATTTGTTCGCTCGTAACAATATTTTTTGCCCGAGTTACATAATTACATTCTACAATTACTGAACAAGAACAAGGTAATATTATATTACTATCACTCATAATCAAAGTCACAAGTTTTCAATGGCATTTTTAAATTCAGTTTAATTGAACATTAGTTTTTCATTATCAATATATTCTTTCACGTCTGAAATAAATAAGTAGATATAGTCTGCTCACTCAGAATCTAATTCGCAAGTTCTTAAAGTGATTTCTGGGTTTTCAGCAAACAGTTCTAAAGCTTTCCGTTGAGTTTCATGATAACATCCCAGGATGTTAAGAGAGACGAGTTTATTTAAGCATCCATCTTTTAAAACAGTAATTCCTAAGGGTGTAATGTGGTAACAGTTAGAAAGGGAGAGTGATTGAATATCTTTCAAATGACGTGCAATGTGATGTAACGAAACATCTTTTATCGTTTTACAATCACAAAGATCCAACTTTATCAAATTCTTTAAATTCATAGAAATCGTTCTGACGTCATCATCTCTAATACGATAGCAGCCACTTAATATTAACGTCTTAAGAGTTTTCAGTTCACAAATGCTTGAAATGTCTTCACTTGAAATTCGAGTGCACGATGTCAGATATAAGTGTTCCAATGATGGCAACAAGTTATTTTGTTTTAGCGGTTCAAACCAACCCAGGGGAACAAGAGATTCGGCCAGGGATAATTCAGTAATACAACTTGGGAACGACTCAATACTGACATTTTTTAAGTAGCAATTATATAAACATAAACTTTCTAAATGGATTGCTTTTTTCTTGATTTCTTCCAGAAGTGGGCCTGATACATTTTCCAGTTTCTTTGTTGCTGTAACCAGTCCCTTGATATGAAGTTCTTTGGTACACTCAGAAACTCTCCTATGCACTATTTTCTTCATACTTCTCAAGCTGATCTGATATGGACGAAGGTCAATAACTTTCCATAAACTGGGATCGTTTGCATAATTATGCCATAAACGACAAACCCTTGAGCTTTTACAAAGTGATTTGAGATCCAAGAAGTGAAAAATTGTCAACAATATGTTGGGAGGGAGACGATAAATAGAAATTTCGTGCTGAAATTTGTCAGAATTTTCATTTTTGTCAGACATGTTTGTACACGATCTGTGTTTGTGCCCCAGTAGTTGGTCAGTGGTATATTTATACCCAGCTGATACTTGGTGTTCTACACTTCTATTTGTTTTCTTTATAACAAATATGGCGAAATGTCGGTGGAGTTCAAATGTTCATCAGGCTATCTTGTCGACCATAAAAAATCAATTTCCACGTCTTGTGGGTCATTGCCATACACGAGTATTGAAAATATATTTAATATACGTGAACAATATGGTCAAGGGAAATCTATTAAGGAGCAAGATTGTTTGGGAGACTTGAGTCACTTGACCAGTACGTGCAGAAATAACAGTCCACCAATGGCACCAAGGGTTTGTTTCTGCAGTTTCTATTTGATAGTATATTCTTTCGCATAGAAATGTACACCAATTATACCAATATATAGGCAGTGTGTAAAGGCCTTACCAGACTTTATTGTTTGCAAAGTTAGTATGAAAGAAAATAATTAGGCCAAACGTTGTGTGCCAGAAATTGTGTTTCAAATGTATTTAAACCACTGGAAGCATTCTCACATCTGGGATAAGCCGTCACAGCTTTTTCCATTCTATCTCTCTCACTATTATATATAATTTGTTTTAATATCCTTTTTTTTTTCTTTTTTTTCTCGCAAAAAGTTATCGAATATTTCATTCCTATATGTTTTCTGTTTTTAATACATATGAATAAGTAATTCACATTATAGTTCATGAAACAACTATTACGCTGCCTAGTTTATAAATTGTACTTATACTTCACGGCACGGTCTATTTCTCAGACCCTGTGAACAATAAAAACCTAATGAATCACCATCTGTATCATATATGTACATAAATAATACACCAGTAATTCCAATGTAGGTTAAAACCACACCTACATGCAGTAACTACCAACAATACACAATCTATAAGACCTGTTATTTAAGGCTGTATGATATACAGTACAGGCTATTCACATGCCTTTTGGACTTTCTACAGCACGGTCTAGTTTTCAGACCCTCATGATTGTTTAAAAGTCACTTACATCATTCATTATATAACATGGTACATACATGCATACACAATTACATAAAGGACATAACATACCAATTATTTAACGCCAGTGGAGGTTCTATTATTCTTATAATACAATAGGTTCAACTATCCTATATTACTAGTGAAACTGATCTAGTTTATGTATTTCACAGCATGGTCAATATTTCAGACCCTGTGAATAAAGTATATATTATACACCAAACAAACCACACCTACATGCAGTAACTACCAACAATACACAATCTATAAGACCTGTTATTTTAAGGCTGTATGATATACAGTGCAGGCTATTCACATGCCTTTTGGACTTTCTACAGCACGGTCTAGTTTTCAGACCCTCATGATTGTTTAAAAGTCACTTACATCATTCATTATATAACATGGTACATACATGCATACACAATTACATAAAGGACATAACATACCAATTATTTAATGCCAGTGGAGGTTCTATTATTCTTATAATACAATAGGTTGAACTATCCTATATTACTAGTGAAACTGATCTAGTTTATGTATTTCACAGCATGGTCAATATTTCAGACCCTGTGAATAAAGTATATATTATACACCAAGCAAACCACACCTACATGCAGTAACTACCAACATCACACAATCTATATAAGACCTGTTATTTTAAGGCTGTATGATATACAGTGCAGGCTATTCACATACCTTTTGGACTTTCTACAGCACGGTCTAGCTTTCAGACCCTCATGATTGTTTAAAAGCCATTTACACCATACATTATATAATAGGGGACATACATACATACACAATTACATAAAGAACATAACATATCAATTATTTAACGCCAGTGGAGGTTCTATTACCTATTCTTATAATACAATAAATGAGAAAACTGCATATATTACAAGAACCAAACCCTTGAATGGCAAATGACCATGATAGAAAGAAAAAAGTACTTGTAGAGATGTTTGGAAATATGTATAAAAATCTTGTCATTGGTATTGATTGAGCTAACAGGTCAAGGACCCAGGCCCTTTCAAGGAATACCGAAATGAGTTTGGGGCTTTCTGGGGGGGGGGAGGTCTAGTGCCCCACTAATAATCCCAAGAACACTGTTGATAGTTAAAGTGTGTCTAATTCTAACATGAGTTGGACAAGTCTCACATGTGAAAACGTCAGTACCCTGAGAAAAAGTGATGATTGTTCAGTGCTTGGATAAATTCCCATAATTTAATTAGAACTACGACAGGTTTATACACTTTGTGTACAATGTCTGTAGAGATGCACCAACATTTTCTCTGGATAATCTCTATTAATACCTCATTCCCGGACTCTTTCCTCTGCAGGAAAGAGCCTGGGAATAAGGTTGGAAAATCTCCTGACAAAGTTGGTGTTGGGGTTGGGAAATTAGCAGATAGGATCAGGTTCATATTAAGTATACAAGTACAATATTAATCGCTAAATTTATATGTAGATTAGTAAAATCAAGCAGACCTACCATACCTGCATTTCATGGTATGATTGACAAGCATGCAACACAAACCAATGTTGTTAAGCTGGGGGATTATTATTGTAAAGACTTTGGGATTAACTATGAGGGATTTTAACAAGATTTTCTGAATAAATATTGAGGGAAAAACCCATCATCAAAACAAAATATTAAGGGAGCGGTCATTCAGTATGTGTCATGGGGGGCCGGAGGCTATTTGGGGGGGGGGTCATGAAGCAAAATCTTTCTTCTTAGCAGGGGGTTAAAACCAAATTTATAAAATGGCAAAGGGGCTTGAAACTAAAATACATGCATATAGAGAGTTTATAAGGGGCATGGATGCATTGTTAAGGCTGGCCTGATTCCACGGCGAAATTATTCGTGAGAAATTGTGTCTGCAGAATACGGATGGCTGCACGTCAGTGATTCTTTAATATTTATACTAGATTTATTTATTAAAAGTTGACATAAAAGAAGGTAGCAGTGTGCAAAGTATAAAGTGTGTGTGCCTGACAGAACAGTATCAAGAAATATATTATTTGTGTTACACCACTTATTATTAGCATGACAAAATTACTGGATGCTGATTGGTTGAGAGGAGTACAATTATTTCATTAATTGTACTGCAGTACAATTAATGATTTTCCCAAAACAAACAAAATGGCGGAAATTTTGTCATGCTAATAATAAACAAGTAATCATGATTAATAGTAGTGATGTTTCTATTAATGCATGATAACCTATACTAACAGTACAGTATGTATCTTTTATTTATATACACCATCTTAATGTTAAAAATTGAAGGAGGGGTATCAGATTGAGTGGTGCCAAATAATTTTTCGAATGCATGGGAGGGGCACAAACCATTTTTCAAATTATATAAAATAGCCTCCGGCCCCCCATGACACATACTTAATGACCGCTCCCTAAACAGTAGATTATTTGATATTATTATTTGACAACTGTACAATTTAAACTACAGTGCTTTTGCTCTTGCACATTCTATTTCTGAATTTAATAAGATCTATATTTTTACAGAAGAAAAAGCGTAAAAGAAAACTTCCTCCAAACCCTGGAGAAATAGCAGCCTTGGAACATCATGGAAAGGTGCAAAACGTTATATACAGTATAGACCAAATATCAACATAAAGCAGGGATATCTACTTAGTAATTCTTAATCTACAACTATTCCCTCCTATTGCTCTAGAATATTTATTATAAATACATCTGGCAGATCAATTAATACACCACGTCTGTCCTGTAGACTTGGGCAGAATAAAATGCTAAATGCAACCTTTCCTTAGGTTAATTAATGGGTTAACCAGGTCAGTTTACCAAGGTTTTGGTTTGCTTTTTTAACAGCATGCCTGGGTACATCAGCGCCCACCATTATGAAAGAAAATACAACAGTTTGGCCTTGGGCAGAATAAAATGCCAAGTGTTCATATCATAGCTTTAACGACCAATTTCAAGTTATCACAATTGTATTCAGGTCTAACGTCAAAATTGTAAAGTAACTTCTCTTACGTTCTTCCTTGATGAGATAATTCAGTTTGGTTGATATGCAGTGGCAGCAAATTTACGTCACGTTTATGTGTTTTCATCCAACAAAAGAATTTGGAAAACTTCATACGTACGCGTTACATTCACAGTATGATGCATATGAATTTTCAAGTGCATGATTTAATGCACTAGTGAAAAAGATAGCTGAGATTTTCCGATAACTCATTATGCAAACTGTGATGTAAATTTGTTTGTCTCTCACAAAAAGCAAGAAAACAAAAATTTTTAAATTTAAAGAAGTGACTTTACAGTTTTGACTTTTCGTTCAAATGGGACAATAAAAAAATTTGCGTCATGTCAGCTTTTTCTTTAAGAGCACTTAATTCTACCTGGTGGCAGTGGAGGCTTAATTGGAAATTTCCAAAAATCCATACGCGAAGCGTTGGCTTCACTTTTTTCCGCCAAATGAATGAGAGTTATCGTTCCAGGTTAAGAAATTGAGTTCACTGGAGGACAGAAGCACAGATGACGCCATTTCACAGCTCTCCCAGAGGCAGCACGAACCAATGACATGCGTTGTTTTTTAGGGGTTTTTTAATTAAAATTTGTCACACATTTACAGTTAATTGCGCATTAGCGACAGGAGAGGAAACAGGATAAAATCCCAATTGATATCCTCCCCCTGCATGCAGATAAAGCTTTAAATAGAGTATGTTTATGTTATAGAATATAAATATATGCTATCAATAAAATATATATAATTATGGTGGACAGTATATCAAAAGTTTTTCATTGTATATAGAAGAGAGTTGTCTCTTAAAATGAGCAACACTCTGATCACTAGATTTTAACACATGTGGAAGATTGTTCCATAATTCCACTGATCTTGGAAAGAATGAATTTTGGTAGTAACATTGTTTATGGCTGAAGATGTTACGCAGGTTATTGCTATCTGTTCGACGAGTATTATAATGGCAGGAAACAGGCTTGTATAAGTTACTAAATTCCACATTAAGTTTTCCACATTTATATTTATATAATAAGGTAAGATCAGCAATCTCTCTCCTATGTTCAAGTGGCAACAGGTGTAGTTTCACCAATCTATCCTTATACGATATGTCTCGGATATAGTATTTTAAAATGAACTTAGTCGCTCTTCTTTGAACATTTTCGATTAATGCACGTTCTTTTACTGTGTATGGGGACCATAGATTTGACGCATATTCAAGTTGTGACCTCACAAGAGTGGTATACCATAACTTCCGGGTCTCTTGATCTACTACATCCTTGCCGCAAACTCGTTTAATAAGACCAAGGGTTCTATTGGCTTTTGCACACATCTGACTTATATGATCAGCCCACGAAAGATTGCTAGATACGATCACTCCTAGGTCTTGATTGCCCTCCAAGGTGGTATTTCGTGTTGGTATGACTTGGTGTTCGTTTCCTGGACATATGCATTATCAAACATTTTGAGATGTTAAACGACATATTCCAATCCACACTCCATTGATGCAGACAATTAAGATCAGACTGTAGAGAAGCAATAGAATTCCTTGATGGATATTGACTTAAAAAGTTTAGAATCGTCAGCAAAAAGGGCTAACTTGGAATCACCAGATAAATAGTCGGGCATATCGTTGGCATACATAATGAATAATAGAAGCCCCAGGATTGATCCCTGGGGTACTCCGGTGTATGATATCCACTTCCTGACTACTGGCTATGGTATCCAATATATCATGATATACAGTCCGTAACTGGGTCACAGTTGATCGACCTTGGATAAACCCATGTTGAAGGTTATGTATGCGCAATGTTAGAAACGGAAAGCAGTGATTTTCAATGCAACGTTCCATGACCTTGGAGATAATGCAAAGTAATGAGATTGGTCTATAATTCATTGATAAAGTTGGGTCGTCTCTCTTGTGCACAGGTGCGATGTTTGCACGCTTCCAATTTGAAGGAACATAGCTTTCAGACAGGGAGAGGTTAAAAAGCCGACAAAGAGACTGTCTTAATTAGCAACATTCCTGGGATATTATCTGGACCGCATGCCTTGTTAGGATCTAGATCCTTTAGCACTTTCGTGACTTCAGATCGAGACAGTCAAATGGATTTCACACAGTTGGGCAGTAGACGAAGAAGTAGATTCAGTATTTAATTTTTTGGTAAACATATCCTTAGGGGAAAATACAGAGTGAAAGAAGCAATTTTAGCTACTCGATCAGTGACAAATGCTTGACCATCTCTAAGGAAACGAGGCGAGCCATTGTCTCGTGTAGATGACAGTGACTTTACGTATATGACCATCAATTTTGACACGTCAGATGACGTATAAATCTCTTTCCGGCGCGGTTCAAAGTCCCAAAGCCAGGGCGCTGATATATAAGCGCCCTGCCCAAAACCTTTTGGTACGAGATTAGTTTAGCTAATTTTCAACTTTTTTATTCTATAATTAACAAATAGATAACATTTTGCCGTTGTCTGCATGTTCTGTATGTTATATATACACAGTATGACGTCATACTGTACATAACCAGAGGCCTCACTGTGTATCAAATCCTAATGTTTTGAGCGTAACCGATGCTTAGCCAGTGCGCAAAGGAGAGGTCTGCCCCCCGAAAACATTCAAAATGGCGAGAATTTTTAGACGTAAAAATACCGCAAAAATTCGAGTTAACTATTTAATGTTGTTAATCACAACTTCAGTCAAGGTAAACCGTTATAAAGAAAATAACAATGGTTTCTTATGACGGTTATTTTCCGAAAATATCGGCCGCCATCTTGTTCGGGGGGGTGCGTGCATGCCTCTCGTTACCGCACTGGCTAAGGAACATGGGGGGCGGGCGACAATTTAAGAAAATAAAGAAAGAAACAAATTCCGAAGAATAATATCATTTTGAAATTCAAAATATGAATAAAACAAGACGAGTTTGAGAGACTGATGTGAAACCGCGCGGCCATTGGCTACATTTGAAATCTCCTTAGCAACACTGCCTTAGCGACAACAAAATTGCTTTTTGGACGTGAAAAAATACACGAAAAAACCCCCCAAGAATTCAGTATGATCACTCCTATGTGTCTTAAAATTTTAAATATGTGTTAATATTTAATATATATTGAGAACAAACTGATATAATTGATTTGTTTCCTTTTTTGTCTATTTAAAGTTGAGCAACCAAACAACCAGTCTGCAGAGTAAAAACAACCGCCTTTGAAGTTAAATGCCAGTTCCACTAACCAGTTTATTGCTTCGCACCAAGTCCCGACATCTTTAAACATCAATTTAAAGACAAATTTGCTCACATAGGAATAGTTTTTCGCTGAATTTGGGCGGTTTTTTTACATTTTGCTTAATTTAGACAGGCCGTAATGGTACGTTTACACCATAGAAATAATAAATATCTATTATTTCTATGGTTTACACGCTGCGATTTGTCGGGCCGATTTCAGATGTACGTTATTACGTTAATGATACTTGAAAAATACGTGGCAAACGTCATCATGACGACATCATCAACTGAAAATCTTCGTCATTAACATTCAGCCAGACCTAAAATCGGCCCGACAAATCGCAGCGTGTAAACGTACCTTAAAACGGCGTAAGCTTTTTCAAAAAAATGATTTTGTTGTTGCTAAGGCAGCGTTGTTAAGGAGATTTCAATGTAGCCAATGGGCGCACGATTTCACATACGGGACTTCTCTATGGGCTTGTGGACCACTTCTTTGTTCTTACCACGTTATGACGTCATAATGTCTATCTATAACTGAACATGCAGACAACGGAAAAATGTTATCTATTTATTAATTATTAAATAGTAAATAAAAATCTCTTTCTGAAACTCTGACCTTTCGTCTTTCTTATAATGTTGAAATTATCCTGTACTGTACAAGTATACCAATCAGTTTGCCAAACTAGTCAAGACGTACTAAACGAGTAAACGGATAGTATTTATTCTTTATTTTGTATTAGATAAGAGAAAACATTCTATCTGGGATTGAATTATTGTCCAAGTCTGATGAATGGAACAATTATTTTAAGCTGAATATTCCTCACGAAAGGGGTACGGTTGTGATGTATTTTATTTATTGAAAATTCCGTCATAAAAACATTTAAATATCTGCATTATATTCTATTTCGTAGTTTGATTATTTAATATTTTATAGTTTTATTAAATGTTGATTATACGTTTGTAGACCTAAATGCAGAAAGTGGTTGCTTGCAAGCATCATTCCATAACAGTGACTTTCTTGAAGCTGTCAGTGGACAAGTTTTGAATCATCATCAATCTACGTTATATCCAGGTATTACCAGTCACGTATGTTGCGGAATACCATTTTACTCTAACTGTAGGTCAATAATTAATGATTTTTTATCTTTACGTGTTCGCGAACCCGAAAAAATACTTCTAATACATAATGTATGAAATAGCAATTTAAAGGCATTTAATATCAAGAAAAACAGTATATATGTATGCAGTTGCAATGGCTATGTTTAACTACGAACCATGCAAACGGATTTTCGGGTGCGGAAATGAACTAATCAAGAGTCATCCGCTCCATCAGATTGAGATGCTGTAAAAAGGCAAAATATCTTGCGTATAACCTATGCGTATGTTCTGTACCAAATTGTATTACCATAAGTCACATAATATATTGATATCATCATGACGTGTTGATAAAATCATTTAAATGTTGAATTATTTGAAGGCAAAACATTTCATGTCTCATGATTGTGGGAGTTCTAATTCCACAATCATTAGACTAAGATCATAAGATATATATTGATATCGAAGGAACTAGACTATTAAAGTTCCGAAATATCGCCTACTCGAACGGACTTGACCTCGTAGCTCAGTTGGTAGAGCATTGGGCAAGCAAACCAAAGGTCGTAGGTTCCCACCGCGGTCAAGCAATTTTTCAGCTTGCCTGGTGTGGAGACACTCGGAGTAGGGTCATCTAGTATTTCAAAATCGGTCAAGTAGTCAGGAATGCAGCTCTGCGATTTGACGATTGTCTTGATGAGTAAAATATTTGGTTTAGTTTCTATAGCTGATGATGTTTGTTACAAGATTACTGATGTGGTAAACAGATTAGTGTCAAATGAAAAAGATGATTCTATGTTGATGTCAATTGATGATGCAACATATATTCTCCCAGCACACAGCAAGTTCTTCCTCTCAGATGTTGTTTACCTTTGCAAATATTTTGTCCAAGATACAGGTATATCCTTTAACTTCGAAGATCGAAATTTCCTTCTGATTTGCCAGATTGTTTCTATTAAAAGTGAATGTTAAAAGATCGAAAGTATTTCTTGCAATTCTGGGTAATTTTTTTCATTATTTAACCATGGTGGACTTGTTTAAGTCTATTAGATGAAGAGCAGTCTTTACTTCAGGATTGAAACATATTTCTCTCCTACGATCAGATTGAAATGTGGAGTTTTAACTAAAGTTTTTCATTCACGGCAATCAGGTTTAATATCAGTCGTGTTTTCGCTTGTCACTCTGGTTTAAGTAACCAGCATCTGGACACTCCGGTCTAATGTCTTCATCAGGGGGTGACCTCCTTATATACTCGAGAGATGACGTCATCGGCCAGAAAGGTGGAGTGACATATATATTAGTTGCAGGCTGGTGAAATTCATTCAGCTTTGTTCCTAAATTTGTCGCGGACTTGTGTTTTCCAACACTAAACATTATTACTGAGATTCAATTTGTTTCATAAAGGACACAAAAAGGAACAAGTGATTAAATACTGACAGTTGTGCAAGAAAATGTTTTCAATCTCAAAAGTAAATAAAGAGTTAAAAGCCTCGGAGATGTACAATATGAGTTATTTTGTAATGTGCTATTTTGCGTTATCTGTTCGGCAGCGCCTATTCTAAGAAATTTTCAATAGTGCACATTTCAGAGAATGCCTTGACGAAATTTTGAAGTGCTCATTTTCGATGGTAGTGGAAGAAACTGTGGCCACATTTTACGGAGGTGCAGCGATCCTCCTCCAGGAAATTTTGAAATCTGGAGTCTCTGAAATGCCATTTCCTGTATTGGAGAGAAAAAGACAACCTGCTCCCCAACACATGGCCTAACAGTACCCTTGTCCCTCTCCTTTGTTTGTGCCTTTGAGGCCAAAGCCATTGTTCAACATTTATTGTGCGTGTGTTTTGTTGCTATATTTGTTGCACTTCTGATACGAAATTGAAACTAAATATTTCAAATTTTTAATACTGCACACTTTCACATTCAATACTGCACACTTTCCAATTAATACTGCACAAAGTGTGCAATACTGCACACTAAAATAAGCCCTGCTGTTCGGTTAAAAATTGACATAAAGAATCATAACATTGTAAGAACACCGACGACTCGCTTGGTTTCGTTTCGACCTGTTTTCGTTTCGGCTATCATGTTATTTACAAGTACGTTATAAAAAATTTGGTTCACCGTTGTATTTCATGTAACAGGGTGAGCGTATGAGCTAAAACTACCTGAAAATATAAAAACGACGTTCGAGACTCGAGCGAAAGTTTAATTCCAGAGGAAGGGTCTTCGCTCGAAACGTCAAAGTTTTTTTATATCAGTTTTCAGGTGGTTGCATCCTTCAACCAACTTTATATATTCTTTCGATTTTATACCAACTGGTAACCGTAATGGGTTGGGGAGGGGAGGGGGGGGGGGGCGTTTTCTATTGTAAATGGTTGACTTATCACTCTATACGTTTAGGTTGTACAAAATATAACATGATTGTTATTGATCCTCCTTGGGAAAATAAGTCAGTGAAAAGAGGAGCAAAGTAAGATAATAATGGTAGTACAATAGTGTGCGTAGCTTTCAACCCTTTTTGAGGGGGGTGTCGGATCTCACTAATATAGACCTCTTGCACTTCTTGACCCCTAGAAACATTTGCTTATGGAGTTCATTATTCCCCCGAAGCTCTGAATTGCAGGTTGCAGGTTGGTGTAGGTTAATGTAGGTTGATGGGATAACTGAGATGGCATTTGACTATATTTATGCAGTGGTGTTAGACAATAAAATCTTAAACCTAGTCCACACCCAACACCTGGCTCTAATTAGCCTGGGGTTATCATCCTCACCAAAATTCAACCACCAACCTTCTGCTACCTTCAATTTAGGCCCTCCCTTTTTCAAGTGATCGATGTAGAATATCTTTCTTGACCATGAGCGTTCATGTTTCTTTCAGATATTCGTCCCTTCCACTCTGGGAAATTAAGAGACTTCCTGTTCCTGAGTTGGCTTGTGACAAAGCGTTAGTAGTTGTTTGGGTGACAAATAAACAAAAATACAGAAAATTTGTTATTGAAGAACTATTTCCAAGTTGGTCGTGTAAATTTATAGGAGAATGGTACTGGGTGAAGGTAACGCATAATTTATTTTGTGTGAATGAAGCCGAAGTTAAATACTAATGCATCAGTCAAATCTAAGCGTGCCAATCCCCCCGGGCCACTGCGGGGCATTTGACTGTCTAGTACGTCCCAGAGGTGGGGTATTTGTAAGCACACCTTTTCCCAGGGGTAGGGCATTTGAAATAGATTTTCTATTCAATAAAAATCAGATTTTGCGGGTTTTAAGAGCAGTGATAAGCTGTAAATATATTATAATATATCCACACCAGTTTCAAACTATTTTATAATGTAATGTTAGTAGAATTCAATTTAGTCTGACGCAAGATGCAACGTCGTCCCCAGGGTTTTCGTATTGGGCAAGATGCGCATCTGGCTTAAATATTCATATGTTGTTTTTCGGTTTACTGTATTTCAAACATTTAGGAGTACAGTCCGTGCGTTTTGAAGTCCGAATGCATCAGCCTATATCTACGGTACTTTAGAAATTATTTCTCAGGCAATAATTTTTCTCAAAAGTACAGTCGAGCTGTCCCTGGGGTGGGGGAATTGCTACTGATTTTCTGCCCCATCACGGGGCATTTTCACGTGTTCTTCAACCCCCCCCCCCCCTTTACTGTTCTGGACGTAAGAAATTAGGAAGCATGCGAACTTGGTAACGAACCACGGACTCACATTTTTCACACCTGCTCTTGTGAATCCGCTTTGATATTTAATTTGAATAAGAGTGAACACAACAGTACCGTAAATTATCCAATAAACGCCTATTAATTTTTCCTACTTTAAGGGGCGTCTATTAGAGAGGGACACTTATTCTTACATACGGAAAAATAACTTTCCAAAGTTTGCACTACATTACCCTTCTGCTCCAACACTACATTACCCTTCTGCTCCAACACTAATAATTTAAATAGAGAATAATATACATGGGTGCGCGGAAATACCAGATTTATTTCGAGTGTTGAACATGATATATCATGTTCAACACTCGAAATAAATCTGGTATTTCCAAGCATCCATGTATTTTTCTCTAATCCATGTATGTTTATTATATAAAGGACAGTCTTTTCAAACAAAATAAAATAAAATAAAATATCCATTTTCATAAACTTCAAAAGCGATAATTTTCACATGTGAGATTTATATCATAAATAATCTCACATGTGAGATTATCAGTTTTATCAGTGCTCGAAATCTCTATAAAGCACTATACTTTATATAATAAAAGTGTTTACATTAATAGATGTTTAATTAAATCTAAAAACGCCCCTTTAGGGATGGGGCTAAGGGGCGTCTGTTGTAATTTAATGATATGTATTTGGACATCCAATGGCATTGTGGGTAATTGATATGATGCATCATATTTTTGTTCCTTCAGGTAACAAGAAAAGGCGAAATGGTATTTGAATTAGACTCAACTCACAAGAAGCCTTATGAACCGATAATAATTGGACAATTTGAAATATTACCCGATGAAAATAGTAATTCTGGTTGTTCTGGAGTCGAGAAACATTGCGATGACAAAAGTGAAGTTTATGCAGAGAAAGATGTCGAGAAGAACAACAAAGATAAAGCATTCTCGGAAACAATGATTGCTGATAATCAAATTATATGTAGTGTACCTTGTTCACTACATTCTAGGAAACCACCACTGAATGGTACGAAATTTCAATTCCTTTTGTCTTTTTCTGAATTCATCATACATGACGTCATTTTAGGGTAATTGGATGCCTTCTTCATTTGTTTCTTTCAAACCACTATTTCATTATAAAGCTCACCAGTCAATACAATGCTCACCAGTCACCACAATGCTCACCAGTCACTACAATGCTCACCGGTCACCACAATGCTCACCAGTCACCACATTACGGTAAAATATTGGAGGGAGATTCTGAGAACTGGATATTACGGCAATTCATACTTCTGCGTTCAAAATTGTTAAAAACTTAACATTATGTTACATCAGTCAATCACCTTATATTTTATTTCTAGATATTTTTCGTGAATATTTACCAAAAGATGCAGTCTGCATTGAACTGTTTGCTCGTAATCTTCTCCCGAACTGGACTAGTTGGGGAAACGAGGTAAGATCGTAAATTGTTTATACAAAAACGTGGAATGCTTTATTTTTCGACAGCGTATACATGCAGTATTCCCAATATAGTTTAATTCAATGGTCATGCATGTTACACCAGTAGTACTTTACCCCCCATCCAGCGCCGGAAGTAATTAGTATTAAAAATGGCAGCATGATATGTGCGCACGCATGTACGCACGGGCGTGCGCACGGTAGTATTTGACATTATAATAAATAAAGAGAGCAAGAAATTGTTTTAAAAAATATTTTATTGCAAGAACACAAAGTATTTTAAATATATTTGTAAAAAATGTTTGAAAAAGTTATAAAAGTAACTGTTTGAAGAATGTTCAATGATTTTCGCTCCAATAATATAGATAACCCAAATGTAAATGTTTGTATATAATTTTTGTACTAACTAATGTTTTTACACATCGAACCAGAGACAATTGCACCATGAAACCTGTCCACATTCCAGTGCATAGTTAAAGGATAATTGTGAAAGCATAACACGGAGATCTTTTATGCACTCGTTATGTATTGTGGTGTGACAACAGCTAGTTTCCATGAGCTCTTCGTTATTCGTCTTTTTTCGTAGACATAAAAAACAGTATTCTTTGTCCGGGTATATGGTTCTACAATAAGCACATCGTACCGTAGCGTCATTTGCGGATAGTGTTGCCCATGTTTTGAAGCATTCACAGTGAATAGTGTGTCCACAGCAAGGTGTTTTCATGACGAGGAGTTCTTCGTTTTGAATGTTTTCCATACAGAAATGGCATTCCTCCTCTTCGGTAGCGTTTTCATTTGTGGAAAGTATTCCAAACAGAGAGATTATTGTTGGTGAGAGTATAGCATCAGGTGCAGGTAGAGTTCCGACAGATTCCATGTTTAAAGTAGTATTGAACTGAGAGTATAAGGATGAAATATCTATTGTGACTATATAAATATTATAGAGCGTGCGCACGGTGTGCGCACTAAGATATGACGTCACGGTGTACGCACTAAGATATGACGTCATATTACAGTATGAATACTTACGGGACATATTTAGCAAGTCCCGTAGAAGTACTCATTTACGGGACGTTGTTGCGTGACATATTTAACAAGTCCCGCTCGAAGGGACGCGTTGGGGACGTCTTGCGGGACACATTTAGGGCGTCCCGAGGTCCCGTTTGACAAAATGTATAGGTATCGCCATGGAACAGTCCTGCGGGACGCGTTAAGATGCGTCCCGTAGCGACGTCCCGGGGTCCCGTTTGACAAAATGTGTAGGTCTTGCCATGGAACAGTCTTACGGGACGTCGGGACGCGTTAAAATGCGTCCCGTAGCGACGTCCCGGGGTCCCGTTTGACAAAATATATAGGAATCGCCATGGAACAGTCTTACGGAACGTCGGGACGCGTTAAGATGCGTCCCGTAGCGACGTCCCGGGGTCCCGTTTGACAAAATGTATAGGAATCGCCATGGAACAGTCTTACGGGACGTCGGGACGCGTTAAGATGCGTCCCGTAGCGACGTCCCGGGGTCCCGTTTGACAAAATGTATAGGTATCGCCATGGAACAGTCTTACGGGACGTAAGGACACGTCTACAGGCTTTTTCAAGGACGTGTTTGTTCGACATAATCATTAAAAACTGTGTACCCTGAAAAGAGAAGTCATTTCGCTCCATGCCACGAACGCGTAAAGACTGTCCTCTGTGCGGAAAGAAAAACCTTTGCAAACTATCCAATCATTTGGCAGACATTCACCGGTTATCAAGTGAAGAAAGACGTGTTTATCTGGATAACGTCAAGTCATCTTGCGCAGATGAAGAAGACCACGACATTATGCCCAGAGCAAAAGAGCTAGAATGGATCTCTAGGGGCATCTACCTCTTCTGAATATCACAACGGCGATATTTTCGATAGTGATGATGATAACGAGGAAGAATATAACAGCGAAGAAAAAGAGAGCAGCAGCGAAGAAAATGAGAACAGCGAGGAAAATGACAGCAAAGAGGAAAGCGAAGACGGGGATTACCAAACCAGCGAAGATGGAGAAGACTATGACCCCTGGCAAACGTTGATACATGAAGCAAAACTGCAACTTTTGGATGAATTTCAAAAAAACGTTGAGTGTATTGAAAATGAAGGTTTTAGTGAGGTTGAAGCTAAGAGGCAATCGTTTTCAGCGCTTCTTCCAAAACTGACAAAAGAACTAGAAGATGTTTATGTAGACCGGCTGCTGTGGATGTCACACATGAAAAAAGATCCAACTCACCAGAAGATTATGCAGACAAGTCAGAGATAATTTGATAGACGTAGATTTCCTCGACCGCGACGAAGCTTTATATTCCGCAGTAGAAAAGTGAAAATATATTTTCAAGCGTCTGCTAAAAGACAGGCGACATTACTATGATGATGATGATGATGGTGAGGATGAAGATGCTACTGACTCATAAATTACAAATTAAAAATGTAATAGCTAATTGTGTTAAAATAAAGCAGTTGCACCATTCAAGTTGTTTGATCAGTTACTTTTTTCTTAAACGGGGCACACTACCCGTATTATACACAGGAATAACTACACTTCCTTAAAAACAGTCCCGCACGAAAAATTTCACTACACCCCTGAAATTATGCCCGCAGAAAGATGGCTGGCAATTCCTTCGAACGGGACCCCGGGACGCCCTAAATGTGTCCCGCAAGACGTCCCCAACGCGTCCCTTCGAGCGGGACTTGTTAAATATATTCCGCAACAAGGTCCCGTCTTCTACGGGACTCGCTAAATATGTCGTGTAAGTATTTATACTATAATATGACGTCATATCTTAGTGCGCACACCGTGACGTCATATCTTAGTGCGCACACGGTGTCGTCATATCTTAGTGCGCACACCGTGCGCACGCTCTATAATATTTATACAGTCACAATAGTTATACAGTTCAATACTACTTTAAACATGGAATCTGTCGGAACTCTACCTGCACCTGATGCTATACTCTCACCAACAATAATCTCTCTGTTTGGAATACTTTCCACAAATGAAAACGCTACCGAAGAGGAGGAATGCCATTTCTGTATGGAAAACATTCAAAACGACGAACCCTTTGTTATGAAAACACCTTGCTGTGGACACACTATTCACTGTGAATGCTTCAAAACATGGGCAACACTATCCGCAAATGACGCTACGGTACGATGTGCTTATTGTAGAACCATATACCCGGACAAAGAATACTGTTTTTTATGTCTACGAAAAAAGACGAATAACGAAGAGCTCATGGAAACTAGCTGTTGTCACACCACAATACATAACGAGTGCATAAAAGATCTCCGTGTTATGCTTTCACAATTATCCTTTAACTATGCACTGGGCAGGTTACATGGTGCAATTGTCTCTGGTTCGATGTGTAAAAACATTAGTTAGTACAAAAATTATATACAAACATTTACATTTGGGTTATCTATATTATTGGAGCGAAAATCATTGAACATTCTTCAAACAGTTACTTTTATAACTTTTTCAAACATTTTTTACAAATATATTTAAAATACTTTGTGTTCTTACAATAAAATATTTTTTAAAACAATTTCTTGCTCTCTTTATTTATTATAACGTCAAATACTACCGTGCGCACACCCGTGCGCACGCCCGTGCGCACATTCGTGCGCACATATGCCGCCATTTTGAATACTAATTACTTCCGGCGCTGGATGGGGGGTAAAGTACTTCTTACACATTAGTCAAATATCCCTTGTATATTGTGAATCTATTTTTCAATTGAGCATTTCACAATAGCGAAGACATCTTGAATGTTTTGTGAAATACTCTGCAACTTTAAATAGATCATCATTCATCAAACATGCAAATTAAGCTTGGCAGAGCTCTGTGCGTTCCAAATTATGCAGCAATGCAGACGTTCAAGCATGAAAGTGATGCCAAAACGGCTTTTTTATTCCCTGGGCCTAGCATTTACTTTGATTGGCCAAAATGCATCACGCTTCAAATGGGGTTGTCATGCATGGTGAAAAAGTGAAACTTACGTCACATGTGACGGGATATGAACTATAAATATATAAATATCTATAGAATGAATGTCTTTCAAAGTGCGAAGGCCACAGCAGACAGTAAGACAGTTCAGGGCAAGGGTGAAGTGGTTGTTTTTATCATAAAACAGTTTAAACTTAGGTTTCATAAAGTTTCCAATAAAGGCCAAGGTTTTCGAACTATTTAATCGATCTTCGCTGATGATGATAGTTCACAATAGTTAGGAAAACAACACTGTTTGTTCTAGAAATTTAAATTATAACTGAATGATAAATCTAGATAAGTACGCTACATGATCGGTCTCTCTAAATTACGGAACCACTGAGTATTTTAATAAAATACAAAACAATAGTGACTTCGAAACAGTAAATAGCTAGTCGAAACGTGCTAGTCGAAACGTATAGAAATAAATATTTTTTAAGGTTTACTGTGATCGATCTCTAACATTTGGCATTGGTTGGGTAACACATTTGACCATGCCTGATTGATCAGATTTTGACCAGTGAATTTTCACAGACAGACATTGTAGTAACCAAACTAAATTACACTGTTCATAAACTTGAAACTGGAATTCCTATACTAACATGACACTATGACAGTGATAGCGTACTTTACATATCCTGCAGGGGACTAGCATATGTTTTAATAGTGACAAGCATTCTTAGCAATGTTATGATCTATTTCTGTTCTAAACCAAAAGAATGGATTTTAATCTGATACTGAAATAACCCTGAGAAAACGTGAAAAGATGACTAACTATCTCACTATATCTGTCTATTTTTCTCAGGTTTTAAAATATCAACATCTGGAATACTTTCAGACTGAGAAGAGATAGTATCTTGTATAAACTTCCGTTCTTAGACAGGAAAAGATTTAAACTTCAGTACAATAATGTAGTTTGTGCGTATTTTCACACGCTTTTGTTAAGTACTTAAGACCTGCTGATTTTAAACATTTTTGTACATATATTGTATTCACACGAAATGGAATTATATATGAATTAGAACTTTATAATTTGATACATTTAAATCTTAATGAATTCTATCTTAATGTAATTACAATTTTGACGAGTAAACTAATTAATAAACCGTGAAAAGGAATTATGTGGGCATTGTATTACCCATTGTATTACCTATCTAAATGAGAAACACAGAACTGTCGAATTCGAACATTCTCGAATGTTGTAAAATCCTGGATTAGAACAAAGTGATTTCTGGAAAGTCTCGTTCTCAAATGCTTCTAGAAATTAAGGTTGAAGTAAAAGAAAGATGAATTATATTTTTCCTGTAATACTAGACAGTACAGTGTAAAGACAAAGTGTTTTAGAGATAATTTTATCCTAGCTTATGTAATTTTCTTAATTTAAATCGTATGTAATTCAACTCCATGCATTTGCCACGTAGCATGCAGCTATATGAGCGATGTTTATTTAAATTCATTATCTCTCTATTAACGACATCTGTATCAATAAAAATTCTCGTCAATCTAATGTTTTAAGACCTCGTGATATCATCAAGGGTGGGGATTTATCATAAGTATTAGATTACTCAATCATTTTTATTTATAGAATGATGACTATATACTGCCCCTATCACGTCTTCTCTATTTAATCCACATGAAATGAATCTCAAACGTGGAGGTCCAGCCCTTCGTCACGACGTGCGTACTTTCACTATAAAAGAGGACGTGTTTTTCCCCTTCGCTTGACTCGTTATGTGTTTTTAATTCAGTTCAGATACTAACAACGGTTAACGGCATTACGGCATGAAATGAAAATTTCATTTGAGATGAAAATTTAAGAAGGATGTGAAAAAGAATGGTGACACATATATAATATTTTACCATGGTTCAATTCTTTGCATAAGATGCAATAGAGTTGTGTAGTTTGACAAAACATTTTCAGTTTCTCTTTTGTTTTGTTTTGCGATCATATTTTTTTTGTACTTTTCAACCACTGTATAAATATACTGCATGACTTCCGTATTTTGCTAACCTTATATCATGACAATAATACGTCGTTTTCATTTGCAAACAGCAAATGGAAAATAAAGTTGAAGCATGTCTGCATGTATATAGTTTTCCACGTGTTGATTTTGAGGAAAAGTTAATTCAATTCCAGTGGAGTTATTTTGTACTCGGTTGGTAGTTAATCCAAATGTGGATTTAAAATTGGGACAATAGGTTCAAAACCACTCCTTGAAATTAACAGTGAGGAAATTAGTATATCTCATCATTCCAATTTCCTATAATTTCCTTAATTTGGAATTACCTGTACTAATATATATTCACTGTACTATGTGAAAATGTAACTATCACTAAGGTTGCCTTTTGGTTGTTTTTACCATGTTACTTCTGCTTGGTGAATGGTGTCGCATTGATCACAATGACAATACCCATTTACAAACGAACAAAGTTACAAGATAAATAACAACAAACAAGCAATTTATTAAACGAACAAACAAACACAGTTTACGCAAACGGAAACCAGATAGACAAGAATGCAAATAGACAAATTAAGCAGCAAAATATATTTAGAAATAAACATGTAAATAAAGTACCAAACAAGTATATAATTAGCTCAACAAGTGATTCATTAAGCAAGTACGTACAAACAAGCTCACGACATAGTTATTCTTAGAAAGAATGATTTATAGATGAGCGAATGTACAATAGAGATGTCTAAATAGTTGCAACGTTCTAATAAAACAAGCTGAATGTGTATAAAACATGAGTGCTCTTGCTTGTTCTTCGGCACGATATCGGGCTATCGTTTGTTTAAAAATATGCTACCCAATTCACATGCATGCAGGTAGCATTCACACTACCCTATTGTTCTAAATTACGAAAGGATATAGAAGAAAGATAACTAAACATCTAAATTACGTATAGTCTATACTATAGAGTTATGCACTCATTTCGGTTATTGTATTATTTATAACGACATTTCGATAGATGGGATTCCATTTTTCTTAATTGTCATAACTCAAAGTGACATGCTAGTTTCATTATAAAGATGGATTTATTAGAACAAATTATTGCGTTTTATTTCGAATATTTACCGATTTTGAAGGTCTATAATGCTGAATTGGACTTTGTTCTATATATTCAATGATTTCTCTATATATGATTTACTGGTCAATTATAGGTCAGTGCAAACAAGGTAGACTAGCGTATAGTTAAATCAGGTGAATGAGGTTATGAAGATGCGATGTGGTATCAATAGGCAGTTTGTTCCAAAGAAGAATAAATTTCTTATGTAATGCAATGGAATTTTTGGGATTAACCTGGTTTAGCTGCAGATCCTTTAGCCTGCAGGTCCTTGAGATGCTAGAGCAATATACAAAACTAAAGCGCAAGAGATACGCACGCGCAGTCGGAATGCTACTAATCCATTACTTCAAGAATCGTTTGAGTCTTGCGTCTGTGTTCAAGGTTGTCTTCATTTATGAAACAAAGACACAGGCAGAAAGTCAACACTAGAACGCACGATTTTATATTCTCATGCTTTGAAATGTTCACACTGTTCTCAAAAAGCAGAAGTTGTCATGCTATGCGTTGCTATATAGCGAGGACATTCGAGACTAATCGAAAGAATTGTGAGAGTATTGTTGGTTGATTGAATATTATAGCTACCAATGCGTCTTGCGAAACGGTCTGGTAACGACTAACGAGGGATGAGTACACAGTCATGCAAGCACAAGCTTTATAAGTTTAGTCCACTAAATCTAATTTAAAATCAAATAATCTGATTTCTGGATTTGTGAGAAAATCGTTTATCAATCTTTTCCCTAAACTGATACTTGTGGTTTAGTTATTCTGTGGATAAAGAGATTTGCGGTGAGTAAATACTTGGCAGCTTGAGAGCAATATATATTGACAAAGCTTGAAGCGCACTTCACAGTTCGTTCATTATGACACGTCTCAAGTGACCTATATACGTAATGTATGTGTTTTTCCTTTATTCATTCAACACCAATTAAAGCGTAATATCTTTATTATATGAAAGATTGACAAAATGATTTGACTTGCGCTATGATTTGACCATCACTGCGTCACGATATATCAGAATTTGCGCAATAATGCTGTTCTAGTTGTGCATTGTACATTTTAAAATATTGCAAGAGGGAATTTGTACTTCAGTGTAAATTATGTGCTATTAATCAGTTCCTTTTCCGCCAATAACAGTTTAATGGACCACACAAACTGCATGTCTTTAACTTAACTCAATTTTAGACATTCTTTAGCGCTAGACAATAGGACTATATACCGCCATCCTTGTCCGATGCACGTTGAACAATAATTTTTGCTGTAACAGTTTTAATCTGTTATAAGGAAGTGGTTTCAAGGTGATGTATTCGTTCTGCTTCATGACTATTTTAAGCTCTTATTCATAGGATGTATAGCTTGACGCGCTGCCAAACAAGACAACAAGACGAATGACCCGCCACAATCAAAGCAATTCGAGCAAATTAAAGCAAGAGCTTTGCCGCGGTAAATCATAAAATAATTTCCCGACAGGCGACAGTAACGTGAAACATTATCTGCCACCATCATCTGTAATTAGATGTTCAAATCACCGACTACAGACAAACACAATATTGATGTATATGTTTAGATGACTTTATTTGTTTAGGGTTAGAAAAATGGCAATTATAAACAACCTGTGTTCTTATGAATATTGTGTTCGTTTTATCACATAGTTGTGAAATTCTAGATTGTAATGTAGTTATGATCTTTAATAGCATGAAATTATTTTCTTCACATGCCCGAACTCTGGCCTTGTCGGTACCAAGGTAGACACCATTTGTTATTTGATTTTTAATGGCAGACGCGCATGTTTATTTTAATATTATTTTGCAGTCATAACATTTTTTAGTGCCATTACGAACACAATCGAAGACCATCTTCCCGAAGACAATTGTAATGCACTGAAAATATTATTTATCGTTTCTGGTCACCTCAAATTGTCGAGCCCTATGTTGGTACATTCATTACATCTCATTGTATGGATAGATCCATGGTTTGTTCTTGATATTTCTCTAATCTGTTTTTCATAAACTCAACGCCATTCTACAGTATAAACAGGTCGTTGTTTTAATTTAATTTGATCTCCCTAATTCTGTAAACGTGCTAAATGTTTTACATTAAGAATGTTGAACCTTGATACATTTTCAATGTGACCAGTAATTAAAAACTTGTCGAACTTAGCGGTTGGCCAATTTAGAAAATTTGAATCATAAAATAACATTGCGCATGTATATAGGGTAGTATTTGCGTTGTGAAGATGTCAAATTAATAAATCTAACATGAACTATAAAAAAGATAAGATTGTTTGTGTTTAGACCTCCCAGGTAAGCTAGTATAAAGAGAGTTTGAAGGAAAACAATTAACTGAGTAATTGCACTTTTAAAACAAGCTGACATCAATTTATGATAATCACAAATGCTGCGTATTGATTGGTCGTGAGGTGCGCAAGGTAAACAATCCAAGTTATCATTCGACATTATCTTGATGTTTGATCTAATAGCGCGCATTTTCTGGCATTTACTGACGCAAACGGCGCCAGCCGGGACTTTAAAAGCTTGTGAACAATTCTTCGTGCTTTATTAGATCTTCACGATAGAATGCAGATCCAATAACGAAAAATTCGTTAAGTAATTCATTTGTCAGCTATATCTACGACGCTTGATAAAGTCACTCAGTCTGTACGACCAGATTGCGACCAAGAGGAAATATCACAATATGGTGAGCGCAAGTAGCATTCAGGGAAAAATATATCGTACATCTAGTACAAACTACAAACAATCATCTTCATGGAAATCATTTTCCTATTCATCTCCGTGTTCACAAGATATTATATCGGATTATTATCCGGTAAGAGAGATCAAGAAAGTCCCACATATCAGCGTGGGATATCACAATGAACATCGACCAAATAAAGTTGTTAAAAGAATGTTCACAAATACCCGAGAACGATGGAGACAGAAGAACGTTAATCATGCTTTTGGAGAATTAAGAAAACTCTTGCCTACCTACCCATACGATAAGAAACTGTCGAAAAATGAAATTTTAAGACTTGCAATGAGATATATTCAATTCTTGGACAAACTATTACATGATATGGACACAATGGACAATGAATATTTAAACAACAGATGGGATAAACAGTTTCCATACAGCGCACAATATGGTATCGAATACACACAATGTTCTCAATATGATGCTGTATATAGCAGACAAAATCGACAGTAATAAAACAAGCTGTCGATCTAACAAAGATAATCGTAACAAGACAATTGCCATGCTAAAATCTAAACAAGTTGCTCATATCAACTATGCGAAAACTGATAATGTTTTGCAACGCTTGTTCACATCCTGAGATCATTTTAAAATTAGATCACCGCGATAATAGGCAACGCATGCATGAGACAACGCGCTTTTTATCGCGCGTCATGATTGGCGTGACTGTGTATACTTATGAATAAAATATATACATTGTATTATTTTAATAAACAAATTGTAAATGACATGTACAAACTATCCATGCCGTTAATGACATCTTCAAACTTCCAAATAACCTTCAATAACCGTTCTCCTCAAATCCTTGTTTTGTTAAGCATGCGCGCGGTGCGCATAAGAGCTAGCTCTCAAACTGGATAATAGCGCATTTATCGCGTGCGTCAAATTGCGCTTTTTACACAAATAACGTGTTAAAATATTTCGCGGGCGTAGTCGTGCGCTTTGTACAGTGTATCACAATGTTGTTTACATTCTTTGTAAAGTTAATAACTCGGTAGTTCAGTATTTGTTTTTGAATTCGTAACACTATGTTGAACCATGCGGTATTAGCCACTGATATTAACAGAATGAATGAAATATTTTAACCTAAACTATTTTGCGCAGGGTGTGATATTTATAATTACACGATCGCACTATTTTCAAAGTTAATGTTAATAAAGAGCAGTTGCTGAGTTCACCAAGATTATCTCAAAAATTCCGACGACACAAATTAGCGGGATGAATAAAATATTTTCGTCAGCCCATATTTGATATTTGAGACAAGTACAGATAGCATTTCCTTATTAAGCTTTAACATCATTGGTTTGCTCTTAGCTGAGTATTTTGCAATAAGATTAAATTTCGTGAATGTCAGCAACTCAGATTCTGATGTGCTTGACGTTAAACAGGCATAGTAATTACATGCCAATAAAATTATTCATTCGTTTCTGAAAGGGACTTTGATCAATATTTAACTAAGCCTAACTGAAATTAATAATCTTGAGAAACTCGGGAGAAAGGCTGGACTTTACTCAGCAGGTGGCGCTTGATTTGCAGTTTAGCCGACTGTATGACGTCACGAGGCAATCATCGCTTTCATCCCCTATCCCCCCACCCTCGAATACCGTTTTTGTCCGATATCGACACAGGCCCCAAAGCGGAACTAACCCAAACGGGAAATATAAAATTCATATCCATATTAACAATAAGTGAAAAGTACGTGAAAAATATCATCTGACGACATCGTCAACTGACGTTAGAGACGTCAAATAACGGGTAGCGTAATTTTGTTTAGCAATTTTCATCGATATATCTGTCTCTTTACTCGTAGTTATCGTACACATTCTTTCGAAGTGGACCATAGTCTATCGTGAGACGACAGAAAAGGTAGGATTAAATATACAGACGTCAGTGAAAATTGCTAAACAAAATGACGTTACCCGTTACCCATAATCGGAACGTCGTGTCTTAACCTCTCTAATATTCGTCATAAACATTCAGCAAAACCAGAACTTCAAAGTTGAAGTTTTTGTTGTATTTTTCAGACCTGAAGCTTAACGTTTATATATACAGTAATACCGCAAAACATAGTAGGAGGCATATTTTCCATATTTTTAGGATACCCCGTATCCTCGAAGGGCTTCAAACCCAAAGTTAAATAATTCAAACTATGCATCCTATGATTGCGACGAAAGCAATACATTAAAATTGCTCTGCTTTGTGCATTCTCTTCGACTCCACTATTCACAATACTATAATTATATGCGAAGTGAAAATAAGTAACAATAATAGGTCGAATGCTTGAGTAACTACGAGAAATGATACAGCGTGGGTTGTAGACTATAAATATGGAACAAACACGTTGATTTTTGCTCAGTTCTTTCCAGCGGGTGAAGTGGTAAACTTTAATTCCGACCGCAATAAATTTTGTCCTCATGGCTGAAGCAGAAATAGTATTTCCATGCACAAGCTGATGAACCAGCACATCAAGCAGTTGTATTACAACCTGCGGCAGTTGAAGCAAACAACGTGGTCAACAACCCTGAAGTTATACCAGGAAACCTTGAAGAGTTTGAGGTAATTGTGAAGTTCAGTAGTTGTATTTTCTTCGTTTGCTTTATATGTTAGTTATGTTCACTCCCTTATGCAGTTGAGTAATGTCATTATTAAGAGTTACTTTCAGTCAGATTCAGTAAGATTTCCAAAAATATTTGTTATGGATTCAGTCAGTGGCGCCGCCAGGATTTATTTTTGGGGGCGCAAACAAATTGTAGGGGGGGTCCGGGGGCATGCTCCCCCGGAAAAATTTTGAGTGGGTGTCTAAAATGGCATTTCCTGCGTTTTGGAGGCACTTGGAGAGAAATATAAAGGTTTTAATAAATCACTTTTTAGGAGCATCCGGAACATAAATGATCTCCAAACAATCTATGAATCTAGTGTATTTTTTTATAAAATCAAGAAAGGAACGAATAATTCAATGTTATATTCAAATTAGTACAAGTTCCATCTTCGGGGAGCTGCCGCGTCATTAAATCGTTCAACCAAATCGTTCAATCGTTCAGTAGATACGCGCAACTTACGCAGTACAGTTCATTCTCTATACACCCCGTCACCCCTCCCCCTTTGTCACCAGATTTGGACGAATCTACTTAGAAACCCATTCTGTAAAATATTGGGGGGGGGGGCGGCCGCCCTGGATTCAGTACAATTTAGATTTTAATAATTTGGGTGTGTATGCACGGAGAAATGTGTTTTTGCTGAATTATGTTGTGAGAATTGAAATTCCTTCAATGTTTCATATGTTTGAAGTTGGTACTTCTAGATTTCAGACTTTAGTCTGGGTGTATAAGGAGCAATATATTTTCCTGAATTATGTTGTGAGAATTAAAATTCCTTCCATGTTTCATATGTTTGAAGGTGGTTATAGATTTCAGACTAACTCAGACTTTAGTCTGGGTGTACACGGAGCAATGTATTTTGCTGAATTCTGTTGTGAGAATTGAAATTCCTTCAAATGTTTCATATGTTTGAAGGTGGTTATAGATTTCAGACTTTAGTCTGGGTGAACACGGAGCAATGTATTTTGCTGAATTATGTTGTGAGAATTGAAATTCCTTCAATGTTTCATATTATATTTGGAGGTGGTTATAGATTTCAGACTTTAGACAGGGTGTACACGGAGCAATGTATTTTGCTGAACTATGCCGATTTATGTTGTGAGAATTAAAATTCCTTTAATGTTTCATACGTTTGAAGGCCGGTGGTTATAGACTTCAGATTTTAGTCTAGGTGTATACAGAGCAATTTATTTTGCTGAATTATGTTGTGAGAATTGAAATTCCTTCATTGCGTGATATGTTTGAAGGTGGTTATAGATTTCATCCTTTATAGTCTGTGTGTGCACGGAACATCTTGTATTTGGTGTAATATGGATAACTCCCGAGGGAAGGCCCGTCGATGTCGGCGGAGTGATGACTTCTAATAATGCCCTTCTTGCTTCGGCTCAGGCAGTTCAATCGGGGAAATTCTGACTTGGTGATGTGAATAACGTAGTTGTGCGCGATCCAAAGTTTTTCACGCTGGCTCATTACATGATCCTGTAGATCACTGGCACACCATTGTTGGATTGGAGAAGGTTCTTCATCTCCCAAACAGCAGGAGGTTTTACATTGGCTTAACAATAAAGTCTCCGTATCAGATTATTTTCAGCATTATAAGGGTAAATTCCGAGGTGAAGCGTATGATTCCGACCGTCCTCCTCACAAAATATTTCAGAATAACATTTCATGCAAACCGTTTACGGAATTCATTCGGCAGACATTGATCGATCGGGTTAAGTCTGGAGCTATTTCATTACTGGGGAGAGTGGCTGAAGTAACAGCTCCTCATATTGTTCTTCCCCTTACGGTCGAACCGACAAAACCTCGTTTGTGCCATGACGCACGATACCTTAATTTATGGATGTGCGATAAACCTTTCAAACTGGATAAATTAACTGATTTGCCGCGCTGTGTGGCCAAGGACTCTTGTCCGGTTATGATCACATTCTTCTCACTGACGCAAGTCGCACCTCCAATTGGCTAAAGTCCTTAATTCATCCGGCGCTTCGGCTCGACTTGCAAGTGCACAACCAGGGGACGCCACCGACTCATGGCAAGATCTTAACCAAGGAAGTTTGTCAGTGCGTTTCCTGTTGAAAACCCACAGAAGCGAGTTTTACCTGATCCGTCTTTGGAACATTGAATGTACTTTCCATATAGATATTGTCACCGATATGGAAAGGTGTAAAACAGTTAAGTTTTAAAAGAATGTTAAGTAGAATGTTAAGTTTGAGTTGAGGTTTGGGATTGAGAATTGGGGATTTGCTAAGGGATGAAGGAGATTTGGTAAATGGATATTTGATAGGAAGTAGGTTCGCAGTGGAAGTGTGCGTAACGTGAATCACTATTTTATCCATATCTTAATTCCACTGAGCATGAATCAAAGTGTTGGGAAATAGTACACTATTCACAATACTATAATTATATGCGAAGTGAAAATAAGTAACAATAATAGGTCGAATGCTTGAGTAACTACGAGAAATGATACAGCGTGGATTGTAGACTATAAATATGCAACAAACACGTTGATTTTTGCTCAGCTCTTTCCAGCGGGTGAAGTGGTAAAAACGACCTACCCTTCTCCCACAAAATGTTACGCGGTCGTACACCACTATTTTATCCATATCTTAATTCCATTGAGCATGAATCAAAGTGTTGGGAAATAGTATACTATTTGTCAAGTAACTGAGTAAGGGAACTTAGCGTGTCTTTGAATAATGAAGTTGAAGCTTTATGAACAATGTCGTCCATAAACTAACAATGTAACAATCGCAGAAGCAGCAAATTTTGCAAAAATGTATAGCGAATATTCAGTTGGTGGCCCTCATAACATCGGTAGACTTGCTCCAAGTCCCTCTTTCTGTGTAGGCCCACTATATTGTTTATTACATGCGGATTTGTATTCTGTAATATAGAATGTGTTCATGCCCTATATTTTATGCAAATCTCGCTTTTATTTCATGCATGGGTGTTATTTTTCTCTACTTTAAGAACGTGTCATATTAATGCAATATCAGTTCAAGGTCATTATTTGTTTTCAGTAGCCCGTATTCATGGCAATTGCTTCCCCGAAAATGCAGGAAATTGCATTTCCGAACTTTCAAATTCTAAATTTTCTCTGGAGGAGAATGCCCCCGGACCCCCCTTACTTTGAAACTACACATCGCTCAACCTGAACTGGCAGGTTTTTGTGTGTTGGTACATCTAAAGTGAAAGTCACATGAAATGTTGTAAAAACTGGTCATTGTACATGACTAAAAATTCGGCGTGAAGGAAATGTCTGAACTGAATGCTAAGGAAAGTTGTGCGAGGAGGCATTAATTGTTTGCTCTGTATGAGCAAAGTGGTAGAGTAGGGCAGGATAGAACATCTGTATGTGATATCCTCGATGAAGAGTTGGAAATTAGGTGATCAATCAACGACTTGGATGTTGGAGTCGTCCTGGTTTGTTTCGAGACATGGTTAGTTAGGTTTAGTCCTTTGAGTTTAGTCCTTTTGTCTCTAGTCTCTGTTCCGTTGTTGTGAACGTCAGAACGTGAGAAGCACAAGTCCAGAATGACGGATCGAAAGATGAAGTAATATACGAGCAACAAAATTACTGCAACTTGCACCATTTGAACGGCTGATTTCAACGCAAGTTAATGAAAGTAAGTACGCATTTTGTTTCAGGCGTTGTAACTTATAGGCAATAATGGTGAACATGCATTGAGATAAGTTTTTGTTGCAAGTTGCAGCAACAGTTTTGTTGCTCGTTTTGTTCCTCGATATTTGATACACTGGCTCGCTATATTACTTAGTAAGTAGGTAAGTAAGTAAGTAAGTGGGGGTGTGCTAATCATCCTTACTTGCAGCTGAGCTGAATTGCGAAGGACGCAGCTCGACTTAATCGAGTCGAAGGCTTATTAGACTCATGTCTGATCAGGGAGCACAGTTACGATGGAAGAGTTAATAGTTTTGGGGACAATCCAAACCCACCCTGTCAACATTCCCTGTGGGAGGAAACCGGAGTACCCGGAGAAAACCCACGACTTTCGATAGAGCGTTGACTGACTCTTTTCACATAAGTGTCATGAGTCCCCAGCGAGAATCGAACCCACGATCTCAGAGCTGAAAGGCGCTTGCTCTGACGACTGCGCCACCGAAGCCCCGATGCAAACACATGGAAGTGAAGACTATGTCACACTACGCAAATACATGGAAGTGAAGATCATGCAAATACATGGAAGTGAAGACTATGTCACACTACGCAACTTTCCCTGCAAACTTACAATGCAATTTTTTTCCGACACAAGTTTAGTTGCAGTTTGCAGCGAGATGTCAGACGAGTGCAATTGATTTTGCGACCCGCAATGCAACTGTAAAGGGTGTTAGCAAATCATTCATTGCTACACGAGCGGAGCCAATTGCAATACAACGCCCTTGCGTTGCAAGTTGCAGCAAAAAGTCCCTCGTGCATCATGGCCTTTAACATCCTTAAGGCAAATAATCATTCTTTGGGTTTTCAGGCGGGAAAACAAAACGGTCCGGCCTGCAGACCGCACGACGTTTGCTTTAACCAACTTAGGCGTGCATAAAGACGTCTGCTGTATTCATTTTGCGATCTATTATCCATCTTATGTCCCTTCTGTTAAATGGCACTGTTTATAACAATACCTACTACTAAAACTGCGATTTCATTATTATTATTACCTGTATACGTAAAAGTTATAACTATGCTACAGTTTAATGACAACTGTAAAACAATCTACACAACTTGTGTGATGTCATTATTGTCCTGATCATATGTAACAGCACCAGGAAGTGAAACACTCGAACCATCTGCAACTTCTGTATGAGAAGAATAAAGATGAATGTTCGTTAATGGTACTGCAATAATATTTTCTCAGGCTGAATTAAGATACACTTTCATGGTATGTGACAAATATAAGGGAAAAACATCATCCTATTACATTTAACAACTGGCCCTGGGCAATGATGTTGATGTTTCCTGGTTTATCCAACTTTAGGAAGCATTGGCCAGGAAACAATGTTTCCACTGTAACAATGTTTTCCAGTAGCTTACCCAGGGCTTAACATTCAGCAAAACCTGAAATCAGCCCAATTATTTGCAGTGTGTAAATTTAATATATTTTATCCTTTTTCAAGCAAGAGTAACTGTGATTTCCAGTTGAGTTTGGAACACAGATTGTTTTGTCATGTTGTCAGTTGAGCCCTGATTTGTATGCCTTTGAAAAAAAGTCATGACTTTACTCACCTGAACTATTGGAAATCTTTTTCTCATGTTGCACAACCAGTATTTGTGGATCTTCATTGTTGTTGTTGTTTGTTACATTGTCGGCTTGTTTAAGTAAATCATCAATACAATCTGTAAACTTATCAAGTGTCCCAGCAGTGTTAGGTACAGATGTACTGTCACTGTTTGAATACAATGGTGACCCTATACTACTTCCTTTCCAGTCATATGTTGATGATCTGTTTGCCATTTTATCAAATCTTAACTTCTTTGTAACATTTTCTTGTGCTTTAGTACTTCGTCCATTGAGGAATAACCCCAGTGCATACATTTTCAAAAGCATGCGTCTTTTTACAGGATTCATAAGAATAAAGTCATATTCCCGTTTATCCATTCTCTTGCGGAATGCTGGCATGATTTTCATCAGTTCATTCGCTGTGTCTTGAACTGTTTTCTTGTTTGATTGTGAAAATAACGACTGAGAATTAAAGACATTATGTGCTTCAATAAGTTCATCAAGCAGATCCCAAAGAGTATCAAATGTTTGGTTCCCAGTGACTTCAGCTTCACGGCAATATGCATTGATAATCTGTATCTGTCTTTCAAGCTCATGAACTGGTGCAAATATTGGTGGAGTGGAAAGTGCCCTCTCAAGTACTTGCCTGCCTTGTAGAACTGCTCTCAGGTATCGTTTTGTGTCTGAGTCCAATTCTTGTGACTTTTCATCTTTTGATAAAGCTGGCCAGAGTGGCCTCTTCTTCTTTATGACGCCATAGTGACGCAACGCAAGGAATGAGAAAAATATGACAAAAGCAAGTATAACCAGGCTGTTGATACCTAGCAGTGCATATTTAATGTTTGGATAGATTAGAATGGCACTTTCAACCTCTAACTCCAAAAGAAGACCAAGCAATGCATTTAATGAGTTACACAACAATGAAACAATCTTCATAACATTAAATGCATTCACACGAAATGGCTTAACCACCATCATGAGCAAAGCTAATAGAAACATTACTACAGTTACGACAGCCATTGGGTGTACTTGGTAATTAAGTGATATAGCATAAGCAAAAACCACTGAGAATCGCACAAAGTACATGACAGACTGGTAATAAACCCAGGGTCGACGATAGGAAGAGAACAAGAAAAACTGCTCAACGGCCCAAACTATATCCAGCCCTTTCAGATACTCTGCTTCTTTCAGCTGCAAATATCCTTCATGTTGTGAGCTTGAGTGGGTGAAAACTTCGCCTTTTGTAACCCGCCATAGATATACAGGATAAACGAGAAATAGTAGTGCAGCAATGAGCAACAAAAACCAACCCAATGTCTCGAATCCATAAACAAGATGAGATCCACTCCAACACTTTATATCATTCTCAACATTCAAGACATTTTCTGATGACTCTAAACTTGATGCAAGCGAGGCTGTTACTTTAGGACGACATTGCAGTAACCTGACAACCACCAGCCCGATTGGAATGCAGACAACTTGAGAAACAACAGAAAACACACGTTTCATTCTAGTCACATATAACAACAAATAAAGCGGTCTTTTATAAATTAAATATCGATACATTGCAACATATCCCGTACAAAAAGCCAAGGTTAGAACCGTCCAACAAATTAGATATGTTTTGTAACTAAACATGTCGTTAGATGGGACGTAGGCCTCACTAGCACCGTCATAAATATCATTATTTATCTTCCAAAATTCCCAAATATCAAGATTGATCAAAAGCACAAAAGATGTTTCTCTAATCCAGTCCAAAGGCCAGCTCCATCTCTCTGATAATACCAAGAATACTGCAAAAATCTGGATATGTTCAATGAGCATAAGTACTGAATCTGAAAGCCATAGTGAAATACCATGATGTTGAAATTGTTCGTTCGAGTCTATATCGAGGTCAGTTTCGTCTCCGTATTCACTGGAAATTCTATCATTATCTTCAACCAAGGGAAATCTCTCTATATCACGGTCTTTTAAACGACGGTTTAACAGAGCCATGATTCTGAAAATGTGCCTTTTAAAGACTAGTTTCAAAGGAATTTCTTGTCAGAGAGACAATTAAATTTGTCATAATATTATGTGACATGTCTGTTGTCGATCTGTTGCCATGGACTGCGGGACTACACGCGCCATTCACGCAAACTCCACGAAAATTAGATTCTATTAGAATATATTTTCCACAAAATTATAATTTCCACAAAATGAGTTTAAAAGTTGATGCAAATATCAGTTTTATGTTCAAAGAATGTTCAAATTTTATTGACAGATACAAAGCGGCATCTGAAGCAGGTATATATTATCTGGTTATAGACACAACTTGTTTTGTGAAATAGTTCATAACTTCACAGCAATCATCTAGTAGGGCGCATCTGGGCGCATTGCCAGCTAATGGGTTAATAAATATGAATGTTGCAAAAAGTCGACGAACTGGTAGTTGGCAAAACAACTCGTTGGTGAAACAATTACGACAATTTGCTGTTTGTAATAATTAAATGTTCAAAGGCATAATTATTTTGATTATTGCATCTGATCAGTTAGATTAAGAGCAGTGCAACTGTGCAAGTAGAGCTAGTACCTGGAAAATTGTATGTGGAACTGTTTAGGAATAGGTTAATGTTAAACTAGTCGGATCAGATTAATGGAATGGATTCTAATGAGTAGATTGGGTTCAGATAATTATCATGATTGAATAGATAAGATTCAGAATGGTCAGATTGGATGTTGGTATCTATCAATTTGGGGTGGGGGGGGGGGGGGAGGGTGCTGAAACTTTCAAGGTACAATGCTTTGATGCTTTCTATCAGTTCAAAAACTAGTAGTTCAAATGACTTGGTTTAGTTTTGCACCCACTCCATATCTTAGGGTCGTAGCCATTGAAAAAATTAAGGCATGTCCAATGCATCTAGTGATCTGGTGGTCATAAAATGGTTAGAATGGAAGTTTACATGTATGGATGTATGGTATTGGTATGGTATAGGTATGGTATAGGTATGGTATTATATGGCATGGGTATGGTATTATATGGCATGGCATGGTATGGTATGGTATGGTATGGTATGGTATGGTATGTATTATGGCATTTTCACATCATGCCAAAACAAGAATTAAGGATGATCAGTCAATTATAGTTGTAATTTATTGATCAATCAAGTCCAACTGAAATGCTGCCTTTTCTTGTAATTTACAATTGAACATGTATAAGTTATCGTACAGGAATATTCCAAGGCAATATCAAGTTTAAGTTGACAAATTTTAATTAATTAAAAGTATAATCTTAAATTATACTGAGCCAGCTGGTAACTAAACCTTTGCTTCCCCCAAAGGCCATGTTATACTGCAACTCTGCAAGACAATTTTTAGTGCAACTTAATTGCAATGCAATTTCAGACACAGAGTCAGAGTGATGTTAGGTAAAAAGAATATTCGCATTTCGCAGAGAAATTGTTACTTTGCAGTCTTTGCCAATATTTTTCTTGCTAAACATGCATGACCAGTGAGATGACCAGAACTCAGAAAGCAACAAAGAATGATAGTCGGTGTCATTAAGACCAGTGAAACACAGGTCATTGACATTGCTCTCTGTTTTTCTGTGCGTATATATTTCTACATATAATTAACATTGGCTCTGTGCAGATTTCGTTGTAAGTTGCAGCAAAAATTGCCCAGCATGTAACATGGCCTTAAGCCAGCTGTGATTCTGTCTCGTGAATATGAGCTTGCAGCCCACCAGAGCATTTTCCCATACAAATCCTAAGCTGAAACTTTCATTCGCTTGCGCTTTTCTCTTTTGTGGCTTTCTCCGCACTTTCATATTTTAGTCATGTTTGCTTTATGGCTTCGAACGTCGGAACTGCATGGGCTTATGAGAGTCCAGCACACCAAAAGCGAGGGGCCTTTGCATAATAAAAGCTCATGTTTATCTTATCTGCAGGTTTCAAAGCTGTTGAATCTGCAGACGAAGTTTTTCAATATGCACTTGATGAAATAATAAAAGCGAAATCTGAAGCTAGTGTACAACAAGTTGTGATGGTTGGATATGGAGGTAAAATTCCTTTTACTTAGTCTTTAAACACTGCACTCAACATGTCACTCTGGGCTATGTATATTATATAATAGTAATTTTAATCTGCAATTAATACTGAATAATACTTTAAATAGTCATTTGCATGAGCTGAACAAAATCTATGATGCTTCTGGCTTTAACCAATATTCGAAAACCAATAACCAATCCAAAAAACTGTCAGCATTACACAATTCCAATATATACCGAAAAACTATTAACTATAAAATTGTCAATATTCGAATCTATATATATATATAGTCAGTGTTTTCAATAATTATTGTAATAGCAGGCTGAATTTCAAAAATAGGTGTCTGTGCTCAAAATTTCCAGATGTCAAAGACAAATATAGATTTTGCAAATAAACAAAGAAATAGGTGACTGTGAAAGGCATAATAGGCGGTAACCGCTTCTTATTGAAAACACTGACCGACAATATTCAAATGTATATACCGGGAATTAACAATATAATTTAATAGACAATATACTGTACATACTAGGGCTTGAAACTATACGGAAAGAGGGGTCTCCTCTAATTTCCTGGGGTGGATGTATATAATCATTTCCCAGAAACAAATTTCCATATTTTCAAATAAGACCTCAGTAAACATTCATTGTGATTACTTCAGCAGAGGTAACTTGTCTAGAAATTATACAGTTACAACATCGCAATGAGGGTACATGTGGATTAATGCCACTCTTTTGTACAAACCAAGGGTGTGGTATAATTGTAAGCATGCATGATCTTATCCACCATGAAAGCGAAATGTATGAGTTTCGAAAGTTGAAGTGTCACTCATGCGGACAAATGACAAAAACATTGGCAGATATGGAAAGGAAAATGACAAAAATGGCGACTATGGAGAGTAATGTGGCGAGTCTGGGGAGGAATATAGGGGGGGGAGAGATAAGGGGCGGATATGGTGAATATGAAGATGGAAATTATCACCTTGGAGACCACTATAGCAATGAATATGGCGAAACTGGATATAAAAGTAGTAAACATGGAGGCGAACATGGAAACAAAAATTGAATCAGTAAACAACGAAGTGAGGGAATGAAGAGAAACTATGACAGGTGTGAAAGAGCAATTACTTGTCAAGATTGAGGGCATGAAAGAAGACAACTCAGAAGAAGTAACAAATATAGGAAGTGGTGAGAAAGAAAAAGAAAATATTTGTTGCTGGAGGATTAGCTAACACTGTAGAGATCTTTAACTGGCCTCAAAGAACATGGTCGCTATTGCAATCTATGCCAGACGACCGCAGCAGAGTGACTTCATTTGTTTACAACAATCGTATGACAATTGCTGGCGGTTACTTTTTGGTTCTGGCTATGTCAATGATTATGAGTATTAACTCAAAACCTGATCTCTCAACACACTGGAGTTGACAAACCACAGTAGTGTGCTGTATAATGATCAGTTGATAGTTACTGGTGGTGATAATGGACATAATGGGAATGCAACATTTGATTGTATTCATGAAGTCCAGCTTGTTCTTCCCTATGCCGTGGAAACCTTATCAAGGACACCAAAACCGAGACAGAGTCACAGCATGGAAAGTTTTGATGACAACTTGTTGATCGTTGGTGGTAGGACAAGTCACAGGTACCATGCAAGATAACCTCAACAGTGTCGTACTGTACGATATGAGGAAGAATGAATGTAAGCAGTTAAAACCACTGTCTTATGAAGTGAGTGACATGGCGACTGTGAGATGGGGAGACAACATCGTGGTTATAGGGGGCCGTGACAAACATGCCAATGTATTAGATAAAGTTGTCATTTACAATGTTAAAACAGAACAAAGTCACATGCTCCCACCAATGAGATCTAAAAGGCATGAATGTACTAGCAGCTGCAGTTGTTATTGGAAACAACATTGTAGTACTTGGAGGAAGGGATGAGCAATGGAACGATGAAACGATCTAAAGTTAGTTGAAGCTTTCGCTTTCAGTCGTTATGCATGGGAAGAACTTCTTGAAATGCGCGAAATTACATTCATTGATTTTGTAAATTACAAATTAGTAAATGTAATGGCATAAATGTAATAAATATATTGTTGGCAAAATTACTGTACTCTGTAGTTTTGACGTGTATGACACTGAAAAAAAAGTGATGTTGATGAAACATTATTTCCAAATAATCTATCATGACCTTTTCAGTTCAGTTCTTAATGATCAATATCTTGTTCTTGAGATATTAACCTCTTTGAAGTATAGGTAGAACGTTTAGGTGGATGGATATTTCGAGTGAAATAATTAAAATATTGTATATATTATTTCACTCGAAATATCCATCCACCTAAACCTTCTACCTTAATTTCAATCGAGTGAGATGCAGAAAAAACTCTTTGAAATATAACTGCCTTTTGACGTCATTTTCTCACTAGAGGTTTACACAATTTATGGTTATTTTCTCTTCAAATAATAGGCATAATATATTAAAGATTTGAACAAGGATATAGGAATGGGTCCTCCTAATCTTGTTCAATCTACATCAGATAATGAAACCATGAAATGAACCATTATTGCAAAGCTTTCATAGTTTCGATCTGTAAGCCCGGATCTTCATCAATGATAATAATTTGAAAAGACGTAAAATGGGATCAATGAATATATAACATGACCGTATATCAATTAGTGACTTGATTCTAGAGTAGTAAAAAGTGGTAAAAAAACACTTTTATGAGTAACAAATTCATATATGCATAATGCATTATAACTGTGACCTGCAATGTTGTAAATCCCATAATCGTGCATGGAAGTATTCTGTTCCGTACAATGACGTGAACATTATGAATTGGTGACCAATTATATACTCTTATAGGTGCACGAAATGGATTGGCGGCAATACCTGGTAAAGAAATTGAATTTAGACAATCATTTGTTAAATCTTTGGAATATGCACTCGCATTAAAATGCGGAAGGTAAGCTGACCTATATTGTTTATATAAGGATCACTTTATAATATAATCATTAAATTTTGGTCACAACTAAGTTTTCGCAGTCACTGCATGGTAAGCACCAAGCGCCCTGGTAAACACTGTGTTAACGGCGATTCCTGTTTATTTCATCGCCATATTTCATTTCATGTTAAGCATATTAAATAATAACAGAAGGTATATTTAAAATGCTTTCGCACATACAGTGAATTACAGCATTTTTACAAGACTAACTCTATGTTAATATATATAATACTACATCTAACAACTAATTAGGTTAAGTATTAAAAGACAAATTTACAACAATTAAAAACTACTGCTTTTAAAGGTTTCTGTATCTTAGTATAATTATACCAGTCATAACTTGTTTGCAGTACGGGAACACATAGCTGGAAAGAAACTGTTCTTAAATTTGTCTGTCCTACATCTAAAACGGCTAAATGACTCATGTGGCACAACTCTCTACCATGTGACTCAGCCCGTGTCAGAGATGGAAAAGGCGCGATGAAGGTACATAAATTTTGTCCAAGACTTTCTTGCAGAGAGTATCACGATCAGATAGACGAGGTAGAGCGGATGTGGTAAGTGCAGCTGAATATGATAAGTGTGGATAGAGATTCCGTAGAACACGGCGCTGGATCTTCTCAATCTTATCTGAAAGGTAGGAGGGAATAGCTGTACTCCGGACCGCACAGCAGTATTCAAGAGTAGATCTAATAAGTGAAATGTAAATAGTTATGAGGTCTTGGACTGGAATGCCAGAATTGCGCAACACACGCAAAAAATATGAAGTCTCTTGGAAGCTTTAATGGTCATCGAATCAATATGGGCGTTCCATCGTAGGTCATTTTGTAAGGTCACCCCCAATACCTTAAAACAAGTGACCTTCTCTAAAGGTAGGGAGTTGATGAACAAAGAAGAGGAAAGCTCTTGTGGTGGATTACGAAGGAAGGAGACATTAAAATCCTTGCACTTTTTGTGGTTTAATTTCATGTTGTTATTAACCGACCAACAATTGATGGTGTCGAGATCTTCTTGTATTTGCTGGAGGTGAGTTACGGTGGATGGCTTGAGATGGTGACGTCATCAACATGCATCCAATTACTTGACCTCAAAGGAGAATGGCTGGCAAGATCATTAACCATCACTAAAAATAGAATGGGGCCAAGCTTTGTACCTTGCGGAACACCCGCAGTAACCGGGGCCCAATTAGAGGTAAATTGGTTAACTTTAACACACAGCATTCGGCTGTGAATAATATCGAGTAGGCAATAGGTGGTAGAACTATCAGGTTTCAAACAGCCAAATTGCTGACGGTCGATTTTGTGACCTAAATCTGAAGTAACCCACTTTACTCCAAAATCTTCTTATGCCTTTGAAAGGCAGGCAGTCAAGGTCGGAGGTCGCCCTCATCGACGACAGACTGAACGTTCGTTATGGGTGTTATCCCTGACTTTTTCCAGATGCTTGGAGTGACCCCTTCAGAAAGAGCAACGTTGAAGACGTGCGCAACAGGTTTTGAGAGCTCAAATGCGAATTCTTTAAAGATACATGCAGGTATGTTATCCGGTCCAGTTGCTTTACACGGGTTAATCTGGACAAGTTTTCGGTAGACTTCAATTTCAGAGATCTCTGTGAGTGATTCTTTCGCTGGAAGAAATGATGGCAATGTGGTAATGTCCAACGGGGAGATGTCTGCATTAACGGATAGAAAGAACTTGTTGAGATCTTCTACGAGATCGTGGTCAGTCAACGCGGACCCGTCCTTCTCAATTGTGAACGGTTGGGATCTATTATGTCTACCTGATAATCTATTCACAAATCTCCACCACATCCTGCAATCTTCACTCTTAAGATGTTTTATCTTATCTTCATAGAAAGATTTCTTACTTTTCTTAATTTCTTACCTCCATCCAGCGGACACCCTTGTGTTTTTAAATGGCGAAATTGATTTGATTTGACCTTCCTCACGCATGCACAAAATGGGGGCAACAGAAGTTTGTCTATCATATTGCACACGATTGGAACAATTTAGACATCGCCATCATAATGAGTTGATCATGATGAGTTGTTTCTTTTTAAATCTAAACTTATGAACAATTTATATTATATTAGATTAGATATTTAAAAAATTTTTAAGCTCATGTAAATAGTTGGTATTTTAATCCTTTTTTTATTTGTAATTTTATATCTATTTTTGTAATTTTTATTCGCAGGGGCCTACTGGAAATCGTCTCGTCGAGTAGGCTCACTTAATAAATATTGTTATTATTAATCAACGCACATTTGAAACGTTCCCCGTTGGTGTTGTTATTTAGAGTTTTGGTTGTATAATAGATAAAATGTTCTATACGTATGAAAATTATTTATATACCTGTTCAATAACTACATGTTCAAACAAGCAAAATATGTCATAGTTGCTAAATAGGTAAACATATAAATAGTTGCTAAATTTTTTCTTAACTGTGGGATCGTCAGCAACTTTCCGGCAAATCCTCTGCAGCGAATCTATATGAACAGATTTTGTGATTGATTATAACAAATGAAACACAATACAACTAAAGAATAATTTTTCTAAAGAACGAGTTTCAAACACTGATCACTTTTGTTTAAGCAACCAAGCACAAAACATGTTCATTTTAGGTTTCTATTTACCCAACGGTGGTAAACTGTCATTTTCTGAAAATTCCTTTGGTATTAATTGTCAAATAATTAGATATTTTAAGAGTCATCCTATTACATTTAACCTTTGAGATCTACTAAGTGGTTAAACATACAATCTTAAAATATAAATTTGTGCACGCACACGGACCTATTTTTATAACAAACCTTCATTTCTTTGACTTTCAGAATTCATGTTTGTTCAGGAATTATGACGTCATTTGATGGTAAAGAAATGCCGTATTCATGTTATGAAGATACTTATATAAAGAATTTACGCTACTGCTCAGAAGAAGCAGGAAAGGTGGGTCAAGAGTAGAATACTCAGGTCTTGCGGTCACGTGGGAATTTACGTCATGCGAAATAACCCGTCATTTTCGGTGGCAAAAATGATTGCGAGTACTCGGAGCAGAAGAGGAAATGTCTGACTGAATTATGTAGAAAATGATTTCTCTAAATTTTCAAACAAAGCAACAATCACAGCCTTGTTTTGACGGGCTAATTGACGCCATATTTGTTCTTAATTAGTTTTCAAATTTTGTCAACCAAAATGGCGGAAGCCAAACAACACGTCACATTATGCGTTGTGACGTCACTTGCAAAGGCTGAATAGAATTGCAATCATGCAAGTGACTGTAGCCGGAAAAGCATGACCGGTCGATCTGTATGGGATTTACAAACGGCAGTTGGAGGCGAGTGTCTGTAGATCGGACATGCTCCTTTACTTTCTCGACTATTCTCTACGAGTGAAATTTTTTGTATCCGTCGTAATATTTTTAGGAAGCAAGCAGAATCTGCCTGCCTTGCTGGCGCCAACATATATATCTATATAGACAATATATTCCCTTTTGCAATATCCACTGATTTACAAACGGCAGTTGGAGGCGAGTGTCTGTGGATCGGATCGAATGTGAATGCTTTATCGTACTTATCAAACGTTATATACATATCATTATCAACGTTCATTTTTATCAAATATCTCAAAGATATAAACTGTTTTTATTTTATATATTTTTTCTAATCTTTCAAAGATAGATGCAAACTTTTGTATCAACCTGAACAGAAATTGGGCGTGGACGAGCGCATGATAAAATCTAAGCATAGGTCGGGTATCAGGCAATACATGAAAGATAAGCCTGCTAAGTTTGGATTGAAATTATGGGTTTTAGCTGACGTTGTTTACATAGGTAAGGAAGCGGGGAAAGATGTGGGTGTGCAAGGTATCGGTTATGATGTAGTTATGGAGCTGATGGAACCTTACATGGATCTGTTTTTAGCTGAGAAAATCGAACAAAATGGTAATCAATGACAATGTTAATCAAGACTAAATCTGTATCAGATTTACAGACATTGACATTGATTAAACATTCAGTTCTTTTGAATTGTCTTCATGAATTATTATTGCTTTCACAAGTCTTACTGATCATTTTTACTTTAAATTATTTGACTATGTCTATGGTCATTTAAATTTTCCATCCCGCACAAGGCTTTTGTTATAACGTATATAAAACTGTCTCTAATGCGTTCTGCTAATTTTAGACTTATAGTTATCTATTTCTTAATATATACTTGTATAGGTTGGAATAAAAATTTTGATTGAGCCGATAACAACAATACCAGGATATTTTTTCACTAATACAACACAAGGTAAGATGAATATGGTATTTTTCACTGTAGCGTAGTGTAAACTGTCCTTAATTTTTCTGTCTAATTACATAGGAGTAGAAATTTTGAAAAAATTAAATTGTGACAATGTGGAATTGGAATTTGTAAGTTTATAGCTTTACAATGCAATAATGCCTAATGGCGATTTGTGTTTTTATAAACATGTTCTTTGCTGATGTATTTCAATGAATTTCAATTGACTCAGTAAGTTATCATTTCTAGGATTTCTTCCATGCTCAAAGAACTCATGGAAACCTGACAAAAACTCTGAAAGAAAATATGCAATATATAGGTACGGAGCAAGCGTGTAGCTGTCCGATACCTATAGACTATAGAGTTCATTATAGCAGAAACCCTAATAACTGACCAGGGGCGTGCTGGCCAAGGACGAGACAACGAAAAGAAAGGTGAAACTTTCTATTTTTCATCACCTCAAAATTGTCAATGACCAGTTATAACCCATAACTGGACCAAGGCCCCGTTATATACACGCTATTTCTCTACCTGGGCCAGACCCCCGTCAGACTTTGTTCGTTGTCCTTTCGCAGACCCAAGCATGCCCTTGAACCGAGGCTTATGTCTTGTCGGTGAATTTTCATTTCTCCTTCCCAGGTCATATTCAAGTGAGCCAAGTTCCTGATAGAGGTGAACCAAGTAGCTCTGGGGAAATCAACTATGAATATATATTTCAACTATTACATGAATTGGGATACAATCAATGGATTGGATGTGAATACAATCCTCGGGGTACCGTAATTATATCTTTACTACTGACTTATTTCTTTTTCCCCTTATTTAAGGGTCGATATCTTACACTATTCTCCTAAGGGGCTGTTTATATGGGGCGAGCTAGCCCGGGTACCCGAGCTGGCCCAGTTTTGGCGAGTTCCCACGTTTGTTATTATTTCCTGTTAAATTTCATCTTGCGTTTATATGGGAACCGGAGCTGGCCCGCGCGTAAGCGAGATCCCGCATCGACTGACCCGAGATCTCGCTTAAAGCGGGCTGGAATTTTCCATATAAACGCCATGACCCGAGCTGGCTCGCCTACCCAGGATGGGAAAAAAATGCTGTGTTTACGCGAATATAATGTTGTTAAAGACATTTTATCGACAGATTTCGATCTTAAAAGGTATCTGTGATCGTTTCTGTGAGTTATAACTGCGAAAGTATGATTTCAGGTTTTGTTGGAAAATTTGTTTATATTATTCAATTCAGCCCAGGTGCTTTAGGCCGTCACCTGTAAGTTAAAAATGTGCCTAGAAAATGATTTCCGTTGCACCCATCGCGAGACTAAGAATTTCTTTCATGATCCTGTAGAGAAACCGGTCACAATGAATAATCAAAAAGGCCCTCAGTCATAAGTGTGCACAATAAGGAGAAATCGACCATATTCTGATTATGACGTCATCGATACCTTCGAAAAGTAAAAATGTTCGAATTTCGAAAAATGCTTAATGCTATCGGATAGATACATGAAATTGGAGAAAAAAACTGTATTGGGGCAATGAGTTTCAATCATTCACTACCGAGTTATAGATTGCCGAAGTTTTTGAAAAATAATTAGTCAGCGTTTTTGGGCTGTGGTATATAGGACAAAAAGATTTACAGAGCGCCTGATATACATCCGCTGGTACCTCGGTGCTTACTTCGGGCGCAACCAGTGAAGCTTTTGCCGACGCAAGGCCGATGTCCAGGACTTTACTGTGGCAAATAAAGGAATAATTGCAGAGTAAGCGCTGCATGGGGACGATTATGAACTCACTCTGTGACACTATTCGTGTTCATATATCCCACTGACTACACTTTCCTAATGGTAAAACACATTCAACACAATGATTGCCAAACTTCATATTTGATCACTGTATAATACACCATCACAAATACAAAGTACTCCATTAATCAACTTTTTAAAACTACTTTGACACGAGAAGGTGAAACGAATTTGACGGAGTCATTTGACCGCATTTCGTATCAGAATACTTGATATCAATGGCATTTATTAGTCAGAATACCATTTCGATTGACTCAAATTTCATGTACCCGGGGTATATTCCCAGCATTCTGCTACAGGGAGCATAATAATGCAGATTAATGACGCTACAATAAACATTATAACACTTTTGCAGCAAATCTATGTTAAAATTTCACTGAAAACGATAAAGTAAGAGGGAGCGTTCTAAAAACAACTATAACAATATGGCGCCAGTCACTGACGTTGATAATAATTTTATTAGCCCTTGGTATATATTCTTATTCCGAAATGGTCAAACGAATGCGTCATAAGTATAAGATATTATACTTGTTGCTGCATATCAGTCACCCTCACTTTCCTCATCACTTTCAAAGCAACTGCTCCCACTGTCACTATCATCATTTTCGTTGCATTCGTTATTTCCGTTTGTGCAATCTTGGCATTTGCACAGGCTCGTACACGATAAACCTGCTTTAAAGCATGAGCAGCGATTAGTGGAGCAGCCTTTCTTACAGGAACAATCTACATTTTCTAAAATACCATCTGGAGCCGGCGGAAGATCCATCCAATCAATGTACACGTTCGTTTCACTTTCTACCAGCCAGCCATGGTTGGTGATCTCTGGATACTCCACAACGGGTTGTAGTGCCTTGTACCAGATGGCTGCTTGATAAGCAGCTCGTTTCACATGCTTACTAAGAGCATCCTTCGTGCATGGCATTTGATTACCACCATACTTTCCCAAACAGAATAATTTGAACCTTGCTTCATTGACGGTGTCAACATCTTGCTTGTAGAGACGACACACGAAAACTTCAAGTGCGTCTTCCAAATTCGAACTTGGTGTAAAGCAAGATCCAAGATTCGTGAATGAATCTACAAAATCAGGACTCTTCTCTAACACCTTAAGGCAGGTTAACTTCCCTTTCCTTGAAACGCGCTGGTACTGTCGCATCCTGACAACATAAAAGAAATGCCATTTTTGTAATTTTTAAAGATTTTTAAAGATAATGAGCACGGTAATTTAGGAAAATATACATGATAAGTTGGATTAATAACACTAACCAGTAAAAGCATGGAAGCCCATTAATGCTTTGCACAATCGGGAACCTAACCGATCATATACTTCCCCGACGTCGATTAACTTTCTGTTATTACCAGACCCAGTGTCCAAAATTAGTGATGTGCTGAGTTCAGTCCTGTGATACAACAGCAAGATGAAGACGTCTGTGTCAGGACTACGAATCGTAGTGGTCTCATGGTCTGAGGAGGCATGGTGCGCATGGAGAATCAATCTGGTATCCGCCTCTTCTTGATTGGAGAACAACTCTTGGACGACATTCACATGTAAAGCATTGTTACAATCAACATATAATTCATGACAGTCCGGACCATGGGTGAAAAACATCTTTATACCACGTATTTCTCCCGTCAGATCAAGAGAGGTGAGGTGCTGGAAAATAAATTCAACCAAGGACGTCTTGTTTTCTCCCAAAGACAAGAATTTTTTGAATTGGCGTGGGACTTTTTGGTTCGCACTGCCAATACGAATCCGTGTAACACCCGCCGATGATCTCCTTTCCTCTCTATATTCTTGATGCTAACAAGGGGTACGTATCGCACACGAAATCCACTCGTTGCATTAACCATTCTTGCAGAACTGATAATACTATGTAGAATTTTCTCAGCTAATCTTCCAAAAGTTTCTGGAATATCTTTCATCGTTTGTAGTAGAGCAAGTCCATCAATCAATAAGACATCGGTTCTTCCTGAAGGTGTAGAGCTACTGTCATTTCCACGTAGTAATTCGTGAATAAGCTTGCACTTTGGGGTTTTTACGAGACGCCCATCACTCGTTGCAAATGGTGCAGGGTACTTTCTCAAACTGTATTTCATAAGTTCTTTCATGTCAAGCTGGCGAGATTGACCAATTGCCAATAAACGAGAAATAAACTTGGAATCATTCTGCAGATCAACCAGTTTACCTTGTTTTGTCGTAACACGAGTATTTGCTGGTTTTTTCGAAAAGGTATTCAAATTTGTCTTTGGTATTGTTGTAAATATATCAGGTTGTTCGCTAGTTACTTTCTGTGTGACAAATTCGTTGAATTTCTGTTCGCCAATTTCGAGGCACTTCAAAAGGTCGTCAAATACCGAAGGAGTAGCAATTTCACCACTGCTGATGTTGACAAGGTCTTCAAGGTCATCGTCAAATGGATTGGTCATGTTCGACACTGTCTCAATAACACCTGCAACCTCGCCATTGTGAAATTTTATTTGGCTGGAATCCAGATCCTTTCGTGATCTGTAGAAATGAGCCGCGATTAGCACAGTGTATGCTGGTATTTACAACATAATTGTGAAAAAGCAAGCGCAAAGCCAACTAAGAACTTTATTACAAAGCAAGTCATTTTTCGATAATAATCGTTACTGTTACTCATTGGAAAGTGAAATACATAGATGCACCTATAAAAGTAAATTGTCAGACTAGCTCAGAACGGTACCTTCTTTCGTCTGCAAGACCAGCAAGAGCATAACATTGTCTACTAATAGACCCTCTCTCTGGTTGAGCCAAGATCCACCGTTGAACTGCTGACCGATTGAGTGTAAAACCAACAATACCTATGGAAATTAATTAAATGTATTGTTGTTGAAGTCGCTCGCATACAATATCCAAATATTTTAAGCCATATATTAATGTTGTTAAATTGGAATGGATATTATAATAAGTGTGTTACTCTGTATATACCTCCTTTTGTTTTGGAGTCTCGATTAAACGTTTGTTCCATTGCTTGGTCACATGGTATCGAAGAAAAACCGTGGTCAATTTGTCTTTGGCATGTCCAATTTTCGACAATTCCTGAGTAGCCCTTAAACAAATAATATCACAGAATTATTTTTTTACTTTTGGGCCCACCCTACTTTCATAAAATATTGCTGCATGTTATTAGTTGAACTCAATCCATTAATGGTAAACATGCATGAACATATATACATTAGTAAACAGTTTTCAGAACTAGGAAGATCTTAACAGTATACTTTACAATAATTGTAAATGTAAATGTTTAATTTTAGTATAACCTGTATGTGATGTTTCTAATGAAATCATTTCCAACCAGTAAATTGAACCATAGCGTGCATAATTTACACGATCTGCTGCAAAAACCATGGAAGCATGGAACGAACTGCTGATAGGTGAAGGGTCCAGTCATTTTCTCTGGTGGCACGGATGAAATGAAGAAGAACTTGGACCATCTGTAAATAATGTAGCCAATATGCCATTGTACGGTTGACTGACGACTTTGCCTCCACGTAATCGTTGAAATCATTCAACAGCAAATCAAGTTCTGTTGAAAGTGCGTGATCTTCAAACTCCGTTCGAGGAAATGATTCTCTCATACATCCTAAAAGAAAAGGACAAAATCGAATCACCCATGTTCGAGGTACGGACTAACAAATTAGGCTCAAAGAAAGAAAAGGATCATTGTGTTTACTAAAACAAGAAAAATACTGAGAATGATCAAAGTTGATGTACACTGAAAAACAAGATCTTCTCATCATGATACATTACTTACCAATAAAATTGTTGATTTCAACCTGACGTTGTTCAGGCAACGATTCCAGGAAAGACCTGAATAGCATGAGCATAAATGCCTCATAAAGGACTTTGTGTGTTCGTATGCTTCTATTATAATGCTTTCTGAGAGTACTCCTTCACAGACCCTTCCGCCACAAGGTCAGCTTCAATTAATAAATCCTAAAAGAGAGAGTTTAATCATGAATAAATGTATTTCACCTGGCTACTGTAATATAGCATACTGTATGTTAGTGATGAGAATTTGAAACAACATTTAAGTGGTCAAACCTTCAAACCTGCATCCCCAAAAAGCTTTGCAATCGCCCCACAGAAGGCCATGGCCATATGGAATTCACCCAATCGTACGATAAAGCGATCTAAGTATGAACCATGTTTCCATCGTATCTGTTGAACTTTGGAGTAGATTGCTTCATCAAACACAAGACAGGCATACCTCACACCAACTTTGTTAGCAATTTCTGTGCTTCTCTGAAGGATGGCGTTGATCGTCGAGTATTCAGAGGCAGGTGCATTGATAATAGGCAAATAGACGACTCTAGACAGCGTTGGGATCCTATCATTACGCAGTAATGTATTACAACCCGTCCAATTTGGCAACTGCATGTTGGGCTGAAGACGGCTAATGATTAACGAGAAATCAAGTTTCCTTGCACGATCTTGAGGTTGATTGTGGGCTTCCTCAGAAAGGTCGCGCCCTTCAAGTGCACTGATGAGGTTTACGGTGACTTTCCGACCCAGTACATAAGGAACAATTGGATCATCAACAGGCTTCAATGAGGAGGATCTGCCTAAACTTTCTCGTGGTGGACTATCATCTATGACATCAACACAATCTCTCTGGATGAGAATGCCGCCTGTGACGTGGGTGGTTTCCTTTCCCGTTTTCGTATCTTCTAAAAAATCATCGTTGTCCCAAGCAATTGTGACATCTTGATGTTTTCTTACACCAGATGGCATAGTACTGTTATGCAATGTACTCAGCTCAGCCAGTGCAGTTTCATGGCGAAGGACAAAGTTATGGGACAAGCAATGACCAAACTGATTTAGTAACTCGATGACTTTCGATGATCCAGTCAGCTGCCGGATTGCCATCGCTAACGAGATTCTTTGGTGTGAGTTTCCTTCCATCCGACCCAATGAGAACCATATCTTGTACCAAGGAGTTAATCCTCGATTTTTGCTTGTCTGTCACAGCCACATATGAAGACATCTGTGCATCAGCAGAGAACCCAAGCGTCCAGGCAAAAAAGTTGAATAAAGTTGGGTCAACTATTTTCTTCACATTTTCATCAGTTATGTTTGCAGCTAAAGGAGGCCAAGGGGTCACAAGTCCTTGAACGGTAGACAGCTTTTTCTTAAGCAACATAGAGGCATGATAGAGAACTTGTAGCTCGTTGAGTGTGGGCTGTGTTGGGTTCGCGATATGATCATCATCATCATCTTCCCCACTATCACTAATATCATTGTGTTCACCGTCCTTTAGAATGTCTTCAGCACAAAGATTTTCAGCAAAAACAATTTCACTCACATTTCGGTGGCTTGGGATAACAAATACTAGTTGGGGATATGACTTCATTAACCACTGCTTCAGTCTGGATTTCCGAAAGCTCTTGGCATCTTCTCCTTCTACTCTCTTGACAATCTTGATAAACTTTCCATGAAGTCGGGACATATACGTAATCCGCTTATTCGTAATGAGATTTTCTACTACTTCTTCACAAAATTGTTCATATCCTGCATTGTACAATGGTGTTGAACTAGCTTCACAACTTTCCTCCTGTCTATACAAAAAGTTAGTGTAGTTCTTGTAGCACTTCATATGGTACTTCACCTCAATAGCAACGCAATCTTTGTCCAAAATTTTTACTAAAATCCTATCATCTTTCTTTTTTGTTGCTGCTTCTCGCAAGTGACCTGCATCCACAGTCTCGCATGAAACAAGGGGCATTCTCTGCCGTTTTCCTCCTTTCTACAATCAAAATAATTTTCTTATAAGAATTTAGATTAATAAATAAGGCATTAATTATTTCTTTACGAATAATACAATTGGGGATTACATTAGGGAAAGGGTATTCTTTATTTCAGAATGACGTTTGGAGAGTTTTGGTATATAATATTTGCTATCATATATAAATACTGATATTCCAATAAATAAATAAAACCGTTTTTTTAAGAACCGCCCCAGCCCGATTTGATATTTCGTAACCGTTTCGTATGTTAGATTACTTTAATATTTATACATACTTGTACCTACCATGATAAACAAATTGGATTTTTTCTCGCATATTATGCATATCGGAGGCAACACATTTGTTGACCTAGCCGCTACTTCACTATTTTGAGTACCACAATCGCTGAGGGATCGGCGCAACAATTTCTTCGGTGGCGCTGGTACAGTCTCTGCAATTTCCTTTCCAATTTCTGATCTACACTTTTCCTCTGCTTTTTGCAATTTATTGTCATCACAGATTCTTTTATAGCAATTTTGATGGTAATACCAGTCAAGCTTACATTCCTCACATTCCGAAAAATGCCCCTCCACCTGTTCGTCGCTAAACAACTCGTAGGTCTGCCGACAGATGTCAGATTTTTGGCCTTGCAGTTTCGCCCATCTACCACGACAAGCAACAAACTTCTTTAAACGCGTATTTGTAACTTTTGTAAGGGATTGAGACACGTCATCGAAATGAATAAAACATTTCTTCAGTTTTAATTGCTTGAGTGAGCAGCTTTTTTCAGCCGCCATTTTGCTTTTACCCACGCGTGGCGACCACGTTGTCATGGAGATAAGCGTGATTTCAAGATGGCGGAAGGAAAACATGGCTGAATTTTATCGAAAGTTTGACGTCTCTTTTCTACTTATTGTGCACACTTGTGACTGGGGGCACTGGATTTCCTGAACTGGGGCACAAGTATGTATTGTATTGTGGTAGAATTTCTTAGTCTCGCGACATGTGCAACGGACTTGAAAGATCGAACAGCTCAGGTGACGGCCTACTTTGTTTTGGCGAGCCAGCCCATCTGATCAGTCTCATGTAAACACAGGTGAAATTCGTCTCGGGGATGCGAGCTAGCTCGGGTACCCGGGCTGGCTCGCCTCCATCCATATAAACAGCCCCTAAGTCACAATCTCTCTCATAATCTTCTTAGTTCAATCACTCCATCTTACCTTCGTCTTCCTCTAGGTCGTCTTCCTCCGGTTAGTTCTTTTCCTCTAGTTAGTTCATTTCGTGCTCTCTTAGCTAACTTTCTAATCCAGTACCCAAACCAACTCCTTCCTGTACTTTCTCGACTATTCTCTACGAGTGAAATTTTTTGTATCCGTCGTAATATTCTTGGAAGGAAGCAGAATCTGCCTGCCTTGCTGGCGCCAACATATATATCTATATAGACAATATATTCCCTTTTGCAATATCCACTGAAGGATAGTTGTGTTGATCATTAGGAAGAACTCAAGATGGCCTGAAGTGGATCAAAGATTATGGATTGGAATTTTAACTTGTAAATTAATAGAAATTAAACTTTGACTGTGTAAAACATCGTTCGTGGAATGAACAGTAAAGACTTAAGGGATTTGTGAATAAATGTGAGACAGAGATAGGTTGTACAAATGAAAGCCTGTTTGAAAAAATACAATCTTACCAAAAAACACTAACATCACTGGACGCAGCAAGATATCTTGGAAACTTGTAATTTATAAACTCTAAATCTTAAAAAATTAACAAAAATCAATTATTGATGAAGCAGAGAAAATTGAGCTGAGTAAGGTCTGGAATAAAGTTGGACCGTAAATATCTGATGAAGGAATATAATTATTGACTTTTTGTTATAGACAATAACAATAAACGATATTGGTTGAAGAATCCAACTACCTGAATAATATAGACTAGCAAACTTCGACGTTTCGAGCGAAGTTTCAAGGACTAACTTCCAGATTAAGGGCCTTCGTTCTCTATACTAACTGCCAGACGTTTGTCCTATATTTTTTAGGTAGTTAGATCCCTCAACCAGCATTGTGAATGTTATTCAACGCTGCCTACACTGGAACCCAACATTCAAGCGATACAGTCATACAGTTAATAAACGTTTATGAAGCAGTCAAGCTGAATATATTCAAATAGTACAGCACAACTACATATAATTAGTGCATGCGTAAGACTTTGGTTTAGATAGATAGATAGATAGATAAACTTTATTTAAACACGCATCCCTCATCATCAAAAGATGGTTTTCATGGGGGGCGTCACACAATTTACAATAATAACACTCTATAAAATCTAAATTATACACACATTTAAAAAGCTAAAAAATCCAGAATGGTCGATGTCTGACTCAGTTGCTGTATTCATATCAAATTTTTGAAGCTGCATATGGACTCTGACAGCTTCGCCTCCATTGTTAGGCTATTCCATAGCACAGCCCCACTGTACCCAAAACTTTTTTTCAAATATTCAGTATTGGGCTTAGGAACTGAAAGATCGGTATGGGCATTTCTAAGATTGTAAGTATTAAGTTTTGCTTCCCTTCTAATGAATTTATCCTTCAAGTTTGGAGCTGAGTGGCCGTTTAATATTCTATAAACCAAGACTGCCTTATTTATTTTTAGTCTGTCGTTCAGATTTTTCCACGACATAGCATGGAGCAAATCCGACGACCTGATATAATAACTGGCACCTGTCATAACTCTTGCTGCCCTATTTTGTAATTTTTGCAATTTCTCTTTCAATAAACTTCCACAGTTGTCCCATAACGGTGAACAATAATCAAAATATGGGAGCACGAGAGAATTGTATAAATTTTGCAGCGTTTCATATGGCACAAATGGTCTAACTCTTTTCATAATTCCAATACCGGAGCCAGCCTTTTTACATATTGAATCTATATGGTTTTCCCAATTCAACTTTTCATCAAGTTCCACTCCCAAACATCGAAATGAGGTATATCGTTTGGCCGGTTTATCATTTATCATCACTTGGTCGTTGCCAACTTTATTTTTAAGATTGTAGGGTGAGCCAATAAACATCAATTTTGTCTTATCGGTATGAAGTTGCAATTTATTTTGTGAAAGCCATTTGACTATATTTTCAAGATCTTTATTTAGTTTTGTTACTAAATCTGTGAAATTTGCTGAAGACGCATATATTTGGGTATCATCAGCATACATACCAGGAGTTGTATTTTGTAAATATTCTGGCAGATCATTTATATATAACAAAAACAAGAGGGGTCCCAAAATAGAGCCCTGAGGAACACCGCATACAATTTCTTTAGCCGAGGATGTGTGACCAAGTAGATTTAAGTTTAGAGGATGTGAATAGGAGTGTTTATTTCATTAGAATTTCTACCAATGGAATTGGTTGGATAAGCTTCTGTATTTCTGCGTTGTTTCGGTAAAACTATAAGTCAGTTGGGTGTATCCATGAAACATTCGCCCCATACAGTAACTCTAGTATAAACAGGTTTCTATATATAATGAATTTACCATACATACATATATATACACATATATTGCACATTATGTACATTGTGATGGTATGTTAACAACGTACAAATATTTCTTATGTAAAATGCTTGACGGAAATGTTAATTAAATACATAGGCGTACGGACACATTTTTTTGGGGGGGCTGGGCTGAATTTGCCCGAATGACATGACGTCATAGATTTCGTGACGTCATCATAAAATTATATAATCTGAGAAGACTACAAATGAAAGGCTTTCCTTTGAAGATTGACAAACGTGATATAAAAATAAATATGTCGTCCCTAGCCATTTCAATTATAAGCTAAATATATTCATTACGATTTACGCACACTTATGATACCACACCTTCGCAATACGGTGTAGCTATATACTATATACTTATATAGTTTAATAGTTGTATAGCCTACATTATGCTAGGTAAACTGCTGAAAATAGGCATGAATACAGTAGTGACATTTTATTAGTAGCCATAGCAATTGTTCCTTCGTTCTATCCGTTTCTGTGGGGATTTACGTCTGTGGTATGTGCGTAAAAATCAAAACCAAATCCGATTAAGTTAGAGCACTTGACCTTTAATAAAGGTTAACCTGACGCAACATGCTTGAATCCAGCTATGCGATCTATGGTATTAATAAATATACACAAACGTTGCCATTACAAATTTACAGTGCATGCCGGAACCTGTAAAAGTTGAACTTGTTGAAATAATACTTCTGTTCCGCTTTATGGATCAATATATTCGTCTAATCACCAGACCGTCGTTGCCCGAATGACAAGACAATTTTTGCCCGAATAGATAAATTCTCAAAAAATTTGGGGGGGGGCTGCAGCCCCCCCAGCCCCACCCTCCCGTACGCCTATGATTAAATACGATTTTCGGGCTTACGAAGTAACTCCCGCTATCTTATTAAATATTCTACAAAATATTAACACATAATTATATCTCTAAGTTGTTTTCAGTCGTTTTCTTGGAGGTCCATTAAGTAACGGTCCTTGTTGAGTTGCAAGTACTTTGAAAGCTTCAGCTAGAAGATGCGAGTGATTATTTACAAGTGTTTTCCAACCAGGACTGTTCGTGACATCAACTGCGTGACTAAAACACAATTATTTAAAATGTTAGAAATCAATTTACTTATTGGTTTATTGTTCATGTACACTGCTGAACAGTAGGCACTGTATATTATGATGACAATCATCTAACCCCTACCAGTTTGAACCCATTTTGCAGGGGTCGATAACTGTTTTGTGTGCCTGCAAGGACCGCAAAAACTACTTGAAAATGTGCCTGCAAAATATCTGCATAAAAGTGCGAAATCATTACGTCATGGGCCATGAATTGTTTATGTCTCGGCTCAGCCCTTTATAGTTCTATGTTCTTTCTCTACCATCAATAACTATTATTATTATATAGCAAGTGTCAAAGTTCAATATCACGTGCCGGGCCACAAAACGTCATGTTCGGCAACCGGTCAACAATGAAACAATTGTCTGTGGCCGACGCTGAATTAATGAAACAATTGTTGACCGGTCAACAATAAAACCGGAAGTGAGGCGCGAGCTGCTCGCGTCTGCCGGTCGGTTTGCAAGTCGTTCAGAAGAAGATATATTAACCTATTATTAGGCTTTGAAATGGCGCCTAACCTATTATTAGGCTATTGAGACTTTGACACTTGCTATATAATAAAACACTTATTTACTGAGACCTCGGGAAAACAGCGTGTTTTGAGGCCCCTGGACCGCCGTTGTTGCCCGAGGTTTCGCCTCGGGCAACAACGGCGGTCTCGGGGCCACAAAACACGCTGTTTCCCGAGGTCTCAGTAAATAAGCGATAATAATAAATACTACAGTTATTTGTCCATAACTGTCAGTTTTGACGTTTCCTTTAACTTCCCATCAATGACTTATAACAAGTCTTACAAAAAATTGTTTTGTTTCTGAAATGCAGGGGCGGATCCAAGCTCATCTGACAGAGGGGGTGCAGATTTTTCCGGGGGTGTGCGCACCCCCCCTGCATCCTCAGTATGAACTCGTCGATTCTGACTTTTTGTGGGGAGTGCTGACGTTTTCTAGGGGGGTTCGCACCCCCCCTGCATCCTCCCAGTAGATCCGCTTATGCTGAAATGTGCCTGCGGCCGTCGGTCCCAGTCGTCCCGACTTTATTGACCCCTGCCATTTTGATTGCGTTAAATGTTTATAAGTTGTGCATGATCTGATTCTAGGACTGGACAACAGTATCCCACATCACATGGCTGTTTTTCAGTCGTGAAGAATAAAACAAATATATACTCCAAAACCTTTCTAAATCTTAGTGTGTTCGTTTTTCCATCATAAAACCTCCTTCGAAAACAACATATTTTCAAGGTTATAGGACTGGTTATAGGCAGTGGCAGTGTAGGGCATACGGGTATGCTTTACTTTAAATATATGAATCATATTTACCTATTTACAAACTCTACAGCGTAATCTTTGAGATGATTAGCACTATGAAGATCAGCTAAGATGAGAATACTACAAACATTATCTGTAGATAAACTGGTACACAATGATTCCTCACACATTATTTTGAGACGATCTAGTGCATACTGAAGAAGAAAAGAAAAAGTTAGGGAATCATCGCTTATATTATGTTTGTCTTACGGAACCATAGTTTGCATCTATAAGGATGAACAGTCGCATGTAAAAACATTGTCTATATGCTTGTGGAAACGTTTAAGTAGCCTTACGTTAATTGGCTGAGCTGATTATAATGTATTCTGCTCGCCAATCTAAAGGCGATGCCTGCGAAGGAGGCTATGCTGAGTATGCTCTTACAAATATTGAAGTTTCACGTGAAAATGGACACTGTTTTTATCTGCTATGTTCATCCTTAGATGCAAACGACGTTTCTTTCCGAGCAAGCTAAAACATTAAAATATTCTGTAATTATGAGGAGACAAAGGGCTGATTAAAAGAGGTGATTTCTCCAGCATTTGCTTTCCCCAAGTTTCCATGTCTACTAATGAGACTAACAATTACTATTACTATGTTATTAAACTAACGATTTCTTCGTGCAGTAACACTGGAATAAAAAGAGATGATCTCTATCTCTTAGATGATGGATCTATTCAGTGTAGATAAAGTTAGTTTACAAAGAATATTGTACCATATATTTCTGTACTTACTTTATCTGCAGCAGCCAGTAATTCAGGCGCCATTTCATTCAGTTTACTTGTCTTGCCAGTGTAAATAAATTGTAACATTTCTCTGAAAACATCAGATTCTACATCTAATATTTGCACTCTTCCATTCTTACGTTCTTCCATTTCATGTTCAAACATGGCTCCAAAGACAGGTGATCTAGCTGCTAAGAGAGCTTTATGTGCCTTGAAATGTTTGCCATCAGCTAGCATCAATGAAACATCAGACAGTAGTCCAGTGTCAAGTAAATTCCCTAATTGGCAGGCTAAATTGCATTCTTGTATTTTAAAAACAGTCTGAGACGATGAACCAGAGACATTGACGGAATCAGCAATCACGCTTACCTAACAAAACGAACCATGTAGTTGCTAGTATATAAATATATACTCTTATTCTGTTCGTGTCGAATTTAACTGGGAAATTGGTTCTGTGAACATTAACCCATTCATCCAAAACCTTTGTTAGGAATAAAATTATCTGGCGGTAGACAGAGAAAATGATATACAGTAGGGCACAAGGAGCGCATTGAGTGTTAATGCGTTAAAAAACTTGTATGTTTTCCCATATCAGTTGTTTATTCAAGTTGAAACAACTGACATGTATAAACGGTACATGACATGGTTTCCCGAAAAAGTATCAAATAGAAGTTTGATATAATCAATACAACGCGGTAAGTATTGATGGCGCCTGGGAACGAGGCAGCGGTAGAAGACATTTTTAAGAAACATCCGTACAATGTGTCTCCAGCAATTGAAGTGGGGTAAAAAATCACAATAATGCAAACCTTCAGCTGTAAAAGGGTGTATTATATGACAAAATTACAGCACATTGACATCAACTATTAATTATGAACCCAGGTTGATCTGTATTTAACTGAGCATGCGTAGAATGTACATGTTGGCCTGCTCTACTATCATGGAATGAGGTGAAGCATATCTGCCTCGTAACCAGACACCAGTTTGTTACGCCGCTGCATAATCGTACGTGCTCGAAAGAGGAAGTATCTTAAAAAATATGAGCAATTCTCATTCGTGAATTCGAATAATGAGTGCATAACTTACCTCGCAAAATAAAGTCAATGTGTCATTTGGAAGAAGACCATTAACATCATCCATTAAAAAATCTCGTCTTATAAACTTCTTAAAACCCCAATCCTTTCCTTGAACAAATCTATATGCTCTCTGGCTTTCTGTAATATTCAAAAGTTTTTCTTTTAGTTGGAAACAAACTAAACATATTCAATAAAATATCTTAAGTCTTACCCATTGCTTTTGTTTCTTCTCTATTGGCATTCAAGATAGAAAATTTAAATTTAGCTCGAACTTCATTCTTGTTAGTAGCAAGTAATAACAAATATAATGATAAATAATCTTTGCTTTCTTCATCTAAACCTTTAGGATTTACACGCAAACACCTGAAGAATAAAGGTTTAATAAAAATGAAAACATTTCTTGGAAATTAATTACTCATACTAAGTCATAGCTTCATACAAAATCTTTTTGGAAGACAGTGAAAACTTACCAAAACATCATGGCGTTAAAATAATTTTAAACGTGAATATTTGGAACTTGCCCTAGAGTTTGGGTTTGTTCCACCTAACCTAACAATTTTATTCACTAAAAGTAATCAATCCTGACTGACCCTTAATGCTGAGGTACTGCTTAAAGAGGCTCCCTAATTCTACAAATTATTTCTTTATTCTGCTTGTAGTCAGATGATTTTATTCACCCAGATGTTGCACGCTTGCTGCCTACATGACATGGGTGTACTTAACAGTATATTCTGCCCAATGCCAAATGATATTCTATTCACAGACTTGAAGAGTGCTGAGCTGCCCTTGCTTTGACAAATGCACATCCATGTGTGTGCCATGAATATAGACTGAAGCACTCAATGTTGGGAATTACAGAATTCCTGAATGAATTGACTGGTCAAGAAAAAACCACGGCATTAGTGAGAGAATGTTATGAATATGAACAGGCCTGTTTACACTTAAGCGATTTTTGCTGTCAGTGACTCTTCTCCTCCTAATGTAAATGTATGCGAATGAGTGAATCTAAAAGCTAGGGCATTACCATTTCATTTTATCATTTTCTCCAGCAGAAAACATTGAACTTTTTAAAGTTTCTCCCATTTCCTCCCTGCAGTAACTGAAATTATTGATTGTCCACATGTATGAAAACTTGATCACTTTCACTTGTGTGTAACACCAGTTCTCTGCCACAGGTCCCACATTATCTCCATTACCCCGAGAATCTTTGCTCGTGCTTGACGCCTGTTTGTAATCCCTAGTGATGGTTTAATTTTCATATTAATTTCATTATAATGAACGAAGGCCTAAAGTAATGTCATGTTGAATCAATCTCATCACACTATTGCAATGGAACTGTTTGGGGAGTAGCCCTTGCAAGCCAGGCTGTTTTCCTCTGTTCCACAGGCTGTATCCTGCCGAAGAGGCTGTATCCTGCTTGCAAGGGGAGGAGTGTGGGTAAAGAGCCTGGCTTGCAAGGTTGTTGGGGAGGCTAAATATAAGGACTATTATATATTGAACATTCATAATTTTTTGTCATGTAATTAATTAACACAGTTTTTATGTTACAGTTTGAGGCTTGTGCATTTAAAATTTGTCCCATAATTCAGGAAATGCCATTTCAGAGACTATATATTTCAACATTTTTCCAGGGGGTCATTGCCCTCGTAAGTGTATATTTAATATATTCTGTCGATTTCTGTGGACTTTTGCTGAACCCCCATCTCAATCAAATCATTTCTAGATTAACAAAACTATAACCTACCCATGTCTCATCTTAACTATTAATGCTAAATACACCCACTTTTTATCATTTTACTTTGTGGCAATATCGCCTTATCAAAAAGACTCAATGAATTGTTAAATTACATACATCTTTGAAAAGATTTATCCACCAGTTGAAATTCCAATAATCCAATAAGTATATGAAAATTGATCTCTTTGATAAACTAAAGAACAAATTGATGAAATTTCATTTAGAATTAACATTATATTACTATAAGTATACAGCTTTATATTATGGGCACTTGTTGAAAATTGTACCCTCTCTCTCCCACTTGTATGCAAAGAACAATGGAAATGACATCACATTATTTGTCATAAACAATAGGGGTACACAAAAACTGCAAAAAGTTCAACCCCCCTCCCCCCTTTATTTGCATACATAATAAATGGATGACCCCAAGTGATGATGGTTTGTGTATGCTGTATTTAATTTATTGTTTAAAGAGGGTCTATTTATATGTATTTGCTCTCTATGGCCATTTAGTGTCAGATTTAGTGTTGGTTATCCAAATTAGGGAGATTATAGGGATTTTGTATGTAACAACTTCGTGGGAACATAGAAAGTGTCCAGAGTAAACAGTATTTAATCTGTATGAACTTATAAGGTTGTATTCTGAGTATTCAGGCATGAGTAAATGTAAACACCAAAATGTCACCCAAGGTTACTAAATCTGAACATTTGAATATTTGTTTATACTAGAGACAGATAATCCGTCTGGACGAATTTGGACAAAGAAAACATAGTTTGTCTGATAATTTGTCCATAGACAAGGCAGACCATCTGTCAAGTCAAACTATCTGCATAGTTCATCTACTCAGACAAACTTGCATGCATAGTTCATCTTGACAGATAATCTGTCTGTTTGCATGCCTGTGTTTATACACAGATTAATTATCAGATGAACATTTTTTGCCCAAGTTTGTCCTGAAGGATCATCCTTCATGTGGCGTATATACTAAGACGGATGTTGGATCATCCATCAGACGGTTGATGCATGATCTGTCTCTAATATAAGTTGGGCAAATATGTACTTCAGGGAGGCACCTTTCAAACCTGGCCGTTTGAGGCGAGCGATCATGTGCACGCGCCTCCACACGTGCCTTAACTCGTCAAGATGTCTCATGTATGCCACTTTGAGACTTTTAAGTTTTTACGTCAACAGTTCTCAACTTTAGACTTATTTACCAGCCACACGCATTGCATGCAATGTAATTGTAATCTAGTCCGCTCTATTGGCGTAGTTTTTGACTGTTTTTCAAACGCGCACCTGATATGGCGCGCGATATTCCACTTGCCTGCAAAAATGCTCACGGCCAGGTCTGCCTTTCACCTTAAAAGGGGGCTCATGTTGGTGGGGTGTCCATCAAGAAATTTCTTAAGGTTGCACTGAAGTGTGGATATCTTGTTAAAAGTATTATTGCTTGATAAGAAGGGTCCCCCTCTAAATATCCATGTACCCAATCATAGGCGGATTTTCAGATTTTGCTCTGGGGGGGTGCCAAAAATTTAGGGGGGGTGCCAAAAACTTATGGGGGACGTGAGCAACAGGGTGCGTTGGCTACGCCGCTGCCGAGGCACAGTAATTTGGTCTTATTTAGTTCAAAATCCTTGTTTTTAGTCTTACTTAGTTCAAAATCTTTATTTCAATCACACTACTGTCATTTATCCCAATGAGCATTTAAATTTTTTTTGGGAGGGGTGCAAATTTCTCTAGGTGAGGTGGGAAAACTTTTTGGGGAGTTGCAAAATATTTTTGGGGGTGTACACCCCCCGCACCCCCCCAGAAAATCCGTCTATGTACCCAATAAAAATTATAAAGTAAATGTAGTGATAAATTGTCAATTGCTTTTTATTTGGCACTAAAATTTACTCACTAAGCTGACTATTTATTTTAGGGTAGTACATAAAGATTAGAGTCTTGGTAACTTATTAAATATAACCATTAATTTTTAACATATGATATTAAGGAGTTAGGGTCACACAATAACATACATGTCTGTCTATGACCATTAAAATTCCAAACATTTAAATGCTCAGAGATTACGTTTTATAATGTTTTAATCCCAAATCAGAAAAAAAAACCAAAAATTTTTTAAAAATCACAAAAAAATATTCCCCGAATTGGTTGCAGGGCTTCCCCCCGCAGAATATGTTTGCAACCCGAGCACAGACGTACTTGTAACTGAATATTTTAAAATTTGAATCAAACCAAATTAGCGTTTCAAACACCGCAAAGACAGAGAATGTGTGTTAGTTGGCTTACCTCTTCAGTTATCTCATTAGAAAGTCCCTTCTTTTGCGAAACATAGTGATTTAAAAAAGATTTACATTTGTTTTGAAAACTCCAAAAGCCTGAAATATATAAACGACACCTCTGGCGCTCTTAGCTTCGCTCGTTTCAGGTTCGGAATTGCTCGGACGTCGGAAGCCTATCGCGGAACGAAAATGCACGAATATCGCACGAACGTGTTACGAACAGTGGTTACGAATTATCACGAAACTTTTATAGCGAAATAGTGTTTCCACAAAAATGTTTTTCGATCGAAAAATGTCCTGAAATTTCCCGATATATTAAAGATGATAGACTTTGCAAGACTTAAAGTCTACTTTGCTTCAAATATCCTTCAAATTTCACAGTTTTGTTGTGTTTTTTAAACATTGTATCTTCATAAATTATAAACAACGCTCCTAAACAGAAATTTAAACATCTGCCACAGCATCTGTAATTCTGTATCCTCTAGCCTACGTCGTTTCCATCATTGGCCCTTTTCTCACAACTGGGTAGAAATAAAGTTTAGTGAATATGACTGATTTGAAATTTCATGTATATTTTTTTAGTTTTCATGGATATCTTCTAAATTAGAAGATTTAAAACCCACAAAAACCCACAATCAAATTTCCGTAAAAGACGAAATGTCCTTAAAGTGGAAGCACTCTAATTATAATTGTAAGAGAAATTAAAGAAAGCGGAGACAAAACATGTTCAAAATGGCGTAAAATTTAACATATAAACAATAACACGTTTTCAACGCATGTAAACATCAGGTTGTAAATACAACAGGACAATGAAGTCGTGTGGTTTTGGCTGTACGAGGCAAACACTCATCTCTTTGAATGTTATGTATATAGTAAGTGATATACATCATATTAAATACAAAGCTGGAAAACTTAGTTAATAGCCTTGTCCAATTTTATATTCAGTTCGCAATATAAAGTAATAAATAATTTGCTGTGTTTATAAAAGCAATCAGTTGTTTTTTATATGCACAGAAACTGTCACATTTCTACAAAGATATCTATATTGTGTTTTTATGTGTTTAAAAACTCAGATTTTCTGCTTTCATTTTGAACGATTCAAGCCTGCCGAGAAGCCTGCCCTAAAAGTTGAAAATATTGGGATTACTGGGTAATGTGAAATATATTGAGAACTACAGCTGAATTACGATTATATGATATTTTTAAATGAGATTTCAGATTTTATTAGAAAACAAAATCAAATACAGTTAAGGCCGAGGGAATTGAAGTCATAGAATACCGTCCTCCGCCTGCATATCCAAAATGATGCTGCAAAAAAATCATTTCAAAAATTTTCATTATTTCAACAATTATCTATACTTTAAAGTATAATTTGTCGCAGAAGTAATGTATTAAGGGCAAAGTCTACCTGTACGGCAAAACTCCACTCATAGGCACTCCTCAACGCCATATAAACCGATTATTGACGATGTGTGTGTTCCAGAAGTGTTCCGATGTGGTTGACCAATCAGAGCAACGTTGGAAAAGCAATGCTTATTTGCTTGTTATCAATGGTCATGGTGGTAATTTAATGCATGATTGATTCACCTCAATGACTACTGCTTGAATCTTTGTGGATGGTGTATTAATGTATCAAGATTTTCTTTAAGGATGTAAACTCGCTAGGCAAAAGTGTGTTCGCATTGAAATCTAGACAATGTCACGTTTGCTTATAAATATTGCTGAAGTTAAAATTGTTTTGGTATTTTCGCTCTTTTGATAATAAATTTAATAATGGTTCTTTTAATATGCCACATACTCAATTTTTTTCTTTTTAAATATCATGTACTTCACATAATAAGCCATTTCAGTAATTTAATATAGCTCACCAGACGCAAAAACGAGTCTAAATAGCCAATATAAAGGTTGCTGGTATATTACTGAATGGGTCTATTGACGTTCGACCAATTTTAACACATTTCTAAAAATAATGAATAATGAAAAAAAGCCTCATGTATTTTTGAAATCATGACTTCATTTCCCTCGGCCTAAGCTGTTTTTCAATAGCATCATACTGATATATCCACAATTATCTTTTTTTGAATATGGGTTTGTTTCATTAACACCATTTCTAACAACATTGGAAATTTTTTTCTTGCATTCGAAATGGATGACCCCTTATTTGGTATTCTATTTTAATACAGTGGAACCTAGCTCTACTAACAGACACTGTGAACAATGGATACCTCCAAAAAACGGGCAACAGACACCATGCTTAAGTTCAAAATGAAAATATGCAAGAAAAAACTACCTCTATATAATGGACAGTTCACTTAAATATCTGTGTACATTATAAAAAGGACACTCAGAGACTGCATACCTCTGCCAGCAAATATTAAAGCAATTATAAAATTAAGTATTCATGCATAAATTTTACATGCTCTAATCACACATTCAGCTCTTTTTAGCCTGGGAAAGCAAGACAAATGTTTTTAAATTTCATCAAAATTTTCATCCAAATTGAACTAAAATTTAGTTGATATGCCCTTGACCGATGGCCGTTAGCTCATCAATTTTCATCCAAATTGAACTAAAATTTAGTTCATATGCCCTTGACCGATGGCCATTAGCTCTATTTGGCCATAAGAGTAGTCGATAAACAATTTCAGTGGTGTAACTTAGTGCTTGTCCTCTTGCCCAGGGCAAGTGAAAATCACTATGGGCAAGTAGTTGTTTCTTCTTGGTTGCCTGATCGGGCAAGTTGCTTTCTGTTTCAGCTTTGCCAGAAAAAATATGGCCATCTCTAGTTATTATCCCCAAGTGCAGTATTTTAAAATGAGTAAAACATAGACCATGTTCATCTATTTACATTTTTCAATTATCCAGCCGAACGAATAGCTATTCATTCTGCTGGATAATTTGAAAAATATAAATATAGAAACATGCCTCGACGGAAATGTGCCTCGACTTAAATTCAACTTCAGTTCTTCAGGAAAATAAAAGAATGGTGATTGGTGTAGATTGATATTATGTAATGCAAATTGTAGTTTTCTAGTTGTTTTTTTTTGTAATTTGCTTCAAATTTTGTTATTATGTATCAAAACTAGATCTAATGGCAAGCGAACTTTATTCAGGGCAACCATTTTTCATGTCCAACTTGCTCTTATCGCAAGTGGTCAAAAAAGTTAAGTTACACCACTGTGTTTTGTCAACACCTTGGTGTTTTTGTTTATCAAATTGAGAATTTCTGTTATTCCTGCCAGATATTCTCCATCTGAGAGACTTTGCAAAGAATGTCTTAATCATTCAGGCTTTTCTACATTTATAACTAATAGTAATTTTGCTTAATTATTTCCAGGTTGTGGGGTTAATCTTAATAATACTACCAGTATACTCGAAGTTTAGTCAGCTTCTCACAAGTTGGCCAATCATTGGTGGAGCAATAGCTAGTGGTGTCTTTCTTATGCTTATTGCTATTGCTGGAATTTATGGCTCCATCAGACATAATCAAATTATATTGTTTTTTGTATCCTTAACAAAATATTATATAAATTTAATAGTCAATATGGTTATTACTACTTTTACCCAATCCAAGAATCATTTTGCTTTTCTCATACATTTAAATTGATATCATATTTGGAAAATGTTGAATTACTCAGTTTTAAAACCTACACAAATAATATATGATTAGCTGCAGTTCATGAGGACTTCAAGCCAGTTTTCATAATAAAAATTTAAACTATATACAGTATAAATAATGATAGAGTTACTGCAGGTCAGAGTTTAATTAATATAAAAGTCATAATAATTTACATAAATAGACTCTAATTTTCATAGGCGTACATGCGAAAAAAAATTGGGGGGCGGACACTACTTTGCCCGACGAAGACAGAAATTGCCCGACATTATTAAATGTCTAGCAAATACATCTTAGAAGGAACAACACACTCTTTATAGTTGTATTTCGTAGGTTGAGACTGTCTAACAAGTACATAAATCAGTCTAAATGATCAACTAAGGTCAATCTTGGAATAAATTCCTAAAGAAATCACTAAAACTATGCAAAATACTGTTTTTAGAAAAATCTTAGTGAGAGCCCTCACTTCTTCGGATATCGTCATTATCGACAAACCTTCGAACTGATCAAAAAGCGGAAAATAAACGCCAAAACGTCCTAGTTATTTCAAGATTAATTAATATATAATATGTTGGATAAACGAGTCTACAGCGCAGGAACACAGGGCCGTAGCCATGATGTTCACATTGATGTGACTAATCCGCTTGAGGCCAAAGACGAATAAACGTTAGGTGGTCTTGGGGCTCCCGGAAAGTTTTGAAAATCTGTATGGGTTCCAAAACGGTATTTCCTGCGGAGTTCTGATCCCCAGATAATATAACAATTTTGTTTATGTTCGCGGGCATAAATATGTTTTTAAGCCATGCATTTTGTTGTTAAAAATGTGAAAAAATACTTGCCGGCTATAAACGACTGGCCCGCTATAAACGACTGATCGGCAGACGTAAACAATGCTTTTCTGCCGCTCATTTTCTTGTCGCTGTTTTACTCATTCTAACCCGCAAAATATGCCACAACGCCCGCTAAAATCATAATAATATACATTCAAAAGGAGCCTTTATGGTAACGGTTAACATCTGCTTTGATCATCGAGATCACGTTATCATGGTTACTATATAATCATTCAGTCTTAGGAGCCGATTACATGGACCGGGCTAGCCTGGTTAAGCTAGCCTGATTAAGCTAGCCAGCCCGGCTAAGTGACTTTTCAATTACGATTACATGGACTCATTAACTGAAATCATGAAATAAACTCATTAAACAAGTTTCTTCGCTTGTGCATTCGTAAAATGCAGTCGCAAAATTTGGACCCCCGGCGGAATTGGACTCCCCGGTCCATATCCGCTAGCGGATTTGGACCCCCTTCCCGCGGAAATGGACCCCCTTCCCGCGGAAATGGACCCCCTATGAAATCAGATCTATTTTGTCCTGAGTATGAGGTCTGAATAATCGGCTAATTAGGCATTCGGCTAAACACTGCTTGTACGATATAAAAGTAAACAATTGACGTTTCGATTTCGAATGGAATCAAACATTTACCGAAAGTTTACACAACTTTTATTAACAATAGCACATGATAAATGTCTCAACGTTATTTCTACCACGGTTAGTTCTACTTAAGTTTCAAGCATTTTAGGCTAGGAGTTGGTGGTTTACATTCTTTGCAGAGCCACTCGCCTTCAGGTTCGCTCTTAATATCTTCACAAATCGTGTGAGTTACTGAATTGACTGAATTGATTGGGGTCCAAATCCGCGAGAGGGGTCCAAATCTGCTAGCGGATATTGACCGGTTTCCCGGGATGAAGCGATTACATGGCGATTTTCATCCCGGCAAACCGGGCTAGCCCGCTTTCAACAGCCGAGATATCGACAAAGCGGGCTGGCCCGGCTCCCATATAATCGCAATGCAAAATTTATATAAGATTATTATAGTAAGCGGGCTGCTGCAGAAGTGCATGTGAGTTGAGGAAGTTGGCTGTCAAACAAGAGTAGGGGAAAACGAACATGCCTCGCTCAAACACATGTAGACTTGGACGTTCAACAAATCCAATACAGCTGATACGCTCCATTACGCATATCCAAACGTTGGACGAAGAAATTGCAGCATATTATTTTTGGCCCTTACTCTGTTGATTACCCAATCAAAAAGACTCGTCAGTTGATATTGTTTATTAACAAATTACAGTAATACCAGCCTAGTCCCTGTCGTTCTGAAGCTATGTTATGCACATGTACTCCAGGAACAAACAATATTGAACAGCGAAGACAGAGAGCCTGGGACTAGGCTGCAGTAATACATTTTATCTTGCACTTTAGCGTTCAAGTTCACTTGGGTCAGATGGTGACATTCTTCCAAAAGAAAAATGAAGGACTCATACCTGTACGTTGCGGGGCCGTAGCCAAGGGTGCGAAACTGCGACATTTGTCACACCAATAATTTCAGGGGGGAATATTTTTTCTTGAAGAGTAAGGGGCCGATTACATGGACCGGGCTAGGCCGCTTTACCGGGCAAGCTCGCTAAACCGGGCTAGCCCTCAACTTTGAACTGCTTGAAATTTTAATAAAAAGAGTCAGAATGGTGAAAATATTTCAAAAACAGTCTGAAAATTTAACTCGAGCGCTCCTCTCTTTTCGCCCTATAATAAGCTTACGCTAACTCCATTCTTATGAAACTCTTGTTATTTTATAATTGAGGAATGAGAGTTGAAGGAATTTTTATATAACCTTTCGCCTGCATGCCAGTTGTCATTATTGATCATCATGCCTATTTTAATCGGGTTCTATACTGCGCTGCTTTCTGAGATTTACTATGGACAGTCAGTGAAATTAGTATGTCTTGCAGACATTACATGGTGGGTTTCTTCACATGCGACCACATATACATTTAGAGAGAGACTATTCCTTAACACAAAGTAGTATATGATCATATTAATTCTAATCTTCATTCTGCTGTTTGCTTTCTCGTGCGCGGCGCTCGCGGTAACAGATGAATATGAACACAAGTTATTATCACATGGCTGGAGTAATCTTGATAATGAAAGTAGAGGAAAATGGGAGAAATTTGGAGATTGTTGTGGATTTGATAACAAGAGTAGAAGTTTAGCTCATCCTTGTCATGGTCAAACTAAGTCTGGGGTAAGATTAAACTGTATGTAACACAACTGTTCTGACTTCTGTAAAGCACTAAAGCAGTACTACCATTTATAATACAGAACAAGCCCGACATCAACATTGAAAACTGATATTTTACAGCGTGTAAGTAGCACGTGGGATTATTGAAAAAGTGACAAATCTTTGCTAGCCTGAATTCCGGAGATAAAATTTGGAGAATGGACTTTATCCATAACGACGTCTCCTTGTGGTGCGTGTCTACTACACACGTAAGAACGCACAATTTGTAACAAACCTGCAGCAGACTTGTACCAATGCTGTTTCAACAACTTGTTATCAGGATGTGTTCGCACTGCTTGTTCCCAGCTTGTCGTCAACGGCTTGTTGACAACTTGCTACAAGGTTTTTGACTCAACAGACTTGTTACAAATTGTTCCAACAACTTGTTATCGTCCTGCAATTCAACAACAAAACAAGTTGTGACAACCTTGTAGCAACTTGATAAAATGACAGCATTGTTACAACTTGTTGACAAGCTTGTTGCGAACACATCTTGTAGTACCAGAATGCTTTGTAAGTATTTACTTATTAAGATACCCGCAAGGCACTCTGATAGTGGTAACACGCACCGCAAGGAAACGTCATTATGCATAAGGTCTATTGTAATAAAATTTAGAGTGCTTTATAGATTGATTCATATCTTCAGTTTTACAAGAGTATATCAATACAGTTTCAATTTCATTTTCTATTATAGTTACCAGAATGTTGCCATGAAAAGTGGAGCTGTAAGAGATGTTCTCCATGTTATTCTTATCTCGTCTCTCATGGTCTAAATACAATTAAAAATGGCATTGGAGGAGTTGGAATGTTTTTCAGTTTCACGTTGGTATGTAAACATTTTTACACTGATTTCACACGTTTAACTCGCTATTATATGGATTCAAATCACTTTCTCTCTCCATATATTAAACAATTTCACGCTACTGGATTTAAGCTAGGGTCAGAAATCTAACCCTGTATTTTGATTGAGGATCTGAATGGGTTAATTGATTATTTGGAACTGACAAAATTGTATCAAATATATCTTACTGCAGCTTGGATTTATTTTAACTGACAACCATAGACACACTCCTGATTGGATAGTGAAGACAAACTTCTCTGATTGGTTAAAATATATAAGTTGTCACATGTGAAGTGATTTGTGAATCAGTGAATGATTGCTTGTTGATTGCATGTCATTGCATTTTCATTTTCTCTTTTCTGAAATCGAGGGAAATACATTGTGTAGGATATAAACCTCTACAACTGCAGATTAAATATTACATGATTGTTGTCATTTATTTATTTATTTGTCAGAGACTATGTTAGCAAGAATTAATATACACTCGTGATTGCTAGATTAATTTTCTTGTCTTGTAGTTTGTTGGAGTGGTAATGGCGTTCAGATACAGACATCAGAAAGATCCTCGAGCAAATCCAAGCGCTTTCTTGTAATTTTCTGCAACATTTTGTTGTGTAAGAATGATCCAATTCGTGTTGAAGAAACGGTTGCTAAATAGAGTTATTAGAAAATATAGGACGTACATCATGTGTTATTTATGCTACGATTTATGTCTAGTCTCTAGATAAGGAATAAAGTTGGGGGAGAAATTGGGATAAGCTACGTGCACTGCGATTTATCGGATCGATTTTCGAAAAATCTGTGACAAAGTAAACTAACAATAATATTCGTCATCGACATCGATCCAGCTAAAATCGATCCGACAAATCCCAATACGGTGTTAACCTTCAGGAGGGTAAACGTAAAATATCCAATATCAGTTTAATATAAATTCATTGACAAACAAACAAACAAAAATTTTCAATCTGCATGAATAGAACAATAGGCCATTTCCGAATTACCTCTGGAAGAAAGTCAATTGCGTTCATGTGGTTGTGTCACTCGACCGAAATGGCAATTGTGAGATATTAGCCTCCTTCACAGACGCTCTTTGTGAGCCACCGGCCGAGGTCCCACAGTACGAGTCTTCACAGAGTCTTCTCTTCAGAGTTTGATTACGCGAGATGGCCATTGTCATAGGCGTACGGGGCCAAATGGGGGGGCTTTTAGGGGGCTTCCCCTCCCCCCCCCCGCCTGGTACGCCTATGGCCATTGTTATCATAAAAAACGTCGATAATGCAAAACAGCCTGAGTAGCAGAGTAGCCTAGCCTTATTCATGATTTATGCGTTGCTTTTGCACTGACCATGTAAATCAATTTGAAAAATTCAATTTGGTTGTAGTTTAGTTTTGGGGCTGCCCGAGCTTGGCCGGCGTAAGTTAATTTGTTGTTTTAAACTAAGGATAATGAATTTACACATAACTTTGCCTGAATTGTTATTTAGGATTATAATAATACTGCAAATAAATACTTGTAAATCTAAATGTTCTCTAATTATACAAAATATTATGAGAGATTATTAAAACAGCTGTTCTGCTATGAATAAAATTATTTCCACTAGTTTTTATCTTCACTATTAAAAGTTGCTGTGAATCTGGCTAAGGCTAAAATAACATGGCTATATGACATGGCATATATGTCAATCTGTTTGTTGAATAAGTTAGAAGCCCGGAGGGCGTCAGATGTATAGGGGTTAGGGTGAGGGGTTAGGGTGATATTTCTCTTTGATCTTGACCCCGACCCTAACCCTATTGTGTGCGTATTAAATGCATGAACTTAGAGCCCTCATTTTGTCAACTGTCGGACAATCATCGGAAAGGACCGTGATGTGTCGTCGGTCGTCCCAAAATCAGATAAAAGATCGCGGAACTTTCACCTGGAACAACCTGCTTTTTTATACAGGGATAGTAGGGCATCTCTTCAAGAACTTAAATATTGAAATGGCAAGTTTAGCATTAGAAGAAGGTAAGCTTTCTCTGACAAGACTATATATGTAGAATTTGTAGTAGCTGAAATCAGTGAAATGGGACGGTTTGTAGATTCTATAGTAGAGGTATAAACATTCCAATGAAGTCATGCTTCACACTCAAAAAGCTTTGCATAAACTTCAACTTAGGAAGATATGTAAGCCAAATAATGTGTAGTTTTAGTTTGACATCTGTTCACTTTTTTTCAGAACGATTCCTTTTGTGCGTTGTTCCAAATAGTGTGCCGGCGAGCAATCTAATGTTTATAAACTTGAAATAAGTAAACAATTAAGAAATTTATTATTTGATCCACACAAATATTTTCAAGAGCCAAATTTGGTTTCATACCATGAAATCTGGTAAGATATCAAGTTACTGAAATCTAAAATACTTCGGCTTTTCGTGTTATCGTTTTACGAGCGTTATTACTGAGCAAGCAATCAAGAAACGCAGCGAAATGGTTTGTATTTCTGTCGCGTATTCCGTGTTGTTTTGCGCACTTTTTGACACATTTTAACATTTCTCTCGCTTTTACAGAGTGTATTCTCCGACCTTAAGATAGAGGGTAAATAAAATATACAATTTTTATGCCTGCGTCGCACACAGATTTCATGAGTACGGAATTTTTTTAGATCGACTTGGCGTCCGTAAACATATTCTAAACAGTGGTTTGCAGATAACAATTAGGCATTTTTAATGATTTTATTTGATTATTTGTTATCTCTAGAGTACAGAGAAGCGTTTCAGTTGTTTGACACAGTTGGAGATGGGAAAATTGAATGTAGTGAGTCAGGAGATGTGATCAGATCACTAGATTTCAATCCTAGCAGTGATGATATCAAGAAAGTGGTCATTGATGTCGACCCAAAGGTAGGCTATCAACAATATTTTGTGAAGAACTGTTTGTTATACTTTGTATTATTAATGTGAATTCTTTACCTTGATTAATGAATCATTGAATCATGACGGAACGCAAACTGCAATTTTGGGCGTTGACATCGTGTATAAAGATTTTAATTATTTAATAGCGCCATAGCGGTGCTGCGCACTGCTCAATATGCTAATTTTCAGCCCCTTGAATGAGCCACAAGTTCTATATATATTCTGGTGTTTTTCGTGTTTAATTGTACTCTTACATAGCGCCTTGAGTGTTAGTTACTTGAATGTGGTTGCTATTTGTCAAGTTATTTGTCAACTCTAGCACAGCCAGACATGAACCACATACAAACCTGTTGTTTAGTGTCAAGTGCATTGACATTTATGGCAACTTAAATTATAGGTCTGGGGACTTGTTGCAGTTGTGGTATATCACAACTAAGCTTGTTCTGTTCAAATTTACTGTTTTGGGTAACAAAATTGTTTTTTAACCTCAGCTAGGTATCTACTATCTAGACATAGTTTATAGTGGGAAGAATGTGTGATTAGATTATATCAAGTTGCATAAAGATCCACACTTTACTCTAATAAGAAATACTTGCATGCTGTACGTATTGTTATTATACATTTTTTATTAAGAAAGAGAGTGGTAGAGTGATAGGGAGTGACATTCCCCAAAACTATCATGAGATATATTAATTGGTCAATTTAATAATTATATAATTAGTTTACCTTGTGTAGAAGCAACCAAGGCACATTGTAAATCACTTTTTCACAGACTAACAGAATTTGTAGCATTATACACACATAATGGTGTATAATGGTACCGTATGCTCCAGTAATTCTGCAAATGGTCTAAAGCAAAGTGAAAGCACACAAGAGTGATTGTTGTACACTTCAAAATGCAAAGTCTGACTATGAAGTTACACTTACTGTGCAAAGACAAGTCTAACTGATTTCACAAGGATGCTTACTATAATGTCTGTTAAGTAATACTATTTGAATTCTCATAAAGGTGTAATAGAAATTCCTGATTGGAATGTTTGCAACATATAGTATGTATTAACTTGAAAAATCCTTGTATACTTAAAAAATCCCCAAAAATTCATGAAATCCTGCCAAAATTTGGAAAATAAAAAAAATTCCCATAGAATCCCTGAAAAAACACCAGAAAATGACTAAGAATCTCAAATTCTCTTGCAAAATCACTTTCAAAAAAATCTCCTAATAATCCCAAAAATATCCTTTAAAATCAGGTGCAAATTTTGAAATCCCAAAAATCCTTGTATGCCTTTTTCAGAGTAATACACCCACAGGTAGTGGGTAGTATTTTCAACGGTGGAAGAATAACACATGGTTTTATATGCATAACCTCTTCCTCTTTGGGAGAGATATGACTTTATATATATGACAATATATCATCAATAGACTAATATATTTCACACAGACAAAATCGATGACAACGACAATGAAACATAACATAGGAAGGTAGAAACAAACTGATGGAAAAAACAAGAAGAAAAAAACAACAAACAGCACACGCTTAACTATCTAGGAATTGGTGAAGTAGTTTAAGTTTTAGTTTCATTTTATGATTGAATTGCATAGTTTTAGATCAGGATGAATATTGTTCCAGACAATGACCAGTGCCACTGGGAGGGGTACGACTGAGCATCTATCAATTTTAATGAGCGAGTGCATGGAGCGACAGAAAACGATATAATTGTTTACGTCTTTAGCTGGCTGCCGGCAAGTGTCTTTTTTACACTTTTAACGACAAAATGCATGGCAGAAAAAATGAAAATTTATCAATCTTCAAAGCTAAATGAGCAAGAATCCATTCAAAAAAGACAAGAAGACAATGTCTGTAGTGCTAGAAACTATTAGTATAATTATACACAATGGCGAAGTGAATGTAAGTTTGTTTTTATCTGCTTGCCGTATATTTTGATTTTCTTATCTGGCTGTAAGTGCATGCCCTGTAAAATTATAATAATAGTAATATAGTTGATGTTCTTAGAACTAATTTTAACCCTCGCTACGTTTGGGCTAAAATGAATCTGACTCGGGCCAAAAACATATTTATGCCTGCAAACATCAACTGTATTGTTTCCTGACCAGTATCTGACAAGCAGTGATTAAACTTTATATTTTAGAAATAAAAAGAATAACATTTGAAGAATTTCTTCCCATTCTGCATGCTGTGGCACAGAAATGTCCTAGGAAACCAAAACCAGAGGAATTTTTTGAAGGATTGAAAATATTTGATAAAGATGGTTATGGTATTGTCTTGTCTGGTGAACTACGACATGTCCTAACATCTCTAGGTATAAAACCATCCACACTTTGTTTTCAACACATTATAAGAATAAGATACCATGAAACTTTGGGTTTCGTTTATGCTTTCTCAGGCTGAGCAATACAAAGCATTAACTCAGGAAGACTTTGGTTTTCTATCTTCATAAAATAGTTCATTATTCCCTTTATAACATTGACTTTTTTTGGCTGTGTAGCTCAGTAAAAAGGAGCACTTAATAATAAAGTGCACAGTACAAAGACCTTGGAGAAAGTTAACATTTTCATTAATTGTCAATCTTCAGGTGACAAACTTACTGATGACGAATGTGATGTCTTGTTCAAGGAAGTTGAGGATAAGAAAGGAAGAATTAATATTGAAGGTAAAATACCAGAATGATTGCTATCAGAACACAATAAAACTTTGGAAACCACCCTTTCAATGAGGGTGGATGGGTGCTGGTTACTCATGAAATTGACTCGTGCATAACCTTGATTCAATATATTGAAAACCTACTCATTTTCATCTCCTATGTGCAACAATGTCAAAGGTTGGGAACTGGTCTACATTGCCTTAGGCCTTAGTACTTTTCATCCAAAGATAAAACTTTTCAACAATCTGCATACACTCTAATCACATTAATAACCTGACTCGTACCCAGTCATCAAATAATACAAATAGTCATATATAAAACTTTTTGCTCTAAATGCCGTTCTTACAATTTAAGCTGTTGTTCCTAAAGTTTCCTTTAATATGTAAATAGTGTATTGTCCTTGTCATTAATTTATGTCTATTCCGTAATGTTAATAATAATATACTTTATTTAAAGTAGGTGTAAATACAACCAGTTTAGCAAAGCTAATCTTACACTGAGCATATATATATATATAAGTTGTAAAAGTTGTTCTCAAGCTTTATTACTCAGGAAATACTTCTGAGTCCCCGAGCGGGGATAGAGCCCGTTTCCTCTGAGTTTCTAGATAAGCGCGCTAACCAACTGCGCCACCGAGAACTCAGGTACTCGGCGAGAGGTTTTTCGCGATCTGGTTCGAGTAACGATGTTATGTCTGCTTCGTACTTGAAGTGCGTATGATTTTATTATTGTGTAATATTATGTGCAATATTATTATATTATTATTATATATTGTGTAATATTATTGCGTATGATTTATTATTGGCGCAGTTGGTTAGCGCGCTTATCTAGAAACTGAGAGGTCGGAGGTTCGATGCCCACTCGGGGATTCAGAAGTATTTTCTGAGTAATAAAGCTTGAGAATATATATATATAAACTATAGTAATACTAGATAATATTAAAAAAACCGAATAAGTACTTGCACTAAAATCATATCTAAAAAGTGCTTGTATATATATATAAGCTCTTGTTTTAAGAGCTAAGAGACGTTGATCTTTTTATCTCAAGTGGTAACCTATTATATAAAATAGCACCGCTGTATGGTAAAGGTTTACGACTAATGTTTAGTTTAGCTGGAGGTATCCATAAATCATTGTTTGCAGAACTTCTGGCTGTATGGTAAAGGTTTACGACTAATGTTTAGTTTAGCTGGAGGTATCCATAAATCATTGTTTGCAGAACTTCTGGTGACACGTTTTGATACTGACGACTTTAACACAAACATGTCACAAATATATTTAGGTACCAAATTATTCAAGGATTTGTATACCATAATCGACTTTCGTAGCATGATTCTTTGTTGGACAGGAGTACACCAGTCACCAGCGGCTTTAAATAAAGGTCTGGTCGTCTGGATGAAGTTAGTTTAGGTTTATCATAAACAACTCTCAGAGCTAGTTTCTGTAGTTTATGAATGCGTGTAACATGACTTGATTGGCCCCATATATATACCCTACAGCAATAGTCAATGTGGGATTGAAAAAAAACGTTTGTAATAAGTAACTCTGTAATCAACAGGTAAATACTCTTTGATTCGTCTTAACAGATATTAACTACTTATTAACCGAAAGTGAGGTCTTTACGGTAAAATATTAAACCGAGGTCTTGCCGTATTGACCGAGCGATAGCGAGGTCAATACGGCAAGACCGAGCAACGTACAATAAATTATTGTACCCCGACTGCTCCCTGACTGGGCAACGTACAATAAATTATTCTTCACAAGAAACTGGTAAAAATGATTGTGAACATGCCGCTCTATGTTTTGTAACTTTTGTCAGGTTGGTCTTCATATGGGGCCCATGTCCTGTTGACCACACCTTCAACCATGCGTGTATAAACGTTTTTGTCAACCATGCGTTTTTGTCAACCATACGTTTTTGTATTATATGCATGGTTGTAAAGTAAATAAATAATAAATAAAATAGATCAGTGGACTGAGGTGTGTAATGCATGATGGGAATGAAGACAAATCCTAACCTTCATCGTTCCCATCACGCATCATTATTTCTTTTGAACATCCTTCAGTGACTGGGTACTAGTCAGATTAATGACCACATGTACAAAGGCACAAAAAAACGATGAAAGTTGTCCTTGACCTTGTCCGAAAATTGATGGATGAACATATTGCGAAACTAGACTTTCTGAGAAATATTTTGACTGCAAACCAATGCAAACCATGAAATATGTATGTCTGATACAAAGTTCCTGACCCGACTAATATCACTATTTATTATGTTTTATGTAGAGTTTGTCAAGATGGTCATATCTGGTTGAATTTTCATCATCAACAATGATCAACCTACGTAAAACGTTTCTTTACTAAAACTTCTGTTGAACAAATACCATATCACTGTAAATGCGTGCATATATCTTTTGTAATTCCATAGTAAATATTTTCCATTAAAAAGTTGGTTTTTGAAATGTTGTGCAGTAAGTGTGTGCTTTAATGTAACACAAAATATAACTTAGATTCCATGTGGGTAGACGTTCTATTTTCTTGAAAACTAGTTTCAAATTCTCCATTCGGTACGGGGAATCAAACAATGACAGCAACATGAGAGCAGGGCCGCCGAGAGGGGGGGGGGGGCAACTTGAGAGATAGCCTAATAGGGGCCCCCAACTTGAGAGAGAGCCTGAAATTGAGCAGCCCCCCTCAAAATGTAGGGGTCGGTGTAAGGGCCAACTTGCAGATTGAGAGCATTTTTTAAATTGGGGGGCCTTTTAAGTTAGCTCCACATGCATTCTAGTTAGGGGCCTTTATATGTCTTAGCACAGTTTTTAGTCTTTTTTTGCTGTTTGAAAATAATGACGTCATAGGGCCCCCCAGAGAAAATTTTGTCCCGGACCCCGCGAATTCTCTCGGCGGCCCTGCATGAGAGTTACTATATCCAAGTCCAAGTAGATTGTAGTCCAAGTAAATTGAGTAAAGTCAACTAACTCTTAGTTTCTTACGTTCTTTGACTGAATTATACAAAACAGAATATAATCGTTTTCTCAAGAACATGTCATAATATTGAACGTCTTGTAATCACTGATATGTTTGTAAATGAACAGAGTTGGGTCCCGAATGAATTGCACCAGCATGCTGAATGATTTTAGTTATAATTAAAGAATCATTAGGCAATAAAAAGTTTCGTAATAAAAAGTCATCTTATATTTCAGTTTTATTACTTACTAATGATTTTTCACATGAAATGTTTCTGTTGTTGTGTTTTTGATTTTCACCGTTTCTCTACACATGAGGGACATTATCCTTGGAGATCTACTTAAAGGTTACACAAGCCGCTATCAGATAGTGTTTTCAGCTGCACTTTCCGTATGTTTCGGGCATCAATCGAGTTTCTAGTATACGACTCTGACAAGTTACGTAACAATAGCAGGAATAAAATACTGTAGAGAAAAGTCATCATGGATAAGGTAGAACTGTACTGCTCTTTGATGGACAATATCTAAACAAAAGAAATGATAGGCAATTTACCAGTGGGATTTTCAAAACAATGAAAAGAGAATGGAACAAACCGATTACTGAATCGTCACTGGATGGCACTATCGGCATCTTGAAATCACAATGCATTGTGGTCCATCGGCTAAAGGCCGTTTTCAACTTCAAACGTATCGTCAACGTATTGTGTCGAATTAGTCATTAGTTCTACCCGAGTGCTCAGGAAACAAAGAAATAGGCTACGTTTCGTTATGTGCTTACACCACAATGAATGTTATTTTGGTTACAAATAACTGAAACGGACAAAAAGTGGGAATAATAAAACGAACAAAATCCATATTAATTTATATATTCCTCAGAGCTATACGTGCAAAATATTGTAACGGAATGCTCATGAAATTGATATGATATATACTTCAAATGTATGTTGTATGTTTGATTTACACGACACAAAAAGCTTTCTGGCTTTTACCTTCATTAGACCACTACGCATCACTATTCAAGATGACGTCACACTATTCATGAAAAAGTTAGAGATTTTTTTGTATATTACGTACACAGAATAAAGATGTATACAGAAGGGCCACTCAGCCGTGCAACGTGTTCTCGGTTTTTTATGCAAAAATATGCAGTTTACTGGCCAGAGTAATGGCGGACAAGCCAGTTCAGCGTGTTTATTGGCCAAAAAGCAATTGACTGGCCAGAGTAATGGCGGCCAACATGCGTAATGCGATATGCGCGACCCCAAAAACTTCAACGGTTCCGACGAGAGTGAACCCTCTATATAATATTTACTCTATGATTACGTAACACGCGCTTAATGAGTGCATTTGAAAATTTCTACTTTTAATACGTTTCTCAATCGGCAAACAAACTTAAAAAGTATGTTTAGTGCATAATATATAAAATAATGCTAAAATAAAGATATTTTAGATGGTACGCCAAGGAGAAAATGATGTTTGAAATTCAGTAGGTTTGCTAATAAATATGGCATCAATTTAATAGCACCATTAATAGTTGTATTTTAATTTACAAATTTTTACTATTTTTTTATGATTCTCAACTGCCAGATGCGTTTCAAAAGGTAGCTAACTGTAAAAACTAGAAAATAAAGCTAAAATGAAGTAATTTTGGGAGATACGCCAAAAAGATTTTAGGTTTTGAACACTTTTTATCGCGAATACGCGACATAGAAAGAAATGGCCTCTTAAACCTTCAACGAGTCACATAAAACCCAGTTATCTCGACCTCTCAATGGAAACGGAAAGCGGTTCGAGACTCTGATGTGTATTTCGTTGTATTACCTTGTACAAAGTTTGAATGAATTTGGTATTAAGGTTTGCGGAAGACGCTGCAAATTATAGTTTAATATTTTTTCTTGAATGTTTAACATGAAAGTAAAACGTTACATGTTATTTTGAGCAACGATATGTACCACGGTAATGATAAACTGAAATTCAGACTACAGAACACTACATAGAAGGATAAAGTTACATACTACAAATGACTTTTGTTGGGCTAACAAGTTGACCATGTAGAAATGCCAGTAGTTTCTTAATATCTACAGTTGCTTCACTCATCTCCTGACTGGAATTACTGCGGCTGTGGTCAGAATTAGAGTTGCCTTTACCTGACAAGTAATCAGAGAGATCATGTTAGCAGCAAGAAAGGTTGTACAAAAGAACTTAGAATGGGCTATTCCATTTAATATTGTACCCCCCCCTGTCGAGGATATTGACCCCAGCACCAAATGCTTACCCCTGAGGATTTCCAGCCTGAAAATTTCTTACACCTGAGGATTTCCAAAATCGCCTGCCCGACGTCCCGGGGCAGCTAAAATGTCTGTCGGGCAACCAAAATCTCTTGACTTCAGGAGCGAAACTTCGATATTTCAACTGGAGGGGTGTTAGCTCCTTTTGCCCGACAAAAGGGCGTGGCTCAAGTGGAGCCCGACCGTTGACCTAAAAATGGCGTCAAGCTGTGGTCTATTTGAACAGTAATTTCAATCTATTTAATTAATCCAAAAGAAACATTTATCATAACCGATTACTTTAAAATATGTGACATTTTCACACTTTACGTTACATTTCAACCAATACAGACACGTGCGTCTGCATTCTATATTGTCTGAGTTTTCTGTTCATACCAATCCAAACCTTAAGTGCTACATTAAAGACGCTGTTCGTCCTGAAATGCGCGTCTTTCACCCACCAGCGTTGTTAAAGTGGGAACAATGGCTGGGAAAGAAACTATATAAATACAATAACATAGCTGGCGTTCAAGCCAATTTTCAACATTTGCCTGACGGAATCGTATTGATTTGCCCGACAACATGAAGACCCCCTTTCGCCCCTGCTTGACTCAGGGGTCATCCTAAGGCCTTCCATTTTCCAAAATGGGCAGTTCTAATTGTAAAATGGGTAGTTCTAAAACCTAAAATGGGCAGTTCTAAAAATTGAGTTTTGGATTCACAAACCCGAAAAGTGTCTAAACATTCAATATTTAATATATTATTTGAATTGGTCATGCATTATGATCATATTTAACAAATTCCTAAAAATTTATATCTTTGGGATAACCCTGTGACAGTGTTTGAAGACAGGCTAGCCAGCTTCCCCCTCCATAGGCGGCGGAACCGTAGGGGGGGCTAGAGAGCTAAGGCTAACTTTAACTTTGAAAGTAGGGAGGGGGGAAAGGGAGGTTTCAATTTCAATCTTTCATATAACAAATGTTATATAACAAATTTTGAATATTAGATTATTTTTAGTACTTACTGAGATGAAAGCTTGCAATTTGAAAGCTTCGATGAAAAAAACAGAATGCTGGAAATGCGGTTTTGCAAGGCTTTTCCCTCCTATAAGAGCCTGTGAAAGAGGTTGCAAAATGGGCAGTTCTAAAATTTTCTTAGGATGACCCCTGGCTTGACTTACGTCCCGACGGGCAACCAGAAATTAGGCTTGGACACGATTAAAAACATACTTTTACAAGTCTTGTCATTTCGTCTATGCATTTAATAAAGCCGTGTGAAAAGTTGATTTGTCAATGTGTTTCAATTGAACAAAAAAATTGTTCATATCAAAGGGTTTAATTGATGGGCGATAAAATACATTTCCCCGTACGCCATTTCAGCGAGCGTGTATTAATCGCGTGGGGTAAATTCAATTCATCACGCAACTCGCGAGCTAAAACATGGCCGCAGCTTCCAGGTCGCCCCATACATTGCATGTTAATTGTGATGGGCAAGCCAGAAATAGCTTTGGGCAACCAAATTTTTGGTGTGACCTGCCCAGGGGGCAATCACTTTTTCTAAAATTTTGCGAGTCCTGGCGGGATCACCGAGAAAATTTGGGCATTCGCATAGAGAGTGTCCTTGGTGTCAGAACGAAGCTTTGAATCAAATTAACCCACTCATCAACCTCGAGGTTGCGAATTAAATGAGAAAACGTGTTGTAATGTTGGGGTTCATGCTTTCACCCTTAAAATGAATAAAAACCAAAATACACATTTAATTAGAAAATAATAACATTTTCTTTCCCATGCATTCTCTTAGACTTCAAACATCGAGCCAGAGTTACTTATCACCTTTGTCTGGAGATGAGTATAAAGAAAGAGACTCTTACCTAAATCCTCTACCTCTAAATTTCTAAAGTGTGTTGTTGCTGAGACCATGTCTGTTACAACTTTCAAAGTCATATATCCACTCATGTTCGCCGAGATAACCTCAAAGAAAAATTAAAAATTGGAAATTACATGATACCTAATAATATCTATACAAGACTGATTGTATGAAATTTATGAAAACAGTGCAATTTCAATGAAAAACAATGCCTGAAAAAGTAATTCAGTCCTAAAAACGTGTTCTGTATAAATTTTTGCAAAAGTCATTTTTGATAAATTTTCAGGTATGTTATCTTTAAACGTCAAAAGATTCTGATGAAAAGATTGTCCTCATCTTATCAAATTTCTCGTGCAATCAAAAAGCCCCTCACTAGAATCGTCAGATGTTAGCCAAAAATATAATTTATATTTTTTTAAATGCGCGTTCCGCCTCAAATGCATTATGTAAGCTGAGTATTTAAAAACTGTAAATACATACCAGTTGACTGTTAAAATGTTTCATTTTGTCCACAATATTTCTGACAGTTTTCAAAGGTGGCATACATATACTAACCTGAGATAAAGGGAAAAAATATAACAACAACAAAGCAAGTCAACAAAAATAGCAGGAATAAAAAAAATAACAGGTACATGTATAGACAAATATTATCGCAGTGCATCATGGTAGTTGAATATAATATATATTTTTATATTATGATACAAACACCCAACTACCATGGTGCATTGCGGCTATCTTTGGGAAAGATTAAAGGTCCATTGTTACAATATACTAAACATTTTCTAGTGCAATTAATACTACTGAATGTGATATCCAATAAACATAAACACCATATATTAATCTTACATCATATTCTGGCATCTGTGGTTCTTGATAAGCATCCCACTGTTCTTCAGGTATCACAGTTACTGGGGTATCATGTGTAACTGTTCTTGAACGTACCATAGATGGCTAAGAAATAATACAATGCAAATTATGATGTGCATGTGCCACACATAACATTAACATACATACACTGGCATGTTTTCCAACACTAAAAATCGAGAAATATATAACAAGTTCAGTGTTTGGAATGAATGCGAAATTCTTTTGGGGGAGGATGTTTATAGGGTAGGATTTTTGGTGAGAAAGTGACAGCCACCCTAACCTTGTGTGATTATAAAATATAATATGACGAGTAAATATAAAACAACACACAATCCGAATTGTAATAGTAAACGATTTGTCACCGGTTTTATACCTATGCATAAATTCATCGACGATGAATCCACATCCTCTGAGATTGTACATCCGCTGAGATTGCACATCCTCTGAGATTGCACATCCTCTGAGATTGCACATCCTCTGAGATTGCACATCCTCTGAGATTGTACATCCTCTGAGATTGCACATCCTCTGAGATTGCACATCCTCTGAGATTGCACATCCTCTGAGATTGCACATCCTCTGAGATTGCACATCCTCTGAGATTGCACATCCTCTGAGATTGTATCCTTCGAACAGAATTCATCGACGATTGCACATCCTCTGAGATTGTACATCCTCTGAGATTGCACATCCTCTGGGATTGTATCCTTTGAACAGAATTCAACGACGCAGAATGACGTTGACTACATTAGTGAATGGACAACTACAAACAATATGCGTATCAATGTGAAGAAAACCAAAGAATTCAGAGTTTCGTTCTTGAAATCAGAACCACTGCTGGAACCGTTAATAATGGATGGTCAGCCTATTCAAGTAGTCAAATCCATTAAACTCTTGGGTCTCTAAGATCAGACCTCAAGCGGTCTTCTCATGTGGAGTCAATTTGCTCTAAAGCTAGCAAGCGACTGTACGCATTGCGTACACTCAAACGCAGTGGCGTACCAACAAAAGATCTACGAACGGTTTACTGTTCTTTTATTCGCCCAGTCATGGAGTTTGCCTGCCCTGTCTGGCATTCCTCTCTAACTGTGGAATTACAAAAAGAGATCGAAGACGTGCAACAAAGAGCACTTAGAATAATAATTCCACACATGTCCTACGAAGACGCCTTAAGTCATCTTCACCTTGACTTGCTGAAAGCGCTGAAAGATAGAAGAGAATCACTAACTAAGTCTTTTTATCGTTCCATTTTAGAGCAGGATAACAGACTGAACGACTTCATTCCTACTGTTGTGAACCATAGCTATTCTCTTAGGAATCCAAGGAAAATACCGATGTTTAAGAGTCGAACAAACAGGTTTAAGAACAGTACTATACCATATAGTGGTCAAAGGTGGGACGCTGTACCATAGTTTTTATCAATATGCCTTAGTAAAATAGATTTTACATTTTATAACACTTTTTAATTGTCTTAATATAGTCATTATTTGTAATTATTTTAACTTGAGTATTTCAAAATTGTAATAATTTTGCAATTCAGGTATTTAATAAATTCAAATTCAAATTCAAATAGCATCTTGAAACCCAAAAACAAACAAAAATATGCAGTAAAAAGTGTGATAACACATCTTTGTTGCCTGAAAATCCCTTTGGTGGAAAAGCGTCAAGCCATGCACCTGATTCAATATATAAGACCTTTCGATTTTGCAATATAATACATATCTTCAGTTTCGAAATGCTAATCTTAGGGTTATGTTTTGTTTTAAAACTGTCGAGTATCGACTGGTATTGTCTATTGGTTTTTGCCAGTAAAATGCGCGTGCTTGTGTCCTGAGATGGTTTCAGCGAATTTTATGATTCGATTCCTGCCAGAGGGCCTAAGTTGCATTATTCGCAACTGCTCCTGGCTAGGTCTAAAAAATGTATATACATTTTCGTTCGAGTATTCCATCTACAAACACCTTCTACTATTAGTCCTATCGAACCAGATGCCGAGAAAAAATCGTGATTGACTTTATAAATGGTCAATATTTTAAATAAACATTGGTTCAGAGTGTTCCAAATATGATTCATTAATATTCATTCATTAATTTTTGAATCACGGTTTTTGTATGTATCAGCCCCATATTAAATTACCATAGATTAGATATGGATAGATTAACGCATAATAAATTAGTTTTAAGGCATTTAAATTAGTAAAATGCCGTATTCTGACTATTAAACCAGCTGATTTAATAATTTTCTTTGATATCATATCAATATGATCGTTCCACGTCAAACATTCATCATTATGATACCTAGAAAAGTTGTGTTTTTAAGTTGTTTAATATTTTGATTGTTAATTGTAATTGTTATGTTTTACTTCTGCTTTCTCTGAGACGATCTAAATAGAATAAATGTTGTTTTTGTTGTATTTATTGATAATTTATTGACATTTAACCAATCAGCTATTTTGTTAATTTCTAATTGAATAATTTTGTTTAGTGTTTTAAGGCAACTGTGACTATAAAATATATTTGTGTCGTCTGCAAACAATATATGAAATAATGTCACTGCAATTTTGAATATCATTTATATACAGAAGAAAGAGAAGTGGTCCCAAAATTGATCCTTGGGGAAACCACTTTTTAATATAATTTCTTTTGATCTTACTTGATTGTATGTTACAATTTGCTGTCTGTTTTCGAAGTAGTTTTGAAACCATTTTAAACATACCCCCCTTATACCATAATACTCTAACTTTTTAATAAGAATCATGTGATTAATTGTATCGAATGCTTTGGACAAATCAATTAATCGTGTCTTATTGCAGCTGGGATGCAGCTCCAACGTGACCGTGTCGAAGGCTTACATCAATCTACCCAGTAAATAGTAGGGCACATCAATCTACCCAGTAAACGAGTTTTCAAACACATGAAGTCTGTGCAGTCTAAGTAACACCCTACTCCCAATCTGTCAGTAGCAAGCCCAACTCAGCGGTAAAGAGCAGCGCACTAACTACGTCTGCCAACGTCTGCCAGATAGTACAGTATGGCTGGCAGCCAACCAATCAGCCGCACGTTTCTTGCATATGGCAGAAAATATGCTAGACATGCTCCAAGTCTGTCTCTCAAAGGGGCGCGCGAAAATGCGGGCGGGAGAACCCTTTTGAGAGACAGACTTGAAGCAAGTCTACAAATGTGCTAATTGGGTGCCCAATGCAAGGGGAGAATCTTGGACATTAATGGTTAAGACAATGGCACATCAACTGCATGGCTACAATAAAAATATTGTTTATTTACAGTAAAATAGAAAATACTGCGTTTATATCAATAATTTCAAGTCTATAAAAGATTTCTTACCAATATTATTTCAAAAGTTAGACATGGAGTAATTTTCTTGGTCAGTTTAATTTTTACAATCTGAGCATTTAGAGCAGACTTCATTGCTTTGACCAAATTGTCAGGATAAAGTTCTAAGTAAATGTTATCATCGCTTCCTTCTCTTCCTTCTATTCTGAATTCCTCAAACAAAGCACTCTAGAGAAATAATGTGATAGAAATTCTGGTAGCCTGAGCGACTCATTCCACTCTGATGCTGTATTTTACAGGATTTATAGCTCCATATCACTTTTCTTAGTGAAACCAGGAGAGTGATTTGCCACTCTCTTGCTTCAAACAAAATTCAAAGTCTGTTTAACAACTTGGTTTTTTACAACACACACTTTCCAGTGTTTCAAATCACTTTTAATAAACTCCTTTCCAGTAATACAGTTTCTATATTTAGATGAATTGATCTGTTACCAAAAAGTTGACAATCATGGACAACAGAATCAGAGTACAGTTTTTGTCAACTTTTGTTAATCCACATCTATTGACTGCAACCGTAAATGTTCTATTAAGGTCCAGGGGGGTTATTTATTTCAGGTACCTTTGAGGGGAGGGGTTTATTGGAAAGAGCTGCTTAATAGAGGGGATATATATTATTAATTTAGCCAAAACACATAAATTAAGAAACACAGTAAACTAACCTGAATTAATTTCCAAGCTAGTTAATAAGTCTAATCAGTATACATATGTTTCTTTATTGTTGGGTCGGGAGGGGGGCTTAATAGAGGGGAGGCTTAATATATTTGTTAAAAAGGGTGGAGGTATTAGAGACAGGGCTTATTTGAGCGGGGTTCAATAGAGAATCTGCAAATCTACTAAAATCTATCATGGAAGCAATTACACCTCATACAATTCACACATAAATTTCGCTTTACACTTGTCAAAGAGAAAAACACATACATGCACATATTAACACTCACATACACTTGTCACGAGAAAAACACATACATGTACATTAATACTCACATACAAATTATACATTACCGTGTACATTGTTATGTATATAACAAGTTAGCCTACCTGGTTAACCTCACACCATATTGTAACCCCTCCCTGAGCTGCAGTATCATTTAAAATAAAGTAAAGTTTGTTAGGAGTCAATCTCAATGCACAGCTCTTGGCCATATGAGATACTGTTGACACCACTCCTTAATATAACAGAAAGGAAAGTGTAAATATTTTATCCAAGCTTCTGAAGGTTTTTATTCACCGATATTCACACAAATAATTGTTTTAGTAAAATTACATAGGTGATTATTTGGAAAAAATAAAAAATGCACGTTTCAAAAATATTTTAATTGAATATTTACGATAATTATAAAAGCTGCTTAAAAATGCTTTAGGTGATTATCGCGTATTAATCCAAGGTAGTGCAACCAATCAGCGTTGAGAATTTTCAATAATCACCTATGTAATTTTACTAGTTGCCAATATACCTTAGCAATAAAGGTATGCAAAGTAAATTGAAGTAGAAGTTAAACATTAGAAAAGAGGAAATTTTGCTTTGCTTATATTTGGAAAAGGTGTCTTTTCACCTATTGATTGTGACATTGTATTAGTAAGTCTACATTTTTATAGGTGAAAGAGTTATTTATAGATGTGGCCCAATACTGCATTACCCACTATAAAAACACTGTCCATTAAATCCTTGCATTACTTGGGTACAATAAAGTGTAAAGGCTAAAGCCTCCTGAGATGCAAGACTCTGTTGAGTATTGTGAGTCTCTGGGTGTGGGGTGAAAAGCATGTTTTGATTGGTAGAGTATTAATTTGTTGATTTTCATACAAATGTGTTTGTCGTGTTTCTGCGCCAGGTCTTATAACTGCAGTGGTGGATTTATATATATGGGGGGGGGGGGGGTGCACAGGGGTGTGCCAAGGCCAACAGGGGTGCAAGGGAGGTGCAAAAAAATGTTATCTTACTTAGGGGTGCACCGGATTTCATATCCGGCCGGATAATGAGATAATCCGACTATCCGGTATCCGGCCGGATATTTTTAATAGTTTCAACTTAAAAACGGAAAAAATATCAATAAATATGCTATGAAAAGAAAACAGTTGGACATCAATACAACAAACAAAAGAACAATATTATATGAATTGGTTTACTGTTCCAGTATTTCTATTATAGCAAAGCCAAAAATGTTGGCCAGCGGTCACTATATTGATACTTCAATACTTCATGACAAACAGCATATTATATATGAACCTCTATATAGTCCTAACATGAAGTAGTGCATTGTTCATCATTGGGCATCATTCGGGCATCATTGCCTTCATTGCCTGCATTGATGCACACCCTTATTCAACCTGAAAAGGAGGCCCGAGTCTTGAATAAGAAAATAATCAAAATATTCGGTATCGGCCGGATATCCGGGCCGGATATTTTTAAACTATCCGGCATATCCGGTATCCGGCCGGATAGTAAAAAGTACTATCCGGTGCATCCCTAATCTTACTTTTAAAACGTTTGAGGTATTCAAAATTTGTTACTAGTCTTAGACCAACTTAATTTTTTTCATTCAAGGCAGTACTAGCTCAAAATACCCATATTTACAAATTTTCCCACTGGCGTGGCAGCACACTGCTGGCCAGTGCAGGGTTCAGTGTGCTCCCTTGCTCGGCTGCACCCCCCTAAAAATGCTGGCTGGATCCACCACTGTATAACTGTGACACCAGATGGCTGCATGACTTTGTCTGCATATATATATATATCATTTATACGGTCGTAGGAAACATGATATTTGGAATGTGTGCTTACTAGTGCTTGTAGGTGATCTGAAATTGCAATGTAGAAACTGAAAGTTGCCTCAAAAAATGCAGAGAGGTGCCAACCTGGGTCAGATCAAGGTTAGCATTCATGTTATTTTTGACCACGTCATTGTATTATATTGTTTACCCAACCCGTAACTAAACTATAAAATTAAGCTGAATGCACAAACAAATACTAAGCTGAATACACATGAACAAAATGCACAAACATATGTTATTAAATTTAGTGCCTTATCAATACCTTGGCACCCAGAACGGGATTTGCTTAGGGACTGTTCGTTATTTATTGTACAGGGGAGAAACATCTAAAGGAAATATATTTTCTACTGCCTCCCTTTTAAGACAACTAAAATTTTGAAGGCCCCCTCTCAACTCCTAAGACAGGAAAATAGATTTTGGAACCCAATCCCCCCCCCTCATCCACCATCCAAAATTGTAGGCTTTTTACATTTTAATATGTATGCAAAAATCTCACATCTTGTAACAAGTCTGCCAACAAGCCGTGAACAAGTTGTTACCGCACTGCTTGTCCCAATTAGTTGTCAACAAGTATGGAACAACTTGTTAACAAATTGTAACAAGCTTGATGGCATTATCAGACTTGTTACAAGGTTGTTCCAACAAGTCTGTTACATGCTTGATATAACAATATTGTTACAACTTTGAGTTGTCAACCTTGTAACATTCTTGTTGTATCATGGTTGTGACAGACCTGTTAGAACAACCTTGTAACAAGTCTGATAATGCCATCAAGCTTGTTACAAGTTGTTAACAGCTTGTTCCAAACTTGTTACAACAACTGGGAACACGCAGTGCGAAGACAACTTGTTGACAGCTTGTGAACAGATTTGTAACAACTTGTTTGCAGACTTGTTACAATTTGTGCGTTTTTACGCGTGTAGTATTTTATGAAACAAAATCTAGTTATAGAAGACTTAATACACACGTACATCAGTTTATGCAAACTAAACTAAATATGAAGATATATGAGTTCTTTTTGTCAAACGTCCACTGCAATACTAGTACTGTTTATAAAGGTAAATAAAGTTTCAAAGCCCCTCTTCTGCTTATTCCTATTTGCCTTGAGAGCCCCCCCCCCCTTTAACAGTCAAACATTTTTAAAGCCCCCCAGTTTCTCCTCAGCCCCCCTTGTACAATAAATATTGAGCGGTCCCTTACTGTGTATTTTATTTAACAAATGTCCAAATATCAGATTGTTGATATCATATAAAATTCCAAAAATTTATATCAAAATATAAATATTCAATAATGAATGTATTGTTATATAAATATACATACTGCATAATATACATACTGGAAAAGTGATGAATGCATGATATCTCATCAAGTTTAGCTTTAAATCTCATTCTTCGGCAAAAGAAGTACAAAAGTACATATTTTGATATTATTAAATCCACTGAGCCATATTAATTTCTCAAAACTCCGCCATTTTAAACATTTTCCCGCCAGCGGGAAGGTCGCCACTTGTTTCCATCTACCAAACTGACGTTACGTCATTTTTTCAACTTTGAAGTAAAGTTTTAAAAACTTTGTAACTGACCCTAACCCTAAAACCTACCCCAACCCCTAACCCAAAACCTAACCCTAACCCTAACCTAACCCTAACCAAATTGATGAAGAAAAATCAAGAAAAACAAATATGAAAATCTTTGAAAATTGCGTAACGTCAGTTTGATAGATGGAAACAAGTGAAAACCCAGCGGGAAGTGGTAGAGCCCAGGCCATAAGCCGCCTAACCGGTCAAAATTAAAAATTAAAAAACAAAACAAAAAGAAAAATTAAAATGGCGGAATCTTTTCATTATCATGATGAATTTAAAAATGACATTGATAGCGGGGTAAAATGGCTTGTGGAGAAATTCAAAAAACGTGAAAAAGAGCTAGAAGACGCTGCGAGGGAACTTGAGATATCCAAAAGAAAATTTGAAGAAAAGATGAATATGGAATTGGAAAAATTAGAACGAGAGACACAAGAACAAAGACGTGTCATTCAGGAGGAAAGATCCAAATTAGAAGCGGAAAAAGAATATATGCAAAATATTTATGATATACAGTGTTCACATATCAAATTAGATGTGGGAGGACATATTTATTCCACATCATTAAGCACACTAACTCGTGATAAATCTTCTATGTTAGCAGTGATGTTTTCTGGAAGACATAAACTTGTACAGAGTAAAGAAAATACATATTTTATTGATAGAGATGGTACACATTTTAGATATATATTGAATTATCTTCGTGGTGATCTACATTTAGATACATTTCCAGCTGATGTGACAGTTTTAAAAGAAATTCAAAGAGAAGCAGATTATTTTCAACTTTCAGGTTTATTTGAAATGATTGAATCAATTCTAACCCCAACACCCCAGCCTGTTGATTATACTCAAGACTACATTGATTGCCTTTTAAACACCAAAACCATGGAGTCCACTTGTGCAGAGCATAAAAATTCCCGAAATATGACAAAATCTAATCTCAATTTTGATAAAAGAAATTTATCCGGCCTGTCATTCATTCATACAGCATTTGTACATAATGTTAGTTTTGCAGAGGCAAAGTTGAGAGAGACTTCATTCTATGGTTGTGAGTTTGGTAGCAATGTTAAAGTAGATTTCACTCATGCAGATCTGACCGAGGCAGATTTCCGTCAGTGTCGAGCTCTTACTGTGGGACCACAGTTAACAAATGGACAGTCACATCAGCCACCACTTTATGGAACAAGTTGTACTAGTTTTCTTAATCTTATTCAAGAAAAGAAAATATTATTTCAGGGAACAAAGGTGAAAGGAGCAAAGTTTGATCCAGGAGTCCTGGAATGTATTCTTCAAATGATGTGAAATTTGAAGTACTTGTGAATCACACAAATTTTCATTGAACTGTTCAAAATATTCATTCTCTATAAAGAAAGTCTAAAATGTACTTATATTGTCAAAAGAAATTATGTAAATAATATATATTGTTAACAAATTAGGAGTTAGAGCATTACCAGAAACTCTCATTTCATTATAACCTTTATTATAACATTTTATTATAATTTTTGTACCTTAATTTGTCTGTGAATGAGTCATGTTTTAAAGATTATGGTACTATTATCACTATTAAATACTGTTAACATTGAATATACAATATCAAGACACATGAGAGTGTGAGACCAATAACACTACACAGGTTCCGTGCCCGGGAAAATGTTTGAAACCATTCTGGGAGACTAGTTGACAGTAGTATATATGCATATTTCACTTGATTTCTATTTGGGAGGCCCCTTTAGCTGGGGGCTTTTCCCCCCTTTCCTCCCCCCTGGGCGGCCCTGTTTGCATGTGTACGAGATTGCCACGATTTGATCAAGATTTGCTTTGGAGTTAGTTTTATCGTCAATTTTTGAAAATCAAATGTTTTAATGAAAATTTTGCCTGTAATTTGTGTGGAGGTTTTTGAATATTGTTTATACTTCGGTTATAGTCTAGAGTCTTATATTAGTCTTACTGTATGTGTGTAGAGGCTTACGTCCTCTATATCTATTCTGTGCTTACGTGTTAGACTTATGCAGCTCGAGTCTCTGCAGGAGGATTCGTGCATAAACTCATCACGATCAAACTTGTCATTGATTGGCTAGTCGTATTCTATAATTAAATCTGATTGGTTGGCTAATGTATAAGTACTTTGATAAATCATTGGCTGAAAAAAGGATGCAGTGAGACAATGCGGATTACGCTCAAGATAGTGCGATTCGTGATTAAACTACACAGCTATATCAGTCAATCAATTTGCAAGGTGACCATTGATTTGAAAATGGGAAAATGGATCATTCTTAGTCGTACGTTCGTGTTGTTAGGCAACGCTGATCTATTGCCCAATTACACACTGCAACGCCACGCATGTAAATTTCTTATAACATTTGAAGGAGTTCTAAAATACAATTCGTTATGAGCGTGAAATTTTACTGTCGATTAATTCTTCTGTCTACTTTTTTGCTTGTAATACTAGTTAGTCTAGTGTTCTTTAAATGGCAGATGTATAATATGAAAACAAGGCGTTATAAAGACATATTAAAAACAAGTACGAAAAATGTGTTGAAATACTCGGAGAAACTTGAAAAGCCGAAATTGGTGTTGTTTTACACGACACTGTTTGGCCGAACACCGTGGCCCACGATTGAGAATGACTATAAATTCAACAATTGGAACAATATACCATGCCAAATAAGAAACTGCAGGATTTCCTACGATAAGAACGACTTAAACACAAGTGATGCAGTTATATTTCATGGCCAAGATATATACAACCTTGATCTTTCCAAACTCAGCAAGATAATCAAGCATCGTGCTAAACAACGTTGGATATTCTTCATACACGAAAATCCAGAATTTTTCACCCAAGATTTGAGCACGTTGAAAAATGTCTTCAACTGGACCATGACTTACAAATTAGATTCGGATATTTTTGTACCATATTCGTATTACTTTCCAAAGTTCGGCAAGAGTCATGAGGTCACTACTGGTTCACAAGATTACACTCAGGGAAAGGACAGACTTATGGCCTGGATGGTGAGTCACTGCGGAAAACAGAGAGATAAACTTGTGATGAAATTAATGGAATATATTCCTGTTCATATTTACGGAAGATGTGCGCCGAAATTTTCTCAAAACAGGAAATGCAATAGACGGGATAAAAATTGTCAAAAAACTCTACGTAGATATAAATTCTACTTAGCTTTCGAGAATGCAAACTGTGTTGATTATATCACTGAGAAATATTGGATTATTTCGCTTCAAAATAATATAGTGCCAGTTGTTTTAGGTGGTGGAAACTACAGTAATAAAAATTTGGCTATTCCTGGATCGTTTATAAATGTGATGGACTTTCAGTCGGTCAAAGAATTGGCGGATTACTTGTCCATGTTAGACAGGAATGATACAGCTTATAGCAAGTATTTTTCTTGGAAAGAGCGCTACTATGTTGATGTACCGCCATCTTGGACATGCCAAATGTGTTCAATGTTAAACAATGTCTCTCTTCCAATAAAGTCGTATGATCATCAACATTTTGAGAAGTTTTGGGGTCGTAAAAATAACTGTAGATTCTTGGATGAGAAAGTGGATAAAATTATATTAGGTTATTCAGGGGCTAACATCAGTAACAGAACTGCACAGTGATTTACCGCCGATAAAAATGGATATTTGATTCACGGAATTATAGCGGTTGTACTCTTATTGCATGTAGTCTTGATCTGATGGTCGTATCACTCCTTATTAGAACCAACAACGTTGGGATAGTTTGTATGCATTTTAACAATTCAAATAAACGTTAAAGCATTCTGATTGGTTGCATATACCCACAGTAAGCTGAGTCCATCAATGAGTGGAAAAGCAGCCTATGCCTCGTTTATCTTTCCTCTTCTTAAGCTTTTTAGTTATAAACCTTGGTGTTATTTCTCTTTTTATTGTGCTTATATTTAATGAGACATTTAACAAATTGTAAATTAGAAAATGTATTAAATTGTTATTATTGTTACACATACGACACTCTTGCAATGTAATGAATATATAATTGGAAAATTGAGAGAATTAGAAATTAATTAGTTTTAATAAACATACAAAAATGTGATCAAACCCGTTTTTGGTTTCTAATGTAAAGAAAGTAGATAATGTTCCGTGCGAAGTTAAAGAGTGAAATTCACACTAAAAATTATTTCCAAGTGTGAAAAAATTTGCCTTCAACATATCACAGAAGAGTTACCAAGGTATCTCTCCTAGTTTTTCAGTTCAACAGTTTTAGGATGTCCAAATTTACGTCACAGGCGGTGTGTCTCACCGGGATACCTGGATATTTCCCGATGGGCCCAGTGTTTGTAAAGAAAATGCACTCTTAAGAAGCCTCCTAAAGTGTCATGTTCTCTGCATCTTTGAGTGAACCGCCCTGATTTAAATGTGTTATGAAAATATTGTGTGTTATACATGCATGTGTAAATAGAAAATACCACTGTTCATTGATCATGATACAACTTGAGGGATAATAACAAGTCTAATACTTCCTTTAGTCTTCTTCAATATGGCCACCGCAGCTTCGTGTGTAACTCCTTCCAAACTTTGGTTATTCACTGCAATAATCTGATCTCCACGCTTTAGTCGACCATCACGGGCCGCAGCGCCTTGTTGGAAGACAGTTTTGACGTATATTGGCAGGTCGCCATGGGGACTGCCATGACCTCCTACAATACTGAAGCCCAGTCCCTCAGGACCTCTTTCTAAATCGATGATCTCCGTTTGTGGGCGTCTAAACAGCAATATATGTTTTGTGTTATTCGTAAGACAAACATATAGAGAAAAAAACAGCAAATTAATTGTCTTATGATGTCATCTTTGCAAGTAATAGGCAGAAGTCATTTAAACTTTGAGAATAAGAATAACAATGGAGAACACAAACACCATTCGAATGAATTTTCCTTATGCATGACTTATTTAGTATATTGATATCTCTGGCGAGTTAATGACGCCACAAGACAGTAATTTGCATCTTTTTAAAAAAAAGTTATCTCAAGAACGGGACAAGGTATCTGAAACGTCAATACGTCATGATGGTTTCTTTCAAAATGATGTTAAATCATTAAGACGAAAATAATGAAGTCAGTGCACAGTCTCATACTCAGGGCCCGTCCGCCCGATTCATATTTGAACAAAATCGGGCGTACGGCCCTTGGGTACGAAGTTGGTCATAGCAAAGATAAAGGCAATAATGATTCAAAACTTATTACATTATCTTACCTGTTTTCTTGCCTACTGCCATTGGTTTTCTCAACTGTATAAAGTTATAAGAGAAACGTTAGGTTGGAAAATAGATTTTAAAAGAGTAAAATTGCACGAGCTTGAAGAACTAATGCAAGTGAGCTCTTTGAAATTTCAGGATTATATATGAAAATAATATTTGAAAAAATTAAGACGTGGACAACATTATTTAGTTACGATGGTCTATTGAAATAACAAAAACAGGTCTTCATACCATTTTAAATACTCTATTCAAATAGTATATATAATAAGATAGTATCATACCATACGAAGGTGGTGGTCCCATGACAGGTTGATATCTCTCTGGATCAAAAGGACTGGATGGTGAAGGAAGATTCACACGTGCTGTGGGAAAACTATATAAGCTTGAGCTTTCTATCGAAGCACGTGGTGAGGATGTGCGAGAGTTTGGTTTTAAACGTGCAACACTAATTTTCACTCGACCAATGGTTCGCTATAAAATAATTATTTACATATTAGAAACTATGATAAGGTGACATTGGGTAGAAATGGCGATATATAGAGAATAAAATAGAGCAGACATACGACAGGAACGAACAAAACCAAATAGCGAAACACCTGAAATGATCACAAGCGATATCACTAGCTTAGAAATCTGACGATACAGTGTTCCCTGGCTTTATTTTACAACCATTATTCCAGTGCATTATTACCATTACTATTAGGATCAATATTACTAACAATAAACATTATGAAAGCGACTTTTCTGCTAGGACGGCAAAGCCGTAAGGTGCTCTCGGTCGAGTTCGGCGTTTTTGATCTATACTTGTCAACTACTTACGTACTATTTAATGAAAACTAAATTTCACTATTTAACTTAGCCCTTCTTTGCAGTTTAAATACTAAAGATATGATAAATTCTATAAATCTGTAATACTGTTATTACTGTATGGTATTAAAATATGAAAATAGATTGTATAAGAACCAGTTAATTCCTATAATTTGCGATCCCTGATAGCTCCAAAATTAGAGATCCCAAAGGAAATAGGTACATTTCAAGACAGTGTTGCCAAATGTTTCAATGCTTTATCCGATAGCATAAGACTTGAAACTGACTACAATAAATCTAGTAGACTGGTCAAGAATTATCTGTTCGAATCGAAACAGTAAATGTATATTACAATCATTTTTTTAGTAATATAACATTTAAACATTGATACATTTGATTCTTAGGTTTTAATAGATTATCTATATATATAGTGTAGTATAATATAGTATTAGTTGTACTTATATTAATTAGTTTTAGTAGGCGAAGAGCTACTTTTGTGGATGTACTACTATTAATCATCATCATCATTATTATTATTATTATTATTATTATTATTATTATTATTATTATTATTATTATTATTATTATTATTATTATTATTATTATTATTATTATTATTATTATTATTATTATTATTATTATTATTATTATTATTATTATTATTATTATTATTATTATTATTGTTCAAGTTTTACACTAAAGTTAAGAGACAGTCAAGGTGACAGATGTAAAATAGCCCGCATCTATCTTGTCTTTTGTGTGTTGTATGCAAATTAGTCTTAACTGATTGCAGAGATATCAACACTCGCGACCAGCCTTAAAAGCGATGTTACATCGGATAATTTTAACGACAATTCGCAACGCAAACGAGGTTACACGAAATTAGATTGGTTCTGTAACGATTTACATTGCAAATTGTTACTAAAGTTGTTTTGTGTAACATCGTCTTAAAGGTTATAAAACCACCAACACTACCTTCAAAATCTGAGCAGCATAATCTTGTGTTGTATTTCGTGTATCTTCATTGTTCACACTGAGTATTTGATCACCAGGTATGAGACGTCCATCACGGTAAGCAATACCGCCACTCACCTAAATACACAAATATTGAACATGAAACATTGAACAAGATGAAACATTGAACAAGATGAAACATTGAACAAGATGAAACATTGAACAAGATGAAACATTGAACAAGATGAAACATTGAACAAGATGAAACATTGAACAAGATGAAACATTGAACAAGATGAAACATTGAACAAGATGAAACATTGAACAAGATGAAACATCAACATACATACAATGTACATAAAATCATAACCATGAGTGGCTTTAATAGTGGGACTACTATGACGTCATAACTTTAAAGCAGCATAAACAGTATTAAAAAGCTCCAACATGTGAAGGGGCCATGTTGAATTTTGGCACCCTCTGGAACTAGGTCCGGATTGGGGCTCTGGGCAGGTTTCCACCTCTGCCCTCCTCTCTCGGCGACGCTGAACACGGCCTCGAACACGTCGAAATATCTCAAATTAACAGTTTCAGTTAAAAGTGTACTTATAGAGGATGGTTGAAACTTATTGCAAATCGCAAAGTAATGTGTATAGATCTAGTTGGCACATAAAATAGCCAATAGCATTGTACAATAGCAATAGCAAGTCAGATTTAATCACCGTAGTACACGTACATGTAAAATTTAACAAAATACAAAATTAGAGAAAACATACCACGTCAGATATAAACACACCAGTGTCGTTCCTGCAAAATAACAATTCAAAGTTAGACGACGTTGTTACTTCTGTACAGTTACCTTCATTTTTTTAACCAACGTCACCACTCACCTTCTTCCAACGATGCTTAGTCCCAGTCCTTGCCCAGGGAACTTCTGTAACTCCACATCAATGTAATCAAAAGCATCTACAATATGTACGTGAAATAATTGTAAACATAATATGAAGTAGAATAACATGAAACCCTAATGAAAGAAAACCGACTAACATATTGTTTATGTACATGGTTTATGAGTAAATTGTGACCTAAATAGAAGAGAGTCTCTTTTAAGTAGATATGCTGACCATTGTAAGAGCTTTCACTTGAAAATAATGTATTTGTTAGTCACTGTAATTAATCATTATACAGTATCAACCTATCACGCAATATATTTACATCATCTAGTGTGTATTAGAGTAAATCATGCCCAATGTAGAACACAGCCTCTAAGTAATGTTTACAACATCAGCAGCCGAGTTGAACATAATAAACAAATTGTGAAATGAACTACATGTAATTCATATGCAAACTAGTTTCAAACAGTATTTGTAATTAATTCATAACTAAATTCCAACAATAGCAAATTACTGCTAGTCGCCATCGCATCATATTCATGGGTGAATTTTCCCTAAAACAACTAAACGAGGCAAGGAGAGAACCTGCGAACAGACTGCAAGGGAGACTATAGATTACTCCCGGATAGAGTTAATCGATACACTAAGTAATGTATTGATATTTACAAACCTTCATCCCTGAACTGTGCCTCAGATCTAATGACAAGCAGTCTTACGACTGATGAAGTATTTCGCAATACTTCCATGGCTTGATCATGAGTCGCTTTACGGAGATCCGCACTGTTCACCTAAAAAGGAAAATATGAAAATGATGTTTAGCGAACTGGGTTGACACTTTATCCATGTTTTCAGCACAATGATAGCACCAGAGTCAACTTTATCTTTGCAATTTAATGTTGGGTTTTCAGATACAAGCACAATTTATTCAGATATTTTGAGGGACGTAGCGAAATTGGGGTCATTGATTCCTGATCCCTGTTACTTCAACGGCTGCCTTTATATATGGTTTCACCTACATACATAAGTAATAATATCAAGATATGACCAGTGAAAACGAAAAATAAACGAAAATATTCTCACCTCTAAAATTTGGTCTCCAGCCCACAGACGTGCATCTCGTGCAGCGGCACCATCGTCGTACACTTCATGAATCAAAATTGAACCCTAAATATGGTCAAACACGACATTAGGAAAATCATAACAAAAATGAAGATAGGTCAACGCCAAGAAGATATACAACAATGCTATCCTTCGCTTAAAATGCGGGTAATTGTTTTAACAGTGTTTGAAAAGACGAAATAATCCTGTATGTTTGGACGTGCTATATCACTTTGAGCTGCACCGCGCATCTTCAGGTTTGGTAATAATACTCTGGGTGAATGTTCGTTCTTCGCTTTCATGTGGAGTCAGAAATTTCTGTAAAACGTTTGCTCTAGGGCCCAAACAATCATTTCCCTAATGCTCCAAGACATAAATCACATACTTCGTTGAAGTTTAATCATGCACTTCGTTAGGTGCGTTAAAATAATCCACGTTTAACATGACCCTGATCATGTGGAAGAATCAACTTACCAGTACTGTGTCATTCCCGCCAACGATACTCAGTCCCAGTCCAACATCGCCTTTATGAATCTCTAATTCACATTCCTGACCAGTGATGATTGGTGCAGTCTGGGGATTCCCTGCGGATATTATAGAGATCGGGCCATCTGAAAACATACGAACAAATAACATAAGATAACTCTTGAAGCAAATATCGGACAAACACAAGAACCCGTAATCCGTAATAGAGACATCTATACAGGAACCATAAATGCATTCAGTAGAAAAAATAGCAAATATTTAAAGGCTTGTTCAGACGGCAAACTACATATTAGGCTATATATACAGCGTTCTTACATGGTAAGGCATGCTTTCGACAGGTTTGAAACTTGAGTAATGAAGAGGTAGAGTTTGTCATGAGATTTACCTATATTTTCCATGGACGAATGCCTGCTAGAATCCCGCGTTTCCATGGCGCTTAGGTCGTCAGGTTTGCCTTGAACAAGACTTTCAGTTTGGACATTGACTTGAGGTCTGACTGTTGTTAGTTCTATTTGACCTGTACACACTTTGAGTATACGTGCAACCTGAAACAAAGAAAATTTCAATTGTTTCTACATATATAGGGGGGTTTATTCATATCCGTTCTAAAATTAATCCCGTGAAATTGTATATATTTAACTTTAGATTTATGCACTTTCTCCAGGTTTATAGAGCAAAGAGGATGATAGTCCTCTTTTCCCAGCATGGTACACTGTAGTTGGTCGCTTGGTTAGCACCCAGCCGAAGCTGGTACTCATTTATCCGTTGATTACTTGATTGTGAAGACACTTCATTTTGCTGTGAATTAACAAATACTGTAGTTCAAGTGAGAACAACTACACTGCTGAGGAAGTCACCTCAAGGTGTGTGCATCCCACAATCGATTCTCCATTGATGGCCAACAGTTCATCACCAACTTTCAAGTTTCCATCCTAGAAAGAAACACTTGATCAAGTAATATGCTCTCAGTAAGTACCAATATAGCAAGAATACGCTATGACCATGAACGTCATGCCAAAGACATACAGGGCATGTTCAGACCCCGTGCCTCCGTCCCCGCGCCGGCAAAGCCATCGCAATGGAAAACACCTTATTAGATCAAGTAATATGCTCTCAGTAAGTACCAATATAGCAAGAATACGCTTTATAAAATAACTGAAGTAAATAGAGCGCGCTGATTGGTCAATACCCATGCAGGATGAGAGAATCATGCACGGGAAATTTTCCCGCGCCTGAAATTTTAAAAATGTCGGGCGATAATAGTTCAACTTTTTTGACTTTAAAAAAAATAATAAAAAAAATAAAAAAGTAAACAGAGTAAAGTCTTAAAGGAACACAAGTTTGAGTTGTTGGATATAGTACAAGCGCAAACAACACAAAGCATAAAACAGTATACGCTGTTGTTGACGTTTTTGAGAATTGCAATGTACATCAAATATATCAAAAATATTTTTTTATTTTTTTGTTTTATATTATAAAAAATTCGTATTGATATTTTCCTGATTTTCTTTCTTCTCTTTTCTTTACACTTGGATGTTGCTCGACTAAAACTAAAAAAAAAAAAACGTTTTCGTCGCTTATTTTAACGCTTTTCACTTTCACTGAAAGTTCTTTCGCGATAAAACAAAAACAGACAAATCCAAACAGAATGACCATGAGCGTCATGCCAAAGACATACAGGGCATGTCCAGACCCCGTGCCTCAGTCCCCGCGCCTCCGTCCCCGCGCCTCCGTCCCCGCGCCTCCGTCCCCGCGCCTCCGTCCCCGCGCTGGCAAAGCCATCGCAATGGAAAACACCTTATTAGTAGCAAACATTCGTTTGTAGGTTCATTTTGAGTCTGGAGTCTGTAGCACATTACTAATTACCGGTGCTATTATTCCGAATACTATTACTCCCATCGAACGAGATGCCGAGAAAAATCTTAGTATTTACCCATATACCATATTCTGGCATCCCTCCCATATATACATGAACTTGCGGTTAATGCTCAGCAACTGGACTCTGTAGCTCAGTTGGTTAGAGCGCTGCACCGGAATCGCAGGGCCGCAATTCGATTCCTGCCAGAGGGCCTAAGGTTGCATTTTCCTAAAAATGTGCCATCGAATATTCCATCCACAAACAGCATCAACTATATAATTATTATTCCCATCGAACGAAATGCCGAGAAAAATCTTAGTTATTTAATACAGTCTATAATAAAAACAAACGACTGTACCTGTTCAGCTACGCCATCAGGTGTAATACTCCTTATACATATTCCTTGTTCACCAAATCGATGACTTGGTCCTTCACCAATAGCAAAACCAAGACCACTACTGCCCTGAAAATTCACACCAATGATTCTGTTCTATTATGTAAGTACGACTAATTTTGCCAAAAAGCGAATTATGAGTACATTAAAGGACCTTAAACTGAACTATATATTCTGGAGAAAATCATCGCTAAACTTACGTCAGGCGAAATCATAATGACAAGACTGCGTGCATATTGCAGGAATCGGACCCCAATGGCATGCACAGGTGATTGAGGTAAAAGGTACACGCATGCGCTAAACTATTGTGCCATTTCATGAGTTTACAACGGATCACGCTACAGCCTACGCGCCCGATTACATTTCTTTGAGTTACTGAACTGAGATATGTGTCTAAGTTTTGGTTTGTAGTTTTCGTTAATCGGCATAAGGCCTGTTTACATTGAATGACTTGACTCCAGGAGTGGCAGACCTACAAGAAGAGTACAGCTTGCACTTTCTTTCTTTTATCTGTTCACTAGTACCCAAGTGAACACGGAAAAGAGTTACATTTACTACAGTTGGTAAGGCCCGATATTGACCCAGAGTGGGAGGAAAATCGTATAGCATGTTTACAAGAGTTGAAATCAGTTTAGTTCCGTTCGCGTAATTCGAAAATACAACGTACAATGTATTACCAGCGATGTTCCAAAATTCAGACAGCTACGAAAGTAGTTTGTGTTTACATTAATCCCTGGACGTGCAGGCGTGCAGATAATCGGTTCGGTATACAGAGCGGTCTGAAGAATTTCTGAATCTGGTCCCATGTTAACAGCGACTAAAGAATGCTATGACCGAAGCAAAATCGTCCCACTCTGACTTCCTCCGTGTCTCATGTAAACAGCCCCTAACATGCGGGCAAAGAGACTAACCTTAAGTAAAGAGACAACAGTTTGCTGTGGTGGTTCACTGTGTTCTTGAGTGACTACTTGAGGTACCGGACTATCTCGTTGTGATTCACTCTCATCAACAACCAGAGGACTCGGGGCTTGTTTATTCAGTGACGCATTTGATCCATATTGTTCGAGAGAGGGCGAATATGCGCGCTCTGTGATGAGGGCGGAGTCACGTGACGCACGTGACGCAGCACTGCGTCGTTTGAGATAACCTTCACCCTCTTTGGTTCTCCCCAGGGCCAGGTGGACACGAGTTGGAGTATTACGTAATATCGCCGAGGCATCGTGATGTGATATTCCACGAATCGTCACGTGATTAACCTCCAGGATTTCATCCATTGGTTTAATCTTGCCATCGTGAAATGCGGCGCCATTTGGTTTCACATCAACGACAAATATTCGGTTCGTTGTTGCACCTCGACCACCTGCGATACTTAAACCTGGTAAAAACATATTCGGAGAATTTAAGAAAACATCAGTTAAAGGCTGTTTATGTCGTCTAGGATACTCCAAGAGGTGCACGACTAAAACCCATGGGATTTTTAAAAAAAATCTCCAGTATTTTTAAGTTATATACCTACTTTAAAGATTTTTAGGGATTTTCGTTTCTTAACGTGTACGAGATTTTATAGCAATACACCCTCGGTATAGTTTCGAAAAATTAAGATTTGCTTACCTAAACCAAGCTCTCCTTTGACTAGATCCACAGTATAAAGTTCTCCAGCAACATCAGGATATTTTTCTCGAAGATCGTCTATTTCATCTAGTATGGAAAATACAAGCATTTTTCTTCGGGCAATTTTACTCAAGAAATTGTGCGCGGATCATTTTAACCATGATTTAACTGACAAAGGAAAAGGCGAAGGCAAATCGCTAGATACAAACACTTTGCGAGGACTGTGCTTTAAAGATCACAAAATCTGCTTTCAAAATATTATAGAACAGTTCCAATAAATGAAACGTTCCATTCCATAAAAAGTCGAATGGTTTAAACGGTTCATCCTGTCAGAGAAATCGCATTTTGCTGTACGTCGAAAAACGACTCTCTCTAACAGTCGTCATTTTAAGATAAGAGATGGAAAAATTCTTGTATTTCACTGACCTTTTTCATTATCTTTCAAAAAGGAACTTTCGACGATATTTGTTCCTGGTACCGCTATCTGTTCTTCAAGTGTGTCGTCTTGTGTCTCATCGTTGTCATCGTTGACAGAAAATGTTCTTCTGCCTTCATCTTCCCAGTCAAATGGAGAGGAACCCTGAATTAGAAAACCAGATAAATCCTCAATATAATGCAGTTCACAAGAAGCATAAATATCTTATGTTTGAACAACAGAAACAATTAAAATAGAAAGCGTTCTCGACCACGAACCATACGACGGCCCTTTTAAATCTGTCGTAATGAATTGACAAAGGATTGTCGGATGAGCCAAAATGCCGTTTAAATCCGCCGTTTTACGGAGAATAATTTTTGAGTGAGCGAGATAAAAGTATTTGATACTATGTATTAACACATCAATTAAAACAACATATTAACAAATTAATGAGAAAATCTAATGTGAATCTAAACTTCGGGCCCAAGAGATTAAAACCTACTGTCATATTGTTTATCAGGAAATACACGGCTATAAGACACTACTCCAGTTTTAAAAATAACTCAGTCATATACCTTTAATGGCGACAAGAGAACCTGTTCTTCAAGTCTCTCGACAACAAACTTCATGGGTGATGTTGCATTACGTATTGCCTCGACCGCCACGTCATGTGAAGAATCGCGTAGGTCCTGGTCATTGAGCTGGAATGTGAATAAAATACCATTGAACTAGAACACTCATTTTCACGGAAACGTATATTAGGAGTGCAACAGAACCAATGACCTTACGTCTGCGAAGCATTTGATCACTGAAACAATTTAACCAGTTTCCATGGCGATAAATATAATTGCTTTGTTTTGTTTTGTTTTGTTTTGTTTTGAGGAAACAGCAGGTTTATTTATACGGTAAATCTTTAGATTCGTAAGCACGGATCCCCTTCAGTGCAAAATGCACTAGAGCAACATTAGTGCACTGGTAATGATTCAAGCTTACGGATGGAAAGTTTACCAAATAGATAAACGTGTTGCTTTTCCACAAAACATGAACTCAACAGGTTCCTTACCTCGAGGATGCGATCATTCACTTTCAATCCATTTTCGCTGCCAGCCGGACTGTCTTCAACTATTGTTCTCACAAATATACCAATAATTCCCTTACTTAGAGCTTCCTCATTCCCGCCAACAATACTAATACCCAGGCTCTGACCGGGACTACGAGCGATGTATACATTGAGTATGTTTGAATATTCTCCCGTCTCAGTGTCATCATGACCAGGTTCTACTTGAAGTTCACTATATATAAAATAATTAACATTAAAAATAATAACAGTAAAAATGCCAACACTTTCAAAGGCAGAGTTATTCAATACTGGAACATAAGGAAGCGAACTCAATAAACGATTTTAAAGTAAAACTGGAACATTATAAGCAAGATGGTATTAGTATAAGGGTAACAAAAGCGGTTTTTGGGAACTGTCTCAGGAAATTTTTAGACGATTGTAGTTTTAATTAGATTTTTAATGTATTATAATTCTACCGTATTTAACATATTTATATACATATATACTTTTATCATTTTTAAGACTGAGATAGAAAATCTTTATATAACCCAAAGAGGCATAAATATTAAAAACTCATCATTGCAAAACTCATCTCAACTCGGCATAATTTTGAAAGCAATTCTATTTCCATGTGAGAACTTTTAGCAAGCCGATATTGCCCGCCGCCCCTCTCATACCTCTAGTGTTAGCTTATGCCTTGATGTTAATACCTGATATTTTCAATACTGCCACCTTCATATCTCGGCTCAGCCTCTATCACAAGGGATTGGGTCGAAGAAGCTAAACTATCTTCACCACTTCGTGATCCCAGTCTTGGTGGGAGAAATTGCTTTTTGATCACTATAAAGCTGAAGAAAACACACAGAAAATACATTTGCTGAAAATGCGTATAAAATATATACTGATTCAGTTCTTTACTGGTCGAGTTCTTTCTTCGCTTGTGTCAATAATATAAGAAAGGTTTAAGTTAGTTTACCATATATCCTTCAATAAAGCTTGTTTCCTCAGTACAGCTCTAAATAAGAACACATTAAATAATGGTTAGTTCAATGTGTGTGTCAGTGATAAATTTAACCTTCAAGAGATTATCTGGTTAGAAAACACACTACAACATTGTCATCGAAATAGGTGACTTATACACTGTGCACTAAAGCAATCAAAATCTAACTTTCTCAGACCTAAATCAGTCCGTGTTAACTTCGTACGGCACTCAGTGTCGATATTTCATTCTTGCTTCGGACCGATCCATGCACGTGTACAACTTCGTACGGCACAAACTGACGATAATGCATTTTGGCCACGGACAGGTCTTTGGCCATGGACCACATGTAGAACTCGGTGCGGTACTTAGTGGCGATAACACATTTTTTGCTGCGGACCAGTTTGTGCGCATGTTAACTCTGTACTGCACTCAGTGGCGGTAATTCACTTTCGCTACGGACTGGTTCGTGCGCACAACTTCTTTAAGCACTTGGTAGCACTTGGATAATGCACTTTTGCTACAAACCGAGTGTATGCCTAACGCTACAGACTACAATTAAACAGAATACTCCCTGATCCAGGGTATACATGCATGTCCCTTAGACCGTGACTGGACGTTTGGCCGACAGACATTTGGCCGACAGACACTAGACCGACAGATGTTTGACCGACATGACCTTTCACCGACAGACATTTAGCCGACAGGACATTTGGCCGACAAGACATTTAGCCGACAGGACATTTGGCCGACAAGACATTAGGCCGACAGGAAAATTCACCGACAAGATTTTTTATTTCAAGTTTATTTTCTAAAATAATGCTCACGGGTAATGAGGACTCATTGGATGACTCATACAAATTAATCAGACTATTAGTCAAATTAATGACTCGTGCAGGTATCTTGGTTTGCATCAATGGTACAGGGAACATGCCGACAACGCATTTTGGATAAAGAAATTCCAGGTTCTGGCCTTTGTCCCTCCTGATAGAGTTATCGATGCGTTTGAAGAGTTGGTAACTTCATTGGATCCTGAGACCGATGAGCTCCTCGGGGATTTTCTAGTGTATTTTGAGACGACCTGGATCGGAATAGTCCAGAGAGGACGTCGACGCCGATCTCTTTTCGATATCGATCTATGGAATGTACACGACCGTGTTGAGAATGATTTACCGCGTACGAATAACTCCATAGAAGGTTGGCATCATGCCTTCGATCAACGCGTTGGCGTCACCCACCCCACTATCCGGAGACTTGTGGCCATGATCAGGAAGGAGCAAGCCAATAACGAACTTTTATTGGAGAAAATCTCTGCTGGATTCTCCGTCGGCCCATCGAAGAAAATTTACCAAACGCTGAATTTAAGACTCAAAGCGATTGTGAGTGATTTGGACTTAAAGCCGACAGCTTTTTAGACTATATACGTGCTATTGCACATAACTTGTAAATATGCATGAAAGTTACAATAAATGTTATTTCAAGACGTTGTTTTAAATAATTGAAATGTCGGTGAATTGTCCTGTCGGCCTAATGTCTTGTCGGCCAAATGTCCTGTCGGCTAAATGTCTGTCGGTGAAAGGTCATGTCGGTCAAACGTCTGTCGGTCTAGTGTCTGTCGGCCAAATGCCTCTAGGCCAAATGTCCGCGCACCCCCTTAGACAAGGTAACAAAACTAGTGAGATGCAAGTAGATGTGTATCTTTGTGCTACTCATTTATCGATATGTGCGCAAAACACGATTCCTATATATAATAGATGAATGCATACCTTGGGGGTTGCTTAGAGCTACAGCCCCCTCCCCCCTGAATGTAATGGAGCTCTTACTTCACTTGCTGATGATTTAAGCCTACAAAACTTTGGTCATTCACACTGAGGATATGATCACCCACTGTAATACGTCCATCAAGATCTACAGCACCACCAGGTAACACCTCTCTCACTTCACATCCACTTTGACCTCGGTCACTCCTCAGTGAAATACCTGATAAAGAAATCGCACGAACAATAAGCAAATATACATTATATTTATTAATAATTGAAAAAGGTATGGCTCTCACTATCACGCCCTGTCAAAACTCAAATCTCAGCCAAGCCGTTGCTTCGCAGTTGAACATTCCCATTAAGAAGCTATATAGCTAGAGTTACACGCGGAGGAGGTCACTAAATGTTATTTAAGAGAAAAACCTTCAAAATATAAAACAGAGCCCTTTTTCATATATATAAGAAAGAAGTTTTTCTACTAACTAGCGATCTGCAGAACAAAAATACTCGTAAACTATCGTAAATATTCTATTTACTTACCCAACTTTCCTACGACCTTTCTCGTGATTCGTATAGTCTCGAGATGATCTCTGACAGGTAAAATCATAGGCAGGTCATCAATATTGAATGGAAGTGGATGTGGGGAGATAAACTGTTCATCATCTGAGGCTTTTTCATAATCTTGATCAGCACCTTGACCGTTAACAGAGAGAAGTAGGCAGTTGTTTATAATGCTTCTCGCATGAGGGATGGCAACATTATAATTTGATTTCAGTAAGATTGGTTTTAATTCTGGTTTTGTTACCTAGCTTACTCTGGGATCAATCTCGTATACCCAGAGTAAGCTCGTTCGCAGAGATTGTTCTAAGACTAAGTATCTATTGTTCTGAAAGATGTCATATTTTCGTGCATGTCAATTGTCAAATGCGAAACCGGACATCATGCAATTGCCCGTTTAAAAGGACAAACTTTTTTTTTAAACTTTGTTGATGTTTGCAGTTTTCCCCAGAACTACAACATAGTAACCGTTGGGTTACATACAAGCGTCACGAAAGACACAAAAATTATATTTCAATATCACGTAACGCATACGCCATGTATCATTTTTGGAAATGTACGTAAATTATCTTAACCGTCATAAATGAAGTAAAACGTTATATCTCATATAAGTAGACCTATAGTTAAGATTATAAGCCTGATTCTAGATTAATACTTTAAAAAACTAAAAAGACTTTCAATAAGTTCTCCAGTAGCGTTTATGTAAACTTTGAAATTTCGTTCCACAAATCTTCTCTGGAAAGGTAAAAATTTCATTTTGTAAAGTTTTGAAATGAACAGGCACAGAAAGTGGATCAGATTTTATCCAAGGATTATCGTTAATCGATCTTGGAATAAACCCCTTCCATAGACATACCACTAGATATTTCCTTGTTCTCCCCTTCAGCTGCAGTGTTAGGGGCCTCAAATAGAGAGAGCGGTTTAGCCACACCAATACGAACAATACCTAAACACACAAAATAAGAAAGAACATTTAAGAATGATTAATGAACAAACAATCTTTATCTGGCGCAGCCTGTCCTTAGATACTGCTGCCTGGGTTAGCTGCGCATTAGGAACGAGGATATTGTTAAATTAGAATGCATTCTGATAGCTCAATTTCTAGAGAGTGGGCAAACATTCCGGATATCCCAGGTTCAGTCTCATCTGAAATTCAAGATTTTTTGTAACTGATTTTGAGGGCCAAATATGGCATATATTTTATTGCGAGAACGCTTTAACTACGAGAACGCTCTTTTATATTAATCCACTCTTATTAAAATGCAATAATTTTGCATGACTAAATCATGGTTTTATAGAGTAGTTGGCGTTTCGTTTACAAACAGTAAAAATATTGCTAAGGTACGATTTCATTACTACAAAGGATAATATTATGGTAACTGCATGGACGTCATGCAGTGTCTAATGCAGTGTCTAGCTTACTAAAAATTATGTTCATCTTTACGAGCAATGGAATCGTGGCTTCTTATACAGTCCATCATAAACAGTAGAAATAATCTCCCTATAGAAGCGTTAATACATTTTAGTTGGATCAAAATTAATTATTGTTCAAGTGAAAATGAAATGTAGAAGAGGTTGGCAAGTAGAAGGAATAGCACTATGTCTGTAAACAATATTTGGAGTGATAATACATATGTCTCGAATTAAGTGTCAATAATATATATAGCTTGCAAGTCTGGTGATTAAAAATCTTCATTTCCACACATATAGGAATAATTAAAACGTTTCTTGTCATTAAAGTTATCGTCAACAAAAGCTTTGTTAGTTATCTATTCAATAAAAAGCAACTAAATCAGGGTCGTGGAAAAGCAGTTATACGTGTTGACAAAATGAGGATCCCAAGAGGATTCTCAATGGAATGGATACCGCTATACGTGGAAAGTCTTTTTGGACTCGTCATTCATTTAATGCTGCTTATTGCACTCATCAAGGATCCATTGAAGTGTTTCAGAAACTCAGCAACCTATCTCGTAGCAAACTTGACTGTGGAGGATTTTTTGTTTTCTTGCCTCGTCTTGCAGACTACTGTATTTCCACAAACTGATCACTGGAGTTCTTATCTTCTTTTATCCTTTGCCTTCTACTTATCTACATTGACAATATTGTCTATCGCATGTGATCGTTATATGATGGTTGTTCATCCCTTTAAACATCGTTATTTAAGCAGTGGAAAGAAGATGGTTTGTTGGATTTATTTTATTTGGATTATGAGTTGTGTTGAATCCATCAAAATACTTACATTTGGAACTGAAACTTACGACAACACAGCAAGAAGCTGTTTCTTCTTTTTCATCAACACTATAACCTTTTGTTTGTATGCAGTAACCTATATGAACCTGAAAAAACAGGCTAAGAATTTTCGACTACAACAGGGAACATCCACTGGAAACCGAACTCAAGAATTGCGTATTTTAAATGAAGAACATTTTTTGAACACAATATTAATTATTGCCGCCATTGCAGCTTTAACAGTTTTGTGTGTAACAATATATCTTATGATCACGGGTGGAAAAAGCTATGATCACAATGTCGTGTTTATTTTGAGTTTATTTACTTTAAATTTCGCAATAAACCCCTGTATTTATTAATGGCGCTTACCAAAATATCGTCGTACGTTTTCTATATTATATATTGTAGAAAACAGTTTCAATATAACTAACCAATTGCAACAAACTTTATTTTAAGAGGGAACATAACTACAAATGATATTGATGTATTCGCCTTCTTATTTTCTGTCAATTTTTATCATAAATTTCTGGATTTCCATTTGTGGTCACCAAAATATCGCAATTGCATGCAAGGAGAACGTTTTAGTTGGTATTTCTTGCAATAATTGATGGACTGTAAAAACGCTGGAAAATGCAACGTTTAGGTTTGTAACTTCAAATAAAGTTAATGTTTCATGTGCAGTTGGACAAAGCTGAATCAAAATGAATTTATAGAATCTCTTGGGAGTCGATCGTTGAGTTAAATTACACGAAATACGGAGATATATAGCTTAAAAACTCCACAAACACTGTTAAGAAAATGTTCAATTTATGTTTGAACAACTACACATATTATATACATGAGATTAAAGATTACTGATTCATAAGATGCGTGTCACTTTCATTCAATTTTCAATAAAGATAAGCTACCTGCAGATATATAACCAGTTTGAGGATCTCGGAGTGTCCGTTTTGCAACAAGTACATATAGTTGTAAGAACATGCACCTAAAGTAGATATGTAGTACATTGTGCATAATCGTAAGTATTGCAGTTATCTAGCTTGAAAGTCCGATGACTAGAAAATCTTCATTTTTATACATAGGAATAACTATAAATTCTGCTTTCATCGCTTGAACGGAGTTACCCAGTCAAGTTATCTCCTATAAAAGCTTTTCAATGAAACGCACCCAAATCTGCATCATCGTAAACGTAAAAGCAGTTACGATATAACAAAATGAGGGTTCCAAGAATATTCTCAGTGGAATACAATGGATATACCGCTATATATGGAAAGCCCTTTGGCCTCATGCATCTAACTTGGCTGTGGGGGATTTTTTGTTTCTTGCCTCGTCTTGTCTACTGTATTTCCACTAACTGATTGCTGGAGTTCTTATTTAATTCGTTTTATGACATAACTTAAAATTCTATTTGTCATGTTTTTACGCCAACAGTCTTCTGTAATTAATTGTAAAATTAATAGAAATTATCTGAGTTCGACTTTTTTTATTTATATACGATAACATAAGCTATTAATTATTGATAATTAATAATTAATAAGAAGAAATTAATCTAGGGAAGATGTATTTCTATTAAAATGATTCAAATAAAAAATGCACCGAATTACATGTTTTGGCACCGATATAAATTATAGTTTTGGCACTGTTGTTAAATAAAATTTCACTTCTCAACCAAGCAAAATTGAGAATTCTTTATGTATTATTGATAAGATTACATATATATTTAACAATTTATCCTGACAGATCTATATATATGAACAATATTAAACACGCATGCTGCATGCATGTCCGTTATAAGATTCATCTTGTCTTGACACGTGTTTTACTTGAAACTGAAAGTCTTTATGTAAAGCTAAGGCATCATAGCAGCGAAAAGTGAAGTGTAAAGTAATAGAATGTTAACAAGTATATTTATGATAGATTATAAGGAAATATGCCTTGAACAGTTCATTTACCAACCTATATAGAATCTGGACATTTTGGCACAGTTTAATATATAATATCCAATATAAAGTATCAAAACAATGAAAATGTACATGTCCTTATAGATTACTGTCACTTTTTACAGCAATAAATGATCGAAAATGTCTTTCGATATTTCGGCAACCTCCAGAAATATAAAACTGGATTAATGATAAAATTTACAGTCCAGATGGCGTACAAAATCATATCCAGACTTTCTCCACTTTCATTCTCCTCTTCGTGACCTTCAGCCAATATTACCTGACCAAATATGGCGTTAGGAAGGATCGTTACGAGTGCAATACAGCCAATAATAATTATTGTTTTCAGAAATCGTTTTTCGTTCAAAATGCGAACTTTTTGTGAACGATTCTCCGTGGAATTATTATTTTGTAGTTGACTAAGAGACCTGGATTGCTTCGTAAGGTTTTTAAACGTCGCTGTATATAAAACGAATGTCCCCAGTGCAATGAATATGTAACTGCAATGTCTGACCAAGTCATCATAAGAACTTTCTTCATTTATTATAAGTTGTTTTATAGACTCAGTAGAGCTAAGAACCCAAATAAGCGCCACCCATAAAATCATCTTTTTGTTGTCGATGAAAAGACGATGTTTAAACGGATGGCTGACCATGAAATATCGATCTGCTGCAATAGATAATATCGTTAACAAGGACGCCATAATAGTGGTATGATCCAGAAACTCCATACTTCTAACTTCAGGATCTACAGCAATCGTCAGTAAGCTCCTTGCACAAACACTGAGATCAGCTAGGGCCAAGTTTCCCACAAGGTAGACTGCAGAATTTCGAAAACATTTTAATGGATCCTTGAGGAATGCAATTAATAACATCAACTGAAGAAAAACACCACACAAACATTCAAAGTATAATAGAATGTACTTCCATTCAAAATCATTTTTGTTAAATCTCATCTTCGCTGCAAATTATACTTTCAATTGGCAAATATTTGTATTTGAAGCTGCAATGAACTTGTAGGACTGTCCGAGATTAGCTCGTTACCATTGTCGCCCTTTTTTCAACCAGAAACGGACAACATTTGCAGTAAATTCTGCGTTAAAAACATTGCTAAGTCCGATGAATGAAACTTTGCTAAAAATAGGCACGTCTATATATTGAGTAGGCACATAAAAGCAAACTTTCTGTGACAAAATGATGACGTAATAATTTATGTTCTCACCACCACTTAATTGAAGAAATGAACTATCTACCCAATTAAAATGACATTTATATAGAATGAACTATATTGCATGCAGCTGTGAAATAAATTAAAACATGATTAATCTCACGATACTTTTAATTACTATAGTCCATAAATATTGAAGTTTAATTAACAATTTGAGAAAAACACGCCTGCATACTTGCTGTTTAATATTCCTTTAATAAACCTTTTCTTATAAAAATAGAGTTTAGTTAAACGGAATTACTATATTCAGTTGTAAATTTCTAAAGTAATTACAAATTGATAATTCTTACTATACCTTTGACTAATATATGATATAATGTATACCCCTGTTTATCCCTGTATGTGATCCCTGCTTAATTTACTCCAAATAACATCTGCATGTCCTTAATTTAAATTAAAAACTATTCTTTTTATGTGGTATCACACATTATACTTTATCAATATTAAATGTCTTCTCCATTTCCATTTTTCATTTTAGTTCAGCAGCTGGTAAGCTGTGTACATCGGAAATATACAGCTATAATTCAATTAAGGTTGTCCTTTCAAAGTCAAAACTCAAAACTGAAAAACCTTGACCTCTAAGCGCGAAAAGCACAATGGACGTGTATATGTAATCGAGTATGAATAGGGGCATGGAAATTGTGTTTTGCGAAATGCTACGAACAAACAGAACGATTAAGAAAGAGACATAAACACGTCCATTGTGCTTTTTGCACTTGCAGGTCGAGGTTCTGCGGTTGTTAGTTTCGTCCTTGAGAGGGTCCTATATCATATGATTACTCCTCGTGATGGGTATCGATAAGGATTTATTCTTCTGTCGACATTTTTATTACTCGTACATTTACATGCATGCAATACATACATTGCAATATTTCGAATTTTTAATTCTGATAAAAAATCTTCTGAAACGGAACAAAAAGCTCGATTGGGGCATAAAGTGCTCATAAAATGTTATTATTATCTGTGTCTTATAGTAAATGACTCGAGAAAACAGAAAAAGAACGGGGTGGCCCAGTATGGTTAAATCAATACGTGTTAATTGTTACTCGCCAAAACTCATAAAAACTGTCCTTTATTTCGCCTTAGCTTCTGATTACAGGTCTGTTCTTGGTTATTCAAACTCGCCCCAGGCTCTTTCCTTTAGTGTTTATTTCGAAGCCTACCTATGTCGCATGCTTCGCTGGATGCATGCGTGCCTGCATTTTATTCACGTGAACCAGGCTAGCCTTCAACTGCATGTATACGCAATGGCTACGAGCGACAGTGAATAGACATATTATGCAGTGGGACACAACAGAACCTATAAATATTTGGGTATTTGTTCAACAGGCTATTTTCCTTGAACGAACGAAAGAAAGAGACCTAATCCAATCATTGTACTCTTAGTCCAATGAAACATTTGCATGATAAATCTTTGAATATTGCTCTGAAGAGCTTTTCCCAAAACGTCAGATATCAGCTCTTGTATATAGGAATGTACTTGAGTGCCGATGAATACTGAACAGGTGATACTCATACGACATCTCCCTCCCCACCCTCATATAAAGATAAGCCATCATACCTAGTTCAGTTCATTTCCAAGTCCGTATAGCAATATCAAGAGTAGCATTATATATACAACCCTGCAGTGACCCACCCTTGTGTAAAGCTAAGCCACCATACCTCTTTCAGTTGATTTCAAAGTCTGTACAGCAATATCAAGAGTAGCATGTTCCAGGTTGGTATCATTCACTGACATCAATCTATGTCCAGGTTGTAGTCGGCCATCTTGTTCAGCAGCTCCGTCTGGAACCAGACTACGTATCACAATTACAGTCTCATCGGGAAGAACAGGATCCTGAACAGGATATGTAAGAGGTTATTTACTGCCGACGACATCCGATCGACAAGTATTGCATGAAAATACGATAATCTGTTGTGCAACGAATATGTCAAGAATAACTTTTTAAACTTGTATTCTTGTACATGTAATTTTCGTATTGGCATTCAGGTACAATCGCAAAATTAGGATTTGGCTTTTATACGGTTTTCGCCACATATTTTCACTGCTATATTTGGGCATTACTGCATAGATTCTAGTAATCCAGTACGGGTTAGCGGGTAAAAGGATTATCTACGCACTTGGTGCAACTATTCTGTGTCCCACAAGCGATAAATGTACGTCAATCATTTACTTAGAAGCTACCTCCAAGCATTTTATTCATAATTTCACGTACAGACGGAGATACTGTACTGTTAACGCATCTGAAACCACCATGCAAAGTCCTGTCTATCGTCACAAATATGCGGCAATGATTGGGTGAGGAGGTGCAATGCAGTGAAGAGGTTTCAAGATACACGATGATTGTATATTTTGCACTGGGCATTGTGTGTATGTTTATTTTTTATGTCTGGCATGTACATGTAATTCCGGGCCAGTATTTCCATAATAATATGGTGGAGTTACTTATAAGAAACAAAGTTGAGTTATTTATAAGAAACAAAGAATGAATTATTACTGAAACTACAAAATCAATATCATTGCGTATAATCATCACCTGATAATCAAGGATACTAAAACCTAGTCCCTTCTCTCCTTTTTCAAGATCAACATATTCTACGTCAGATGCCCACATGGATGATGTTGATTTACTGTTCAAATTTTCATCTACAAAGTTGGAAGACAAAGTAAACAACACGACTGACAAGTTATTCCAGGACACTATAAACATATTATTTACCGGTTTGGATAATAGTGTAAAATACAATCAGTAAATTAGCACCACATCGTACTTCTAAAACTGAGATTGTGCACTTGATAGAAATGCATGTAGGAAATATACATTCATTTATTTAATGATAAATGAGTACGGGACCACGTCACGGACCACGTCACGGACGACCACGTCACGGACGACCACGTCACGGACGACCACGTCACGGACGACCACGTCACGGACGACCACGTCACGGACGACCACGTCACGGACGACCACGTCACGGACGACCACGTCACGGACGACCACGTCACGGACGACCACGTCACGGACGACCACGTCACGGACGACCACGTCACGATATTTTTCATTTTGGACCTTGCAACGCGTGGATTTGTACCAAATACGTCAAAGGATAAAGAACATACGTGTAGAGTTGATTTCTTGACCAATAGTAACGATCTCATCATCATCATCATCATCATCATCTCGTTTCCGCGCCACAACAAGACGGAAGTTGAGAGGCAATCCTTGAATTAAGGAGACGACTTCGTTGTGGGATAACTCCAGAACATTTGCACCATTTATCTAAAACATAGTCAGGATTTAATTTCAAAATAACACGTGTCTCTCAATAGTACCTTGCTTAAGATCTCTCGCATGTGTCTCTCAATAGTACCTTATAATCATTAGCTATAATCAACATTTGATGAGATAATATGCAAAAGCTTGAAACAGGTATCAACGAACTGAGTCAAATCTTTTGGCTTCATGGCTCCATTGCATGATATAGAACATCAGAAACGTGTTAAATGCGAACGATATGTGTAACACACGACATTTTTTGTCCGATGCAACTATTTTATACAGTTTATTTGCCAAAGTTCTGCTTACTTTAGGTTCCTTTAATATCTAGTTTTAGCTACGCCTCATAGGAAAGTCTGGAAAAGCTGCTTAAATTGGAAGGGATAGAAATATTCTAGCAGTTTGAAACTTCGTCCAGTTGTCCCGCTTGCTTAAGATCTCTCGCATGTGTAGAGTGGCAGCTAAATTATTAAGGATGTGTAAAGTATGAAGCTTAAATATGTCAGGCGGATTAGAAATGCAATTATAGAATATCTTATATTATTTTTCCTATTTCCAGAACTATACCTCTATCAAATAGTCTCCTTTCTTTACAACACCACATATTCCAACAGGGCCAGTTGGATTGACTGTATGAATACGATGTTGTTGAAGTCCCTCTGAAAAAATTACATAATATGATGTTAAATCATTAGATTTAGTACAACAGATTTACCGTGATTTATCAAATTAAAGTAATTTACGATTGCTACCTCTGTATATCAAGATGCTCAACCTCATAAACCTATTTAACTATTGCAAGTTTATGCACTTTGCTACCCAATTCACCTTTTAAAGGGAGCATGCGGGTGGCAGATGCGGTTAGCGCGCTGCCCCTTACCTCTGAGTTAAGCCGGCTATACAGCAGGTCGAGGGCACGGATTTACTCAGGTTGGGTAACGTCAGTATGCTTGATTAACTTGAGATTGGTTGGTTCTCTCCTGTGCTTCGAGGGTTTTCTCCGGGTATTTCCTCCCTCACTAAAAACTAACCCTTGAGCACTAACCTTAACTAACTCTCGGAACATTTGTCAATTGGGTTGCAAAATCTGTTAAGACTTTCCTCCACCTCAGAGTGGTAAACACAATAAACTAAACTAAACTTTTCGGAAAGCTTAATAAATGCCTAGTTACCGTAGTTATGACAACGCAAGAACAGAAGTCAGAACGGAACAAAGTTTGCTTCCCTTTATTATTGTATGTGCAAGTGCATGGATGATAAAGAAAATAGCGCGAAGTTCATGTAGTTCGATTTAGTGAATGTAGTAAGGGGAACCGTTGTTAAGAACTACAGTATGTCGTGGGTTTGTGTCGTACCTTGAGTGAATCCTTCTAAACTTAGCCCCAGTCCACCGTTCGGTGAGAATTTTGGCAACTGCACAACCTACAGAAAACAATTCTTCAATAGAATGAGCAGGTCGCAACGAGGCTGATGACACAATACGTGTACAAGTGACAATGACAAGCAGGAGCGTCGGAACCAAAGGGACAGCAGGGGGACAGTTACTGTACCTCCGCTGCTCATCACTCATTGAGTATTGGCGAGCAACTGCTCTTCTTATAAGGATGTGTTGCTTACTCAATGAGATATTTATCAAAAGCAAATCAGGAAACTGAGGAAATGCAATCCTACTAGTTAAAAAAATGCGAAATTAGCTCTCAACCTAATACGCCTATGGCCAAAAAGCCAGAACCTTCAATTTTTTACCCGAAGGTTGGTATAAAGGGCACTTCCGAAGGAGGTTTCAACGCCCCCTGATCACACGTGAGATTAAGAGCTCGTGTTAATACCAAAATTTCAGCTTCTTCCCCAACAATGCTTTGATACTTTTCTTTAGCTTCTTCGACCACTTCTGGCTGAACTGGACCATCTATAGCCGAGAAACGTAAGTGTAAAGTACAGATTACATTGTAGCTGTTACGGTAGTAGAGGAACTATTGAGCTTTAGTGATCGACTTACATTATTCCATGTTCCTAATTAATCAAAGCCATTGTGTAAAAGAATAATTTAAAAACTACCCACCATATTTATCAACTTCATTGTCAGTGCTACTTTCAACTTCGGCAGCAGAAGACTGAATAATGTTTTCTGTAAAGTAATTATTACAAAACGTACTCGTATTATATAAATGAAATGTGCCTTTTGCACAACACTTAGCATAACAAAAGTGTCATCGAGTGACGAGCCAGTGATCCGAATGTTTCATTGTCTTTTCATTGCTTTGTAACTTATTTTAAATACCGTACTCGTATTTGTAACTGAAACTACACGAATCTTTGCCTAAATAATTTTCTTTTCAGAAAATGCAAACAAAAAACTAATCCAAACTTAGATGTAAAAGAAGGAGTAAAACAACCGCATCACGTCAAACCTTGCAAACGAACTCTCAAAAAATATATACTAGAAACATTATTTTTCATCAAGGCTTTGTCTTACCTGAGGACCTCTTTCTTTTTGGTATTTGAGCATCCTTAGGACGGGCTAACTTCATTCTTACAACAGATCCAGTTTTCTTCAAAACGTCAACAGCTTCAAGATTTGTTTTATTTTCAAGATTCACTCCATCCACCTAGAACACGAATTTACCAGGATAACATGAATTTACAAGAATGTACCCTTAATAAGGAATGTACCCTTAAGGGCATTAATTACAGTACCATCCTGAGATAATGTTAAAAGTCAATATAAAAGGCCAATAAAAAATACACTTTCCAATATGGAAATGCAGGCCCATGAGAAAGGAAATGGTCAGATGTCTCTTTGTGACTATGAACTGGTCCTAGCAAATGGCAGGCATGCAGGCATGTATGACTGTCTTTCTTCTGAGGATAAGAGATTGGAATTGACGTGGTCAGAGCAGGTGTGCCTAAATGATTTCAATTAATGCGGCACTAATACTATTATATTTCACATATTATTGACCAGTGATCAATGTGCAAAATTTGATTCTGAAGCTAAATCGCGTGTACACGAGAAAGTTCAATTAAACCCCATACCTCAATAATTTGATCGTTGACATTAATTTTTCCACATCTATCAGCAGCGCTATCCTCACTAATACTTCGTACAAATATTCCAGATAATTGTTCTGCTAATAAAGAATCAAAGATGAGCTACACAATGTACTTTCGCAAGGAATTCAAACATTTATTACTCTTTTAAACTAAACGCAACCACTTAATAAGTACAAAGATTGTATATGTACAGATAGCATCATGCATGGAGTTTTCAAAAAACTGTCTGACTGGACGAGGCTGGTTTTATAAAGAAGCAGTTAAAGTTAACTACAGTTAGTGCGAAAGTTAACCAATCAGAATGGCGTATTTTCGACTTAACTACTATTTAACTACAAATGGGTAGTTATTGGTAGTTAAGAGTTTTACACAACCGGCCTCAGGTGTTTGAGCCCGTGATTTTCAAATGGGAATTCATGCCACTAATCTTTAATACTCTTGCGATATCCCTCTCCCCCCCCCCCCCCCATAGATTCTTTACAATATCGCCTGGTGGACATGTCATATATATGGCATTCGTTTTGTTACAGCGGTATTTGATGTTGGGAAAACATGATGTATTTTAGATATTCTTCAGATGTTATTTTGACATACTAATAGTTATGTATTACTTGCATAGCAAAACATATATAGCACTAAATGTAGTCATGTATTGTATTCTTAATTTTTTCACTCACCTTCATTTTGCTCGCCAACATAACCAGCAATGGTAATTCCAAGTCCTCTGTTACCTTTAGAAAGTTCCACTTCAAAAATGTCCGCATTGCCCACTTCCTAAAGTAATGATAGTAGTTCAAAAAGTCTGTTTAAAAAGTATAATATTTAGCAACATGACAAAAGCATCATGCTCTTTTACAAGAAAGATATTTCTGTACATTACAAGTAGTTGAACAGTTACTGTATACATGCACTTGTCTTTGGAGAAAAGGCAATTATAGCTAAACCTGATCAGTCATACTTACCACAGGTTTTCTAGGCGGTAATTCTCCCGAGTTATCAGTAATAACCCGAGCAATGACCATGCGTACAGGATTCCCAGCTTTACGAAGGACTTGTGCAACTTCTTCACTCGTCATTGTTCCAACATTTGTCTCGTCTATCTGCATGATATGATCACCATTTTGCAGCCGATCATCCTGAAAACAAATTAACAATGTTTTCAAAGTCGGAAAATACAACCACGATCATCCAGAGGTGCATGACAAATGGGAAACTTTCTCGGATCCTCACCACGATGGGGCTCTCCGCGATGGGGCTCTCCAAGATGGGGCTCTCCAACGTCGCTCCTTTCATTGACCTTCTTGTTCAGAAATGAGGAGTCTCAAGTTTGATTCTCCTTCTCAAGTTGTACTGGTGATTTAATTGGAGTAATACTGTATATGCTCCAGCAGATTTCCCAGCACTGTTTCTGCTGTTTTAAAATAGTCAGTCAAAGGGGTGCCCGGAGAAAATTTAATCCAGGCCCCAAGCTATTTTTCGGCGACCCTGAACACAATTTTACGAAGATATTCACACGCTCCGTCCCCAACCGATTTTATATTTATAGATTTTACACAATATTTAAAATCCAGTGGTCGGTTATATAAAACTGTTAACTGTTAACTTTAACATTCTACTGCCCATTTTGCAATTAAAAGTACGTTATAGTACAGGTAGCTCTGGTTGGTTAAATTTGTATGTAGAACGACAAAACCTGTTTCCAAATGATGCTATGTGACTATGTATATATACCTATGATTGATTATCTCATTAATTATAATTGATTATTTTAGTTATCCTATGAATGCGTGGTTCCAATGTAGGTAGCGATAAAATATAGATAGGCCTGAAAAATATAACAAGAACTTCGACGTTTCGAGCGAAGACCCTTAGCATACTAGAGAGTTTGTAGAATCAAACTATATGAAAAATAACTAACTTCCAGACGAAGGGTCTTCGCTCGAAACGTCGAAGTTCTTGTTATATTTTTCAGGCCCTGTAGTTTGATCCTACGGAAACTCTCAAGTATTTAGTTGACCTACTGTACCTTATCTGCAACTCCTCCAGCAAGAATCGTTTTAATAACAACTCCAGCATTACGACTGCCAACGATACCAAAGCCAAGTCCTCCTCCATCATTTGGAAGTTCAATATTTTCAATATGACGAATATGAATACCATCTCCAACCTGCAAATAATTCATTATTCTTTACAAATGCACTTTAGTCTTCAAACCTCTTGGCTCAAGTGCAAACCTGGAAAAGTGTTCAATGTTCCTCGGATCCTGAATTTGCCTTTTTCAAATGTTCCTCAAATTCGGCTCAAAAGTGTCGGTAAAAACAATGAAAAAAATTACCGTGCGTTACGTGTGCAACAATAAAGCTGTGATAGTTTGTGCTTTTAAATATTTAATAATCTGTTGGATGTACGGATGTGTAACTTCTTTAGGGAAAGTAATTGAAATTTGTTAAGCATACAGCATAATTTCCCCATTCAATCTATATTGAGACGCTATCTTTTATTTATACACAATTATACACAGCAGCCAGGAAAGTCCATTGTACATGGTGTCCAAAAAAATTCCCCCCATCATATTTTGTGTCATTTCTTCGTTAGTTTTCTCAGGGGCGGATCCAGGCTCATCTGACAAAGGGGGTGCAGATTTTTCCGGGGGCTGCACCCTTCCGCCACCAGCGCAATTTATGTCAAAAATGCCATAGATCGTGGAAATTTCAGTATGAACTCGTTGATTCTGACTTTTTGTGGGGGGTGCTGACGTGTGAGTGACAAAGCTCAACGATTTAGTAGCCTGTGTTGCAGATGAAAACAATTAGCCTTTCTCACGCAGGCCTAAATCCGCCATTTTTGGGGTACTGCTTTGTAAACGATGTGAAAAACGACTTTTCAATAATGATTATAATTACAACTACAGTTATGAGAAGTCGCATTTTGCAGTGCTTACATTCTCTGATCTGGAGGACGCAGTACCCCCAAAATGGCGGATAAGCCCAGGGTGAGAAAGGCTAATTACGTCTTCTTAATTACTTAGTCATGTTCTGTAAAGGATCCAATACATTTTTTTATGAAGATTGTCTTCATCTTAAAAGGTATTTCAATATATATCATTAAAAAGCAATAATATAAATTCTTGTGTAATTTGAAGAACACAACACTTGTGAGTTCTATGGTTTAGTACCCATAACGACGGTTATGTTCGTCTACAGCGCAGGTGGAACACTTACCGGTATTGCAACAGAATTTTGCGAAGCGTTACTGACGGCAGAGGAAGATCTTGAGAGAGATGAGCTAGCCAAAGAAGAACTCCTTGACAACGAACCAGGTACGCCCTTAGCAACCACAAGTTCAATATCGCCTTTACTTTGTTGTAAAATGGCGATTGCTTCATGATGTGTCAGACCACTATCCAGCACTTTCTTGTTGATCGCGAGAATCTGATCACCTTCTTGTAAACGCCCATCTCTAAACACATGGGAAAATAAATGTTATGGAAAATATACACCCCACTGTAACAGAGTTGGTTAACATTTTCACAAGGCTTTCTCCTACTTTTGGCCGGCTTCAATTAAAAAAAAATCAAGGTGTCGGAATGATTTTTTCTAGAGACGTCTAAAGAACTGCTCAGGACCCAGGGAGGAAAAAGAATTTCCAACAAAAACTCGCTTGAAGACTTAAGTCCTACCAGTTATATAAATGTAATCAGTTCATCTATAAGACTATATATATATAGGTTGGGTTCATAACTGTTCACTGTTAAGTAAGCACAATCATGCAGCAGACTAGACGTGTCAATTTCTATATTGAATAGTCTTGTAATGCATATTAAAAAGAGAGATATAGCATTTTCCTGTCAAGTGTCAACACCTCTGAAGTGAACTACCATCAACCTCGTACCCAGGCTTTTTCCTGAACTACCATCTGCTGCCTTTAACATTTACGCTCACTAAAACCCACCAACAACGAAATTATAACTGAACGGAAAACGGCAAAGCCAACCTGACTAGTTCTCTGACTACAATTAAGAAGATTTCGGTTTACGTTACCTTGCTGCAATACCATCTTCCTGCACATCTTGAATAAAAATCCCCAACTCTCCTTTATTCTGACTCTTCAGTCCTACCACACTAAATCCTAAGCCTCCATTCTCAGGCTTTGACAACACTATTTTCTCCATATCACGACCTTGAGCGACTGGCCCAAGCCGTTCAAACAATTCTCTATCTTCATCTTCCAGTTCATCATGAGATGTTTGGCCCGTACTCTCGCCAGCTCTTACATTACGCTGTAAACTTGCATGAGCTCGCTTTTTCTCTAGTCGTAGTTGTCTATTTGGAATAGGAATAATTTCTCCATCTGGCGAAAACTCAAAATCGTTTATAGTATCTCCCTTAGCATTAGCAATCATTTTGTTCAGTTCGCTGCATGATGCTTGGATTGCTAAAAGTTGTCTTAATAGAGGACTATTTAAAACATGTTTCATACGCATAATATCTTCATCGTAAATATTATTTCCTTGTTGTTGGAGGCGACTATGGATATTTTCCAGGGCCTGGATTGCACGAACGGCTTCTAAATTACAAAAATGAAAGAACAGAACGATTTTTACGGAACTTTAAGACTAAGTACGATTATTTGCTGAGTTATAATGTGAAAATGAGACTTAAATTTCACATCAAATTTACACAAGTCTAAGTCCTAAGACGCTTTCCAGAGCCTGGATTGCTCCATTGGCTTCAACAATCAACATTACAAAAGCATATAAGGATATAATCGTCTTAACGAAACTTTAAGACTGCAATTATTTGCTAAGTTGAAATGTGAAAATAAGACTATTTACTGTACATCCAATGCATATACGTAAATTATTTTATAATTTCTACAAAGTCTAAGATGTTTTCCAGAGCCTGGATTGCTCCATTGGCTTCAACAATCAACATTACAAAAGCATATAAGGATATAATCGTCTTAACGAAACTTTAAGACTGCAATTATTTGCTAAGTTGAAATGTGAAAATAAGACTATTTACTGTACATCCAATGCATATACGTAAATTATTTTATAATTTCTACAAAGTCTAAGATGTTTTCCAGAGCCTGGATTGCTCCATTGGCTTCAACAATCAACATTACAAAAGCATATAAGGATATAATTGTTTTAACGAAACTTTAAGACTGCAATTATTTGCTAAGTTGAAATGTGAAAATAAGACTATTTACTGTACATCCAATGCATGTACGTAAATTATTTTATAATTTCTACAAAGTCTAAGATGTTTTCCAGAGCCTGGATTGCTCCATTGGCTTCAACAATCAACATTACAAAAGCATATAAGGATATAATTGTTTTAACGAAACTTTAAGACTGCAATTATTTGCTAAGTTGAAATGTGAAAATAAGACTATTTACTGTACATCCAATGCATGTACGTAAATTATTTTATAATTTCTACAAAGTCTAAGACGTTTTTTTATAATTTCTACAAAGTCTAAGATGTTTTCCAGAGCCTGGATTGCTCCATTGGCTTCAACAATCAACATTACAAAGCATATAAGGATATAATTGTTTTAACGAAACTTTAAGACTGCAATTATTTGCTAAGTTGAAATGTGAAAATAAGACTATTTACTGTACATCCAATGCATGTACGTAAATTATTTTATAATTTCTACAAAGTCTAAGATGTTTTCCAGAGCCTGGATTGCTCCATTGGCTTCAACAATCAACATTACAAAAGCATATAAGGATATAATTGTTTTAACGAAACTTTAAGACTGCAATTATTTGCTAAGTTGAAATGTGAAAATAAGACTATTTACTGTACATCCAATGCATGTACGTAAATTATTTTATAATTTCTACAAAGTCTAAGATGTTTTCCAGAGCCTGGATTGCTCCATTGGCTTCAACAATCAACATTACAAAAGCATATAAGGATATAATTGTTTTAACGAAACTTTAAGACTGCAATTATTTGCTAAGTTGAAATGTGAAAATAAGACTATTTACTGTACATCCAATGCATATACGTAAATTATTTTATAATTTCTACAAAGTCTAAGACGTTTTCCAGAGCCTGGATTGCTCCATTGGCTTCAACAATCAACATTACAAAAGCATATAAGGATATAATCGTCTTAACGAAACTTTAAGACTGCAATTATTTGCTAAGTTGAAATGTGAAAATAAGACTATTTACTGTACATCCAATGCATATACGTAAATTATTTTATAATTTCTACAAAGTCTAAGATGTTTTCCAGAGCCTGGATACTCGAACAACTTCTACAGTGCAAAAAATGAAAGAATTTAGAAATGTTTTAAGGAACTTTAAATGCAGTACACTGGATAGTCATTTTTTTCAAGTCTTTCCCAAATTAAGTCGTTGATTGGTATAACCCAGTTTAAAGTTTAGCATCTATAATTTTTATATTTATTATGTGGTCCATATCCGTAGTTCTATAGCTTTCAGGTATTTTACAAAGGTTTAAAAATTACTAGTATCTAATGGACAACCACCTTTGTACAACCAGTGTTAAATTTGACCAGCATGGGAGTTGAATTTTACAGGAAATTAACATCAGCAATTTTAGCTGGCAATCGCAGTGTTGTAAAATTCCTACATGCAATAAATTTTAAAAACAATTGCAGTGGAGAAACTTAGAGTGGATACACAAGCTGGAGGGAGGGGGGATGGAGGAGAGCACCCTCAAGATATTTTTTAAAATAAGGCTTTCAGAAACATGATTTTGTGAATTCTGAAGATGGATCATTCTTAAGATACACTGTATGTGGGTTAAAATCAGTTTGATTTTATCACAATATGCATTTCAAATAGAATTTGTGTTAATTGTCACTTTTACCAAAATATTAACTATTAGAATTTAATTAATAAAAATATAACTGCAACTCTTTCACTAATGAAACTACAAAATCAATCAAAACGTAAATACATATATCAGAAATTGAGGTTTCATTGTGCCATAGCGCTGAAAGAAACTTGCAAATAGTTGTATCAGATTTACAACTCAACTGGAGGGTGCAAAGGAATGATTCACCATTTATTTTTTGTTGCTTCTCATGTTCGCTAAGCCTGATTTTGTGCAAACAGGACAGATTTATTTTTGATTTTCCTGCAGGGATGGAAAATAGATTACCCAGGCCTGATAAAACAGTTCTGATCCAGAGACAAACCAGTACATGGGTTTCACTATACATTATATTATTATCTTAAGCATCTTAGCACTCAGCAGCTTTGGGTCAGATTTCCAAACTGTGGGGTTATTTATATACTAGAAGGTGTTTGTAGATGGAATACTCGAACAAAAATTTATAATTATACATTTTTTAGACCTAGCCAGGGGCAGTTGCAAAAAATGCAACTTAGGCCCTCTGGCAGGCTTAGGCCCTCTGCACAGGAATCGCAGGGCCGCAGGTTCATTTCCTGCCAGAGGGCCTAAGTTGCATTTTTCGCAACTGCTCCTGGCTAGGTTTAAAAAATGTATATAAATTTTCGTTCGAGTATTCCATCTACAAACACCTTCTACTATTAGTCCTATTGAACAAGATGCTGAGAAAAATCTTGTTATTTATTTTCTAGTGTATTATTGATTACATTCAATCTGTTATTTAATTCTTATCAACCATGGAGATTCAGCGTTGGTCGTGGTGTAGACATATAGACCTGTCAGTCACCAATATTTACAAAGGTTTATATGTTATTTAATTGGTTTTGCCAGTTAATATCTTATTAACACATCTGTAAATAGATATAGGGTTTGTATGCAGGGTTTATATTAATATACTGGCATATACAGCAATATATAACTAAAATTCAGTGAAGCAATCATAGGCCAGAGTTACACTAGATACCGGATTACTTTCCATACCGCATTACTTTTCATACCAGATGGTAAAAAACAAGTGTCCTTATACTATGCTGCCCTGCTCCGTATCAAGCTCCTCCCCTTTACCATTTCCAAGGTAACAAGTAACAATTTTGCACCAACTACTAAGACATGGATTTTGTACCGAATCGTACTGGATTGCCCTGTTTACACTGCTTCAGCACATTTGGATTACTTTTCGTGTCACCTCCAAAACGGAGTGATTTTTGTTCTGTGGCACGTACCGGATTACAGTGGTGCAATGTAAACAAACAGCCCCAATCCGGTATAAAAATCGCTTATCTCCGATGCAATCCGGTATAGTGTAATCGGGCCATCGATTCACTCTTACTAGGGCATAATTCACAATTTGATACATAGTGTACAATACAAATATATGCTGATGTATAATGCCAAAATAGCATTCTGATGTTTTAAGCAAAGGTCCTGAGACAGTGTGCAATAACTGAAAACTTCATCGACTGATACTGTGTATTTTTATAATACTGAGTAACTGGTATACTATAATTAATAGGTTGGTGTGACTGATGTCCAAACTGAATTTACCATTTTAAAATATGTAGATGTAAATGAAATTCCCAATGATTGCAAAACACAAAATAAATTAGTGTTTATGAATTTCTGTTCTTTAAATATACCTTCTAAAGTTGACATATTTGTGTGTAGTAAACACGCCAACTACAAATCAGCTTCGCCACAGGAACCAATGTGTCGTTCTTCGATTTCCTCAGTTATATATTATGTAATTCCAAAACAGAACAATACTAATTCTCTCCAACAACTCTATTCATCTTGGTTCGAGAAGTAAAAGTCATAAATACTATAAAAGAATGCTTAAACATCGTTATTAAACAAAAACATTTCACTTTTTCAGATGATGATTGTTTTGAAAATTTTTGGAATTTGAAAATATTAGCCCACGTTCCATACATTCCACAACCTGCGGGCTTCCCAAACAGGCGCATGCGCGATAGTGATCACTCATGAGATAATAAAATATTTTTCAATATTTGCATTCCGAAATAGGAATGGCAAACAGAAAATCAAAATTGTTAAAGGTTTTTAGCTTAGCAAATGGAATAGATATATACTATCCTATTCCCGGCCGCCTCTTTCTAAATTTAGTTGATCATAGCTTTAACTCTGGCTTTAACTTTTTATGTTCCGTTTGCTACAGTTGCTCCGCCTCTACAGGACGTGGAATCCGCGCGGTGACTCGTGGGATGCATTTCCACTTCAAACATTCCACGAGTGTTTTTTCTCAGCGAAATGCGAAAAATTTCGCACGAAATGAATTGACGCATGCGCAGAAAACATAAATCAAGCTTCGCTTCGCCTCGCCAGTGAGTAGAAGTTAAGGCTAGTTCTCATATGTCGCCGATGGTCGGCGATCTATTGTATTCTCTGCCGACAGACAAAGCATTTTACACACCAATGACCACCGACAATGGACATCGCCGATTCTTGCGACATATGAGAACTAGGCAGCCTTAAGGCTCTTTAATTTCCACTCGTCGCAAAAACCAACTCGCAAGCTCGCTGCGAGTACTTTCATCCAATCACAATTCTCGCAGCCATCCGTATTCTGCAGACACAATTTCTCGCGAATAATTTCGCGAATAATTTCACCGTGGAAGCAGGCCTAACGTACCGTAGCATTTTCTTTTGTGCCGAAGTCATCAGGGAACAAAGAAATACGCTACGTTTCGGTACGATACGGTTGATGTGGAAAACGGCCTTTACATCGAGAATTCGTTTATTGTAAAAGTAATTACGGCTGAATTCCTGAAAATGAGACAGGAGCTCGAGCAGGGGAAAGAAAATGCACTGAATATCTGAATTTGCTGTTTTGGGACAAAATGGACGGAAAACAACAAATTCTGGGTATTTTCCCACCTTGCCAGGGTTATTTCTTTCTTTTCACTAATTTTTACATGAAACGAAATGGCTTGATGATAGGTATGTATTCTCTTTAAAAATCCTTCAAAATTAAAGTATTGAAGTACCAGTTTAACCTAGTAGGCTAATTTCCATAATTTGGACGGGTTGCAAAATAGTCACCTCAAGTGATTCTAGAAGTAGAAGGCAAGCGGTTGCTTATTTTGATCAGTCAAATATCAATGTATTGTCCTAATATGATAGTTATTCCCTGAAACTTCCATTAAAGCTAACGAAGTAATACTATATTTGTCTGTTTCTCCGTATTCGGCAGTATTGGATCTGACTGTGATGCATGATAGTGCCCAAAACCAGGTCACTAAAGTCAGCATCATTTATATTGTTGGGTTTCAATACGCTTTACCGGGCAGCAGATGGTCCGCCCGCAGCGATCAAATGATGACACTTACGTACAAGAGCGCACGAAAGTTAAACTACATCAATCTCAACTAATTACATGTATTTGCCATCAAATACAAGACTTTATATAATGAAAAGAATTAACATTATTTTCTTACTCTGATAACTGCTGGTTGAACACCAAGGCACCATCTGCTGCACGGACCATATGCTTAGCGAAACCTACTTTCATATATAAACTGTCAAAACTCGGGGACCAGTTGCTCACAAAAAAACGACTTCTAAAACCTCCTTCGATCCGCAGGAACCTCTATAAATTAGGGGTAACTTTTTCAGTATGATAGGTTTTGTTCTATAAACCCTTTCATTATGCCCAATCATCATTCATCAAGATCCTCTAGTTGCCCGAACATTAATGATTCGTCTTTCAGAAACTGATCCTTTTTAATAGTTCAATAATTTATATAGTTACACCTGTTTTATTTGCAGCATACACGTTTTTTTAATGACTATTCTAGAATACGGCCGCATTACGAGGTCATTCACAAAACTGAGTAAATTTCTGTGTAATTCTGTACAATAATAATTGAATATATAGCATTTTAGATTATTCTCTAATCAGAGAGAATTATACAATAGTTTATGTAAGTTTACACGTAAAACAGATATAGAAAAATAACTTAAATTTTAAATACTAATTCTTTCTTTTGTTTTCATGCTAAATGGTCTGATACTCTTCTTTTTGAAGTTTCCCTGGAATAATTATACTGAAAGAGGGTTTTCCGCACAGTGCCATTTGAAAAACTTGAATCTATAGATCGTCGGAAATGGCATTTTCAGAGTCTTCTCTACCTCTTTCGTTATAGGCCCTTTCATTAATATATATAAGATTTCAAACACTCTAGTTTCGAATTCAAATACTTCGCTGCAATTTTCTTTAAATGCAGTTATTTAAAGAAAACGCCCCCCAAACTACGTAACCTTCAACATCATAAAGACCCAATTAGAAATTGTTAAACTGCATTTTTACAACAGAGTTGACTTAATTTTACAATTTGTATCGTTTATTATACGTTTTTAGACAGGATGTTTCGGACCAACTCGGACCGAATTAAGTAGTGTAATTTTACAATTTGGGACCGACTTTTTTGAAAAATTAAAAAATGATGGGAGGGTGTCACACCCCCCCCCCCTAATGTGCGCCCCTGATTTTGATATCTGAAGCTTCTTAGAGTTCCGAGAATGCAATCAAATTACAAATTTCTTATATTGGTTAAAGTTCTTAATCCAATTAAATGCACTCAGAAATAAAGCTTTCTTTCACGTTATATTGTGCATACGTCCCCCCCCCCCAACATTTTTCATCGGATTTAACCATATCTCGAAGGTGGAGTGTGAGCTGTGTGGCTGCTCTGCTGGGTCTATATTATATATTTTTTTTTTTCTCTTCAAAAGTATTAATTCCACACTACGTAACTAGTAACTGAAATTTCTGATGGGATGCTACGATGTGTCATATCGTACACCAGTACGTCTGTCCCGTTTTTTTTTCAACAAGCCAAGCCGTGTGAAAACTTTTTAACAAGTACAAGTAAATTTTTACTACTTGCCACCAAAACAAAATATGAATAATGTCGAAATGAATCCACAATGATTAAGGATTAGGTGGGATTAGGGTTAGGACAGTGAACTGGGTTAGGATTTGGGAATGCCTTCAAGAGCTTTCTTACGCAATTATTAGTCAAATAACGTAATTATTAGTGAAACAAATTTAGTCAGTGAACAAATTACGTATTATTAGTCAAAACGCGATAGGTATGATGAGAAGACGTAGTGTATGAAGACTAGTGATGAATACGGACATCAGCTAGCCTGAAAATGGTCGAAATGTCAGGCGTCCTCCCGCTCTTGGCCACACGAAGCCACATGGGTGTAGCCAAGAGCGGGGCTAGGACTAGGACATCACCTTTTTTCCTTTAAATTTATTTCTTTGAAGTTTGAACATATAGTTGGATGATCGCGATTGCATGCATTAATGTTATAAATTGTAAGATTTTGTAAGTTGTCTGATGACGGTGGAAAGACGGAATTCCGTGCAATCGACAACGTCTTTAATATATGCGGCGTCAATATGCGAATCGGGTGTAAAACGCCGTTTTTACTATGGTTAATGGTTTGACTATAGATCAATGTCATTGAGCAAAACAAAACAGTTTATAGATATATATTGTTGAATTTTAATACTTAAGAAATAAAATAAACAGAATGCTTAAGAACCTGTGGAGTTTGTTATGAGCTCTTGTTCAAGTTCTCAATGTAGTTTCGAAGCATTTGAACCACGTCAGTCGCTATGGAAACTTGTCGAGGAGTTCTTGCCTTTGGAAGAACAGCGAGAAATCAAGGAAATTCTCGGAGAAGATATTATTGATGAAACTGCAGATTTACATAGAGAGGTGCTTGTTCATTGTCATTTTATTTGTTGAATCTTGTATTTGCTTTTCAATCAGCAGCTGGCAAATATATAGAGGATATGGCATATTTAGAGATCAAAATATTCAAATTTTGACAGTCCTACTATAAATTTAATAATACTGCTGTGAAAATATACTGACAAGTGTGCAAAGTAGATATTTTCGTGTTTGAGGCTCAGAATCTGGAAAATTGGTCGTTCAGTACCTATTTTATTGGCTTTGAAATTGTTTGATATTTATAGGCAGGCACAGACACACTGACTAAGGGACCACATCCACTCTCCTCTGCAGAGGCTGTGAGCTATTAAAAATAATTAGTCGTTTTTAAAAGTGAGGCCTCGAGCATTTTCAGTAGTCTTACACTTTTCAGGGGAAATTTGAGCGTGCAGGGAAAGACGGGAAGGAGGAAAATAATGAGGCAGCGCTCCCCCACCCTTCTCAAAACTTTGTGTAAGACTAATGAAAATGCTCGAGACCTCACTTTTAAAAACTACTAATTATTTTTAATAGCTCACAGCCTCTGCGGATGAGAGTGGGCCACGTCCCATATTCAAGTATTGCCACATATGCAAAACATCAAATTGACATTTTAATCTAAACCCACCCACCAAGCCTTGAAAACGTCAAATGTGGCATATATAACATGAATGATGAGAAAAGTACTCCTGACTAGCATTAAGGGTTGGTTCATGCAGTATGAGCCAGACCAGCTGGGAACTCACCTGACTGATATCCACATGTCCTTGTTAAAGTATATAAAATTCGTGCTAGGTGAGATCCCATCCTGTGCTAGGTGGGATCCCAGGCAAGTGAGATCTCATGAAATTATTCCTATGGACACTTCATCCCATTTTGTGACAGTTTCGACTTATATTGGTGTAGAGTGGCACTGTAGTTGGGACATATACAGAAGCAAATTAAACATATTAAATAGATCTACTGTAAATAAGTAACACAACATACAGGCTGTGCAATGGTGCCATGTTTGTAATTCTTATGTGATTTCATCCCACTCATGTTGGATATTAGGTGGTCAGGGATAAAACAAGAAATAGTTTGTCCAACTCGGGTGAGTTTCCTGGCCAACCGGGCTCATGAACAGGCCCCAAACTGCAAGGGTTTAAGGTCTAAAATGTGCTGTAAGAAAGGGCACAAATATGTTTGCAAGTAATCAAACTCCCATCCCACCCCACCCCCCCATGCTGAAAAGATTTTCTTGAAATAATGTCTTGAAAAATTGAAAACAGTGAAATAATGTTAAGGTGCACAGTAGAGAACATTGCCATAGCCAGTAACCATAGCGGAGCTGCTACTAACCTAAGCTGATACAGGCTCATCTGATTAGTACAGGTTTTTGAAGGGGTTGAACACTATCACCACAGCTATCATGAAAATTTAGTATTAAATGACGGATGCTTACTTTTTCTGTGGGTGCTGAAAGCCTTATGGAGTCACACCCTGTGTACTTCCACAGAAAATTTGCCTACATTTGGTTTGGTGGAAATTACTGTATACACTATATATATAAAAGACCTATTTTTACCATAGGGGGGGGGTTGAAGGGCAGACATTTTTTTAATGTCTCAGAAAGATAGTTGATTAAACCAAGTAACTAAGTCTAATAAGATTTTTCTCAATGATAAAGTATGATATACCCTTTTAAATTGAGCAAAATTAACATTTATTGCAGCAACAAAAGGGTTGGAATTAGACAACGTAAAATTTGCAACCCCAATATTTACCACAGATTAAAATATTGTGGTTAAAACTTTACAGGTGTTAGTGTTATTAGAGATTTGGCAAGATTATCGAGATGAAAGTGAGAAGAATAGCAAAGGTTTGAAAGTTTGAACTCTAGTTTTAATATCATGTTCAAGAATTACAGTACATGCAGTTGGACTCTCTAGTACTGACACTGAAGGGACACTGACCCAGCAAAGTATTAGAGAGGTATTCTCTTTTGGAGGGTTTTATAAAGAATATATACTGTATGAGAACATAAGTTAACCAATGGATAGTCTGGCATCCAGCTAGGAGCTCGCAGTTAGCTAAAGAAATTGAAAGATATTACACCTGTCAAGAGATTTTATGGGGTGGTTGATCAATTTTTGTTCACTCGAAAATTATTCCCTAATCATGTAAACTGTTCTCTAGAGTGAATAGCTGTTTCTATTGGAGTTAACTTATGGTTAAAACTCAACAAACAAACATTGCGTATTGCATTGCGTATTTGGTAGTTTAACACCGAATGATTTCTGATGATAATTAAATTTTTTATCAATCACATTGACACGTTTTGACCACTGACTGTGATTTTGACATTTGTTCAGAAGTGTCTCTGAATTCCCACTACCAACGTCTACCAGAACCGCCACAGATGAGAGGAAACCTTAAGAAGGAGATACAACTGTTTGTGACAGCTTTAAAACAACGATATGTTGAAAATGGAAGGTAATAATAGAAAACAAGTATTTCAACTTGTTTAGGTACTAGGTAAATTGATAAATGGATGAGAAATGTAAAGCAAAAATATGACTTTTCACATTATTTAGTTTTAGGAATTTTAGAGTTTATGTGGGTATCTAACGACATTTAGGCCATTAGGCATTACTCACAGGGTTTTCAATATTCGCTAAACACAGACGTAATTTCTTACAAGTCCTCAATTCCTTCGTTTGCCCACGATACCGAATATAACATGACTCATAAAACCACACTGGATCGACAAGTAACATGTTATGACGCGTCATTCGTAAACAAGTTGGCGACTCATATGAATCGACATTTTACTCAGCTAACAACTCGTAAAAACAACTTGTCGATTCGTTCAAAGTCATGGTGACTCGATTTGTCCTAACTACTTTACCCCTAACAATTACCAGTACCCCAACCCTAACCCTATATACAGGGCTACTTAAAGAACCATCCTACCATCATCACTAGTTACAACTGGACATTTATACTCAACGAATTGTAAAAAATTACTTAACCGTCCGTTATCGAATGTAAAACAAGTTTTTGGAATTCTACGACTTTCGTTTCGACAGATTGGACATCATCAGAGGAAAGATAAGTGGATTCTGCGCATAATATGACTTCCTACGGTTTATGACCTACGTTCATCTAATAATTTTCTTGAACCCATGTGAAAATTAAGAGAGAAAATTAAGAAAATTAACTTTTTACAAGAGGCTGGAAAAGTAGAACAAATATAGTAAACGACCATCGCAAAAGTAAGTAATTATATTATTCAGTCTATCCAGCCCTTTTGAAGGCCCCACTCTTACAATTGGCTTATCTATGGTTAATGGTAACACAGAGCCAGGAGAATATGAATAACGATGTGATTTTCTTGCTGTTTATGTACAAATGAATTTATTTGCTATAATTATGGGCGTCTCTTAACGAGATTCCTCGAGTTTTTTAGGTAGTTTCCATCAATGATACAATATAAATATGTTTATTTCCCAGGCCCTTTTCTGAATGTGCGAAGAAGGAATAGACTTTTCTATTCGAGCATGCGCAGATACATTGCGATCGTGTGAGTAAATGTCACATTCTGTGTAACTCTCGTAGTTAGTTAGCCCGTGTACATACGGGGAACTATCATCAGTGGGAACTATCGATCGCACGAGAACTCTTGATCGCATGTCTGTGCAAGATAAAGGAAGATTGAACATACATGTTTGAAAGAAAATATGATCGTTCCCAACCTCGTTCCCAGGGCCTTTGTTGAGGGAGGCGAGGGCTTGCCTCCCACAACACAAAGGCCCTGGGGACGAGGTTGGGTCATCACTGACCGGTAGAGCGCCGCGAGTGTATGCAGACAACCTGCATGCGTTTTCTAATCAATACTATATCTTTCACATAAATGTCCTAATTTGAAATCAGTGATTATTTAAAATGCCTGATAATTTGTCTCGTCAGAAAAAACTTGGTTTTGAATAACAAAAACGAGCAAAAATTAAAGGTTAGGTAAATTTGATGTAGCATTAATAGCTTTTTGTTTCACTCAGCGAACGGTTTGTAAATGGCTCTTAACGTTAACATCCAAATTTAGAAATATAGTCCGTTTAACTAAGAGTCTAATTAATTAATGTTGACCGTGATTTTAATAATCGGCCATCGAAGCACTCTTATTTCACCTTGTGAAATTACTAATATACGCTGCGAGCCGACCTTGCGAATGAATAGACAGTGATTACTTTCAACCACACAAAATACTGTAGTCAGTCATTAATCAACAAGAACACCTTTAATTTATATGTCATTTTGATTATTTACTCAACGTATAGTCACTACTTACATTAAATTCTAATGACTGTAATCTACATTTTATAGCAGTATACTTTCTTAAGCACTTTTTTCAAATACAGGTAGCAATGATTAAATCATAGAAATATTAGATATCTATTATTTCTATGGGTGAAATACAGTGCTTGGATAAAAATCTCTCCCATATATATGTATATTGAAATGGCAGGCACTAACTTTCAATAGTTGAAGTAATAACTTTGTTTTTAACTACATGTAAAGTTCAAAGAAGTCGATCACAACCGAGATTAATGTCATTCATATTTGTATATTTCTTTTCCAATCCTCTATCATAATTCCCATACACGTCGTGGTTGGCGATAAGTTCCGCCACGCTTAACAAACCAGTGTGACCATCAAGTTCGAGAGCGCTACACACGTGAGTATAGCCCGAAAATGTGGGAGGAAGTTTAGTGACGAGATCATCTTTTACTGTTATTCTGAGGGTACGATCACAGCCAACAACGTTATGGTAATAGTCTCGAAAATCTTGTTCACCAACTAATGGCGAAGCGAATGGGATGACAGCATCAGGACGTCTGTTTAATTTACCACTTGCATATACAGCAGAGACTGTAGTCAGAGCTCCACCTAGACTATGACCTGTAATCATGATTTTATAATCTTGAGGAATAGCTTGGTATTCAGCTTCAAACCATGACGAAATGTCCCGATAACGGTCTCTGAATCCCTCGTGAATTTTGAACCCTGCGAAGCCGATTTGGACTTGAGTTAGAATCATTTTGAAATTTTTTCTCCAATCATTGATGCCGGTTGGTTCAGTTCCTCGAAACCCAAAGACTGCCAACTTTTGCTGAGGGTGCATGAATAACAATACTTCAGTGCCTTTGTTTTCGTAGCTTTTCGCATTCCATCCTCCGACACTGCAAGAAATCTTGTCTTGCCTGATGTCGTAGCTTGAGAAGATATTGGGCTTAGTAGTTGAAGGATTCTCCATAATATGACCATTTTGAATAAATCGCCTGCCTGCAAGTGGTAAATAGGCGGCTTTGGACACACCAATAGTAAGCTTGATGTATTTCTCGAGAGGAGAAGTTGTAACAGAAACGAACAGAAGAGTTAAGATGAAGGAAGATTGGCAATGCATGTTTGAAAGAAAATAAGATCGTCACTGACCCGTAACAATAGCCACCGATCAAGCGCGATTACAGAAGTCCACTTGATAATGAGACCACCAAAGACCACCTGCATGCATGTCTTTTTTTAATCAAGACTAATATCTTTCACAAAAACTTCCTGATTTGCAATCAGTGGTTATTTAAAATGCCTGATAATTTTTCCCGCCAGGAGAAACTTGAATAGCAAAACGAACAAAAACCAAACCTATAAAAGTTAAGTAAAATAGGTCATTTCCGAATTACGCTTCATTGGCCACAGGCATGTCGTCAAAACGAGGATCCGTGCGAATTTGTAATGCTTTTATTACTCGTGCCAGGCCTTTGGCCGTGGCAACGAGTCTTAAAATGTCCTTTATCTATGGCCAAGCCTTTCTCCTCCGTCGTCGTTTTCAGTGTCACAAACTGGACGTTCCCCAGGCACCCGTACTGAACGTTGTGTCACGATTCAAGATGGCCGCCGGTTTAGGAGTGGGCGATATGTATTAAAACTAATAAAAGATGTTTCATTATGTTAATCAGTCGATGCAATATTGAAGTGTTTTTTCTTGAATTTTACAACGTAGCATAGTTAAAGTATTCGTAGACGTAGTATATTCTTTGCGTGATCGAACTCAAACACAGCTCAGTAAGTCATATTTATAGACTCGCTGATTTAACTGCGTAGACGATAGACATGGTTTATTTTTCTACCAACACTATCTTTCCTCTCGCGAAGCTATATTTCTCTTAATACAGACGTTATAATGCAACTAGTTGTGATTCCCTAATTAGTAGATTATTTTGTAACCTTGAAGTATTGACACATTAATAAAGTTTCTACTATCTACCTATGTTGTGAGGAAATTTGTCGCCTTCCAGACTACCACGCACTGAGTGCAGTTTTAATTTGGCCTGTAACTGCCTCGATAATATAGGTAAATATAACGCCTCCGAAATATTTCGTATTCGTAGTATATTCTTTGCGTATTGGCACGAGTTAATCCTGCAACAGGTAGGATCTTGTATCAAATTCAGAACGGAGCCTCGATCCGGTGTTATTGTTTTTGGTAATTGAAACAGTGATAGTACTGGCTAAAGTCAAACTAGAATAAGTTAGAAAAGGTTTCTATTTTCAAGATGGGCCAATATATGTTTGCCACAGGATATCCGTCAGCTGAAGTCAATTGTATTAGAAATGTGCCAAATGATTATTTGAGTGATTAATAACTTTGACTTTTTTATACTTTTGAGTTTTGTATATAATCTTCTATATCTTAGTTTTTGCCTAGTATTTATCTTCTCTTAACGACTACAGGACACTTAAGGATAGCAGTAACGTATGATTACTGATGACGTTTTTATCCTGTATAAATATTGTTTTAATAATATTGAAAAATAGGTACGTTAAGCGTACATGTATCTGCGCTAAGATGCTGTTGTTGTAGTTGATCTTGTTGTACTTGTTATAATTGTTGGCCGTAGTTTTTGTTGTGAATGTACAGTTGTTGGAGTTGTAGTAGCTGTTAGTAGTGGTAGTGTCACTTAATGGCAGTATTGTCAGTTTCGGAGAGGGAATGGCCGGGGGAGTGCTAAGAGGAGGAATATGGAACTGGGACAGAAATTTTGCTCATAAACGCGTATTTCGTGTGTAAATTGACTGACCATTTGTAAATTGGTCTTAAAAGGTATCTTTTGGGGTTTTTTATATGAGGCTAGTTGGCTCTGCTGACTCGGTTGACCTGCACCCGGCTTCATACAAATTTTACAAAATTTTACAATTTACAAAACAGTTTCACTTTACATGACAACCAGGCTGGGATCTAACTCGAGTGAAACTAGGTGGGTGCTCAGCCTTAACGGGGCTACACCAGTGTTTCGTTTGTCTCTGTGACTTTGACTTTGAGTCATTCTTTTGGAAAACTTCTTACCACTGTGATTAAATGAAGAAATATTCAAAAATGTTCTACATGACTCATGAGCAACATGAACGATAATCATGCAGAAAACCTTCAATTTGTATGTCAAATTGATTATTTACTCAATGTAAAGTCACAACTTATATTAAACTCTAATGACTTTAATATACATTATATACTTTTTCTAACCTCTGTTGTGTAATTGAAAGGTTATATATCGTACTTATATACAGGTATGTATATTTAAATAGCAGATATACTGCTTTCTTGTAGTTGAAGTTAATAACAAAAGTTCAAAGAACACGGTCACAATCGAGATTAATGTCATTCACATTTCTATATCTTCTCGCCAATCCTGGATCATAACCACGATACAAGTTATGGTTTTTCGCAAATTTCACCTCGTTTAACCAACCAGTGTTACCTTCAAGTTCGAGAGCACTGCACACGTGAGTATAGCCAAACAATTTGGGAGGAATTTTGGTGATGAGATCATCTTTAACTGTTATTCTGAGGGTACGATCACAGCCGACAATATTGTGGTAATAGTCTCGAAAATCTTGTTCACCAACTAATGGCGAAGCGAATGGGATGACAGCATCAGGACGTCTGTTTAATTTACCACTTGCATATACAGCAGAGACTGTAGTCAGAGCTCCACCTAGACTATGACCTGTAATCATGATTTTATAATCTTGAGGAATAGCTTGGTATTCAGCTTCAAACCATGAAGAAATGTCCAGATAACGGTCTCTGAATCCCTCGTGAATTTTGAAGCCTGCGGAGCCGATATGGACTTGAGTTAGAATCACTTTGAAATTTTTTCTCCAGTCGTTGATGCTGGTTGATTCAGTTCCTCGAAACCCAAAGACTGCCAACTTCTGCTGGAGGTGTGTGAATAACAATACTTCAGTGCCTTTGTTTTCGTAGCTTTTCGCATTCCATCCTCCGACACTGCAAGAAATCTTTTCTTGCCTGGGGTCGTAGCTTGAGAAGATATTTGGTTTTGTAGTTGAAGGCTTCTCCATGATATGACCATTTTGAATAAACCGTCTGCCTTCAAGTGGTAAATAGGCGGCTTTGGACACACCAATAGTAAGCTTGATGTATTTCTCGAGAGGAGAAGTTGTAACAGAAACGAACAGAAGAGTTAAAATGAAGGAAGATTGGCAATGCATGTTTGAAAGAAAATAAGATCGTCACTGACTCGTAACAGCAGTCACCGATCAAGCGCGATTACAGAAATCCACTTGATAATGAGACCACCAAAGACCACCTGCATGCATGTCTTTTTTAATCAAGACTAATATCTTTCACAAAAACTTGCTAATTTGCAATCAGTGATTATTTAAAATACCTGATAATTTTTTCCGCCAGGAGAAACTTGAATAGCAAAAACGAACAAAAACTAAACTTTAGGTTAAGTAAAATAGGTCATTTCCGAATTACGCTTCATTGGCCACATACATATCGTGAAAACGAGGCTCTGTGCGAATTTGTAATGCTTTTATTACTCGTCCAGGCCTTCGTCCAATATCGGTTTTGCCTGGTGTATCCGGACGATATTAGAACCTCATGATCAACTTTCCAAGTATCTGGAAGAGTCTCCGTTGATATTTCCCTATGAATTTGGTGTCCATTGCTGTGACATATTTGACCGACTCTATTAGGAAATCTATGGATTAAGGCGAGCTAACTGGAGCTATATTTGTGGACGTACGGAAAACGTCCGACACTGTCGACCATTGCCGCTTATGATTGAAAAGCTAAATAACTATGGTGTGCATCAGTATAAATTAAACTGGTTTACCGGTTTCTTATGTAATTATCATCAGACTGTGATCTATGACAACTATAAATCGAAACGCTATCCTATATTTGTGGCGTCCAACAGGGATCCATCCTGGGGCCACTTATGGATGTTGCATATATTAACGACTTACCAGAGGTTCTCACGTTTTCTAACATTATGTACGCAGATGATACTGTTTTGTTCTACTCCCAGACGAATATCAGAGATATCCAAGAAGGCCTTGTTAGAGATATGAATGTTGTTTCCAGTTGGTTAAATCAGACCCTCAAGCAGTATATCAATTAATGATCGCCCCAAGAGTGATCGCCCCTAGAGTGATCGCCCCTAGAGTGGTCGCCCCTAGAGTGATCGCCCCATGCAGCAATGACATACTGTGACTTTGTTACTTTGGAACTGTTGACAGTTCATGTCAAGCTAAATTCCAATTACTGGAAAGCCGAGATAAGAAGATTATTCTTGGGCTGAGTGAAGAAAGCGTTGAACATTTGAACTAAACATTTGAGATTTCAAGTCGTGTCGTATTTTTGACACTTCTATTGTGGTTTAAAAAACAAATTGTCATGTGATCTTTCTATGGTTATTTTGCAATTCTAACCCATCAGCGAAGCACAAGAAACAATGCCATGGGAGCAATATAGTACTGCCTAAAATTAAACTAGAATCAGCTAGAAAAGATTTGAATTCTCAGCGTGGGCAAGTCTATAATGTTTGCTACAGGATATCCGTCAGCTGAAGTCAAATGCGCTTGTCGATTATCTGAGTGATTCATAACTTTGATGCTTTTCTACTTCTGTATATAATCTTCTGTGTCTTGGTTTTAACCTCCGCTAGTATATATATATTCTTTTAACGACTATAGACCCTAAGGATGGTAGTATTAACCGTGCGATTACTGATTTTTATCCTGTAAAAATATCGTTTTAATAATTTAAAAAGTAGGTATGCTAAGTGTACAGCATGTATATCTGCGCTACGATGCTGTTGTTGTAGTTGATCTTGTTGTAGTTGTTACAATTGTTGGCTTTAGTTTTTGTTATGAATGTACAGTTGGTGCCGTTGAAGTTGTAGTAGCTGTTAATAGAGGTGGTAGTGTCGATTGTAGTTTTGCCAGTTATAAAGAGGAAATGGCCAGGGGAGTGCTAATACGAGGAATATGGAAGTGGGACAGCCCCCTCGTTTTGTTAATTAGCCAGCTAGACAGAGATTTTGTAAATTGGTCTTAAAATGCGTCTTTAGGGACTGTTTATATATAGATAGATAGATATATTGTTTAATAGAAAAACCTTCTTACAGCTATACTCAACTGAATTGAAAAGATTTTAAATTTACAATGGATATGATTAAAATTTAAAAATCTATTTAAATAGTTATGCACAAACATATAATACAATTTTAAAACAAAAGTATAAAGTTCGTTTACAAAAGTATGCAACAATTTACAATAACCTAGGACCATATAATCAGAAACTAGGTCATATAATCGGTCTCTAGGATTTGATACTACTTTATTAAAGAAATCATCACATATATAGTTGTTGTCTACACTCAGAAAGTTTGTTAATTTCTGCATGTTCAAGTGCTCGATCGTACGGAGTATCGTACCGGTAGATAATCTTCATTGTCCGCTTTTGCGTTTGTTCTAAGGACATGTTCAAATACTCTGGGAGATTATAATGGAAAACCTGACATGCGTAGAGGAGGACTGAACGAATACACGAAATATAAAACTTGATAAGATCCTCTGGAGAGTGCAGGTACATTGTCATTGGCACGCTTCAATTGTAACTAAAAGTAAAGTCTTTTAGAAGCTTTCTTAATTGTAATATTAATATGAGCATTCCATTTTAAATCTCTCTGAACTGTTACACCAAGAAATTTAAGAGAATCGACTGTCTCGGTAATGTTTTATCGATACGCAGTTCTTCATATTGGGTAGTTGGTCATGAAAACGAAATCCTCATCTCCTTGCACTTTTTAGGGTTGGAGTTGAAATTCATTATCATGCGACCACACCACTACCTCGTCCACCAGCGACTGAGCGGTGCTAGGCAAACCCTTCGGGATAATTTCATAAGCTGTGGTGCAAGGGCGTCAGGATGGGGGGACCAATCCCCCCACATTTTGGGCAGAGGGGTATCAATATGTAATTATACCCCACACTTTTTTCCACTTTTGCTTATACGACATGTTCTGATCATCAGAATTCTGTAAAGTCTTCCCCCCAAAGTGCATGGAATGGCGTTTCAAAGACTCAAGATTTCAAAACATGGGGCCGGTTGTATTACGTCCGGCCCCATGCCTACATGGGACCGGTTGTATTTAACGTGTTACTGTACCATCCTACAGCACCATCCTACTAAAACTAACTACATGATCATTGGATCGGCATATAATCTTACTAATGAAGTTCAAGACTATCCTGTGTTCTTGAACAACAAACCTCTTAGTAGAACTAGCTCTTTTGAATGTCTGGGTATATTACTAGATGAAAAACTTAAATGGGATAAACACATCGAAAAAATATTTTAAAAAGTCGGGTCTGGCATTGCAATGTTGCGAAGGGCCAAGCACTTCATCCCAGTAAGCTCACTCCAAATTATCTACAATGCCTTGATCCAGCCTTATTTTGACTACTGTTCTCCACTATGGGACATTTGTGGTATACAATTGCTTGATAAACTTCAGAAATTTCAAAATCGTGCGGCAAGAATAATTGCCGGCGTACGTTACGAAATTGATTCTGCTGACGTTCTTGAATCTCTTGGTTGGGAAACTTTAGAAAGTAGAAGACAGAAGATGAAGTCCATTCTTCTGTATAGAATTCTAAATAATTATACTGCTCCCAACTTGAAAGAGTCCTTGATTGGGAGTAGTTTAATACAGGCGAACTATAACTTGAGAAATAGCAATACCGATATAGCTCTCCCAAAAGTTTTAAATACAGCGGGGCAAAGCTTTGGAACAGCCTTTCTCGGGACGCAAAAGAGGCACAATCTATTTATATTTTTAAAGAAAATATTAATAATTAATATTGCTATGTTAATGTCACACCTCCTGTATTTTGTATTCTTTTAATTAGTTAATTTTTTCTTCCTTTTTTTCTTGTACATATTTTGTACATAAAATGACACCCCTCATGAAAACCAACGTATATGTTGATGAGGCTAGCGTCACGAAATAGAGTTTTACATACATACATACATACATACATACATACATACATTATTGTCTAAATGGTGTTTACCTTGACTTTGTGATAGTTCCGCTTGAAAAATTCAATTTCCAATGATTTTTCAAGGAATGTATAAGCATGTTAGGCTGTTATAAGGGGCTTCTTACAATCGACTCTACTCGATTCATAGTGTTACAATCCATAAAGGGTCGGCTACGCCCTACGGCCTCTGTCATTGATCAGTGTGGTATGGCATTTTTGTGTTAGCTTATGATATCTTTTTGTTCTGTTTATATAGTATTGAATCACTGGCACTTTCAAAGCGAGAGAAGAGCATAGTAGAGTATGCATTTAAAAAATCAGGTAATGAAGGAGCAAAAACGTCCCCTGCATGGACAGCCTCCAGAGGCCCACCCTACCTTAGAGTACTAAAAAAGTGACATCCAAAGTCATCTATAAAATATTCAATTTATATATGCAAAGCTATAAATTGCGGTTAGTATAGGTTATCATGCGATGGCGAGTACAATTAGGGATTAATTAGGGATTAATAGTACGAGTGATGTTTGGAAATTTTGCCATTTGGCAACATTTTCAAACATCACGAGTACTATTAATCCCTAATTAATCCCTAATTGTACGAGCAACATCGCATGATTACTTGTTTATTATTAGCATGACAAAATTTCCGCCATTTTGTTTCTTTTGGGAAAATCATTAATTGTACTGCAGTACAATTAATGAAATAATTGTACTCCTCTCAACCAATCAGCATCCAGTAATTTTGTCATGCTAATAATAAATGAAGTAATATGTTCAAGAAGATTCCATTTGCCCTAAGGCCTTGCCAGTCCGGGCTGTTCAGAGGGGCCTGAGAAGTTGGGTAAAGCCCCGTTCAAACGAGGATGAGAGTTAATGAGAATTGCAACTCTCACTCGTGTTTGACCACCAACTCTCATCGACTCTCACTTTGTTTACAAAAGGGTTCCGTTTCGTGTGCTAAATTATTTCTGTCGCGAATCTCGTGCAACTCTTGTTCTCGTTTGACCGTGGTTTGAGAGTTGAACAAATTCTCATGCAAACTCTCACTTGCCAATGCTAACTCTCATCAACTCTCTAGAGGTCCCCCTGTTCCTCTAAGTAAAAAACTTACTTGCCCAAAATATATGCCACAAAAATGCGTCTGTTGTGTTTGTTGTCTTGCTACAGTTGCCAGTTGTCCAAAGTACTTTATGATATATTTCAACATATTAAACTTCATTAAGTATATTTTCAAGTGCAACACAGTAGAGGCAACCGATAAGGGATATCAGAAGAATTCAACAAGAACTTCGACGTTTCGAGTGAAGACCCTTCGTCTGAAGTTGGTATAGCGTTGATCGGGGAAAAACATGTGCTTTTTATAGTGTATACAAAAGAGATTACATGATATATTATGATTATATTATGTATTTTTACCACGTGATCGCTTTTTGTATATACACTATAAAAGTACATGCTTTTCCTCGACCCACGCTACTAACTTCCAGACGAAATGTCGAAGTTCTTGTTGAATTTTTCAGGTAGATTGATCCTGTTGAGATTGATGATAAAGACCCGAAGCTTACTGTATAGACTGCCTACACTGATACCACACGTTTAAGAATATCAGGTCTAACCATTCTTGCTGCTTCCTTAGGTTTGTGTAATGATGACCGTTTTAAAGATAAAGTGCGTGAAATGTCACTTGAACTTTACCATGTAATACGTACATCAGTAGATGTATTTTGTTCATATATAATAAGGAACAGAGATCTGAGATCATGATAATCACATGATAAAATCCAAACGTTTTATAGTATGACCACTTTTGGTAAAAATTTTTACTCTTGTAAAAGACTTCGTCAATTTTCATGACGTCACTACGAAAAGTGTCGAAAACGTTTACCTGTTCATATTTTTGTCAAACCGGAAGGGCCAATATTTGGTACTGAAAAGATTTCATGATTTAGTAAATTTTGAACACAAAATTTTGTAATAACCGCTGGGTAGATCTGGTCACATTGCATATTTGATTGCGAAATGAAATTATGAACAGCACTTCAAGATTGTGCGTCGACTTGATCTAAATCATCTTTAGATTTCAGACTAATAAAGGGAATACTGAAACTATTATATTGTGACACATGGGACATGTTCTGGTATAATTAATATGAAGATGGTTCATTTTACAATGGCTGAAAAAATCAGTTGGTATAGGTTCTAGTAGGCCATGTAGTGCAAATTGTCAAGATAGGATTGCTATATAAATGTTTTAGGCAGACACCGTTTTTGTTTACATGTTTTAATCTCCGTTTCTCTTTAAGGGAGCAAAGAACCAGGGTGTTTAACAACAAGACCTGCAACTACACTGAGTTCAGAAAGTGGACGTTCTACAAGACCATCTTCATCTGCTAGTGGAAGCAGGTAATTTTTACCATTTTTAGTGCAAAGTTTCAAAGAAACTTTGCAGTATTGTGATGGGTGGCGAAAATTCACATCAGTCAGTCATACAGTCATAGTGTAAACTTTCCGGGGGGTGTCCAAATTACTCCTGATGTGCAATTGCAAAACGGCTCTGCTTGAATGATATCCTTAGAATGTTTTTATCAAAATTAGCGTAGTTTAGTAATATATCAGTGTTTGCCGTTATTCTCATGGATGTGAAAGTTAGCTGAATGGTCAATATAATTCCAAGCAGCGTACAATTTGGATTGCATATATGTATGGCAAGCACCCCCGGAATCTATGAGCACGTGTTCGAGGCATGGAATATTTCGGTGCAAATATAGCATATATATATGGCGGCCGTATGTAGGAGTGAGTCGCGAACATGGTAATTTTTTCATGAACAACAATGTTTGAATATGTCGATAAAGCTATAAAAATTTTATAGATCAGTGATGAATCTAGACAATTGCATTTTCATAATAATACCAGTAAATAATTTATCTAGGTATACATGCTGATACATACGTCTTCTCGCTGAACGAATTATTACGAATATTACTGAAATACTGTCGTGCGTATACTTTTAAATAAATACTTTCATATTACATGTAACAAAGAAGTTGAGAATATATTGACCATTTTTAGTGCAAAGTTTTTAACTGTCCGTAGACTCGTAGTGTAATTTGTGAGTCACTAGAGTAGAGGAATACCACAGGAACTTAGGTGCTGAACATTAAGAGGAATTTTAGACTGAAGCATTATGTACTTTATAAAAACTTGGTGCAATCCCCAACGAGTATTGTTCTCAAGTGTGTCGCTGGCAATGCTAGATGAGACTGCTAAATTGGCAGGCGCCTGCAAAATTAATAAGGGCTTAAATGTACTAAGGAGATTAAGAGAATTTTTAGACATTGAAACATTAGTGATTGTTTATAAACTCAGGCAACCATACTGAATATTGTTCTCAAGTGTGGGGCAGCTCGGCTTCACGCTTGCAGATAAATTCATTGAAAGGCCTGCAAACAGAGTCAAAAGCATCATTGACAAGGTGATACGAGATCTGCTCTCACGAATTAGTGATTGTTTCTATAAAAACTCAGGCAACCATACTTCGAATATTGTTCTCAAGTGTAAAGGCCTCTATTTTCCACGCTTACAGATAAACTGCAGCGCCTGCAAAACAGAGCGCCAAAGTGCATCATTACTAAGTATGGATACGAGATCCGTTCTCTGCGAAACCTAACCTTGACAACCTGGAGACTAGAAGGAACCAACAACTCATAACGCAACATTGATGTTTAAGGTCAGACATTCAATGGTTCCTAACTCCATCTCAAACATATTTCAAAGAACCGATCAGGTACATAATTATCAAACGAGACAGATACAATTCAATTATCTGCCTCCTAAACCAAAAACTAATTTTAAGAAAAAATCATTTAGCTACAGGGGTGCGGTGGCTTGGAACAATTTACCCTGTGATCTTAAAAGATCGGAAACCATTCATTCTTTCAAAAATCATATAAACCAAATATGATATGGTTTCGGATATTAAGAGACCACATCTAGTAATCACATATAATTGTAATTAATTATTTTTTTTCCCATCTTGTAAATATTTTATATATACGGCCTATTGGAAGATCACTTATTTTTGTTTGCCTGTAAATAGTTTATACATAGTGAAATAGTCCCGTATTCAAATAAAGTTTTAATAAAAATAAAATAAAAGAAAAAAAGAAAAAAAAAAGTAGTAGAGTGTAGTATGAACTGCATAATTTTGAAATTTGACATTTTGTTATGCAGTATTAATAGAACACATCTCTGTTGACGGGGCAGTTGTTTACAAATGCGAATGGCATTTTGGTGAGGATGCGTCTGTATATATAACTATGATGTATATGATGCATTCTATATACTTTCTAGTTTTGCTTAGCCTTTATTTTAGTAGTCTGTGTACAACCGTACTCTCGAAATTTTATATACACGATGAAATAATAAATAAATAAAATTTGAAATAATCGAAGTTGAATTGACGTATTTGTAATTAGTTGAATAAAACTAATCAAATATTGCAACCGTAAACAAAGGACAATTTTATCTGCTTACTATAATATATTGGCAAAAACATAAATCACTCATCGCGAATTTAGAATTACGAATGATGAAATATTACAAGCTTTTCATTGACAAGTGTACTTGTTGAAAAACTGGCATGCTAGCTTTTCAAAAGCTTGTCACATTTCATCAATTTTCAAGGGCAAATAAAAATAGTAAAGGAAAAATAATTGCCAAATAAAAATTGCTCGTGTAAATACGTAATATGCAAATATCAACACAACACAACACAACACAACACAACACAACAACATGGATGCACAACAATTACGTACGCACTATAAACCATGTAACATAACATTTGTCTTTTAAAACTTTGCACTATCCTTGGATCACTAGTTTAGTGTTAATACCATTCTGAACTACTGTACCAGTAGAGACAAATTAGGGTTGATTCGCGTGTGCCTAAAATATATAAACAAAATCTCGACGTTTCGAGCTAAAGCCCTTCGTCAGGAGTGTATAGTAACATACAGCAGTGTACTAGTATTAGGTAATACAGATTAACCTATTGTATAAGGTAGTATAGTAACATACAGCAGTGTACTAAATTTGTGTACTAGTATTAGGTGATATAGATTAACCTATATAGTATAAGGTAGTATAGTAACATACAGCAGTGTACTAGTATTAGGTAATATATATATTAATAGATTAACCTATATAGTATAAGGTAGTATAGTAACTTAGTGCAGACCCAAATCACCGCATTTTAATTTATACCATTCTCTGTTTTCTATCATGAAATATATTTCTGACTAAAGAATTGTTTATATTTTATCTACTCGCAACTTTAGTAGTCCTGTCATTAATAATAAGGCAGAGTTAGATTCGGGGGCAACGCCAAACAGGACATAAAAATGTCTCTTGAGTGGGGGCAAAACACGCGAGTGGCGTCAGTGGGCACGTCATGTTCCTTTTTGTTGTCCTGTTCAAGTGGCCATCCAAAATCTATAAATCCCACCAATGACTTAGACTGCTCACCAAGGCCACCCAGAAACATTGGGGTCCAGATCAAAGTATAACGTTGGAGCACTCGTGGTTTTTCATCGACTGATATCTTTGCGTTAGGTTCTCCTGTGGAAAACTGATTTGGACACTCTTGAACTTCTAGGACAATCAGGTGGATTACGTTTTGTAGTCTTGAACGTTTAAATAACATTCCCAATCTGCAATCAATACTTAGGTACCATAGGCGGGTATGGTGCCAATTCTTCTCCGGAGAAACTTTGAAATCTAGGGTTTCAGGAATGGCAAATTCCTGCGTTGTGGGATATTATTTGACAGCAATATCTATGCGTATTTCACTTTATCTTTATTTGGGGCCCCTTCAGGTGGGGGCCCGGGGGAAATTGTCCCCTTTGTCCCCATCTGGGCGCCGCTGCTGCTCTCAACAACTAGACAAATTCATTCATGTTTCACGTTTTTTCAGCCAAGGATTGATTATTGTTGCACCATTTGGGTCCAATCGGCGCATATATCAAGAATGTACAAACTGCAGAAACTTATTTTAAGACTTATTTATGATAAACCTAAACTTTATTCGTCGAAACCACTATTTGAACAGTCAGAGATCTTATCTATCAAGTACAGAGTTATGTATAGGGTAGCTATTTTAGTTTACAAAGCTGTAAATAATTTAAGTCCAGATTATTTAAGTAGCATGTTTAAACCAGTTTCATCGGTTTCTCAGTGTCGAACCAGAAGCTCCTCCAATATGAACTTGTGGGTACTATAAAGGATCAGACTTTGAACGGCTAAGTTTACTGAACCGTCCCGAACAAACTCGATCAAATAAACCAACAACAAACGCGAAGACTCTTCGTGGTCTCAAGTTGTATAGCAAACGCAGTATATTTGTCCAAGACAGTACGTAAAAACTATAACAAAAATAGTTACATTCTGAATTACTAAAGTCTAAAATGTACACGATTAGTTAGGCGAAAATTTACATCATTGCTACGCTTATGGTCATCAAAAGACATCTACAAAAACATCAACGTTCAAACTAGTGAACATATAAAGTCAATAAAGTCATGGTTATACCTCTGTCCCCGTTGATCCTTGTATATAACTCTATGGTGAATTCTCGATTTAGTATATTCGACAACCTTCTCGCAACGAACGCCTTTTACCTACTAATCGGCGCAATAGAAAATCTACTTAATATTTTTGGGTATATTAGTTTTTCATGCATATATTTAAAACTTAATGACTTTCTAATTAGAAACCAATTCTTTACATGGCTCCTCTAAATTGTAACAATTTAACTATTTAAAAATAAAACTTATCGTTTTAACGTCGACAGTTCACTGCTCAACATTATGATCCTGGTTGACGCATGGCTCCTCATCAGGGACTCCCCGGTCTTCATACTCATCTCTGGACAGGAGGAGAACCAACTTCTGAACAGGTCGATCCAAATAAGAAATAGGTCTTCTTCGTCTTCCTTGGTCGTCTAAAGTGCTATCAGCCAAGGCGATTTTGACCTTTCGAACGAGTCCATCTTTCCCAGGAAATGTCTCTACAATTCGCGCTAGCTTCCATCGGTTGCGAGGTGTATCTATATCCTTAACAATGACAACATCTCCGACTTTAAGATTCTTTCGAGGACGCATCCATTTCTGCCGTACTTGTAAAGATTGAAGAAACTCGTTTCTCCAACGGTACCAAAACTCGTTAACCAAATACTGCACCCGACGCCATCGCTTCCTCGAGTAGGTGTCCGCACGCTGGAAGTTTCCAGGAGGAGGTAGAATAACTTTTCATGGTCAGTAAGTGGTTAGGGGTTAGAGGTTCAAGGTGATCTGGGTTTTCAACGGATAACGGTCGGCTGTTCACAATCGCCTCGGCTTCCACCATGAAGGTTCGCAATGACTCGTCGTCCACAATGGTTCCATGGTTGTCCAATAAAACTGTCAAAACGCTTCGTACAGTCCGTATTTGGCGCTCCCAGACACCACCCATGTGACTCGCATGCGGTACATTCATTCGGAACTCAATCCAGTCACAACTTTCTTCCAATAGCTTCAGTTTTATAGTCTCCTGATTCATTTCTGTTAGCGCTTCTTTCAGTTCGTTCTTGCAACCAACGAAGTTAGTACCTCGATCTGACCTCAAGAGACGCACTGGACCACGACGTCCAATAAAACGACGATAAGCGTTTAAGAAGGAACTAGTATCCAGACTGTTGGCTGTCTCTAAATGAATAGCTCGTGATGCCAAACAAGTGAATAGAACTCCATATCTCTTTACTTGTCGGCGTCCTTCTTTAACCAACCAGGGTCCAAAATAATCGACCGCACTATATGTGAAAGGTGGAGCGGGGTCCAGACGATCTTCTGGCAAATCTGCCATTTTCTGCTCTTGCAATGAACCACGATGTTTTCTGCATTTCACGCACTTTGAAATATGACTGGCGACGGCTGATCGTCCACCGATGATCCAGAATCCAGACGATCTGATGTTATTATGCGTCATACCACGTCCCTGGTGTGCAACTTTCTGATGATAGTGACAGATAATCAATTCAGTCACGTGGCCTTTCTTTGGGAGGATACATGGATGCTTAACGTTCTCAGGATACTTGCACGTCTGATTCGGCCACCCACACGCAGAATGCCATCTTTACCAAGGAATGGATCTAGTTGATAAATCGAACTCGATTTTACCACGGTTTTTCTGACTTGATCGCGAATATCTGTGGTGGAAGGGGTTATGTTCTGTGAATTCTGATGACGTAATAAATAAATCTCATCGCTGAATTTATCGTTCTGAATTATCTTGATGATTTCTCTTTCAGCTTCCTGGAGTTCATCGACGTTTACATGCTTGTAAGACAACTTTTCTTGCTTGGTAGCCTCGACGCCTTCATTCACTAACTGATTCAAATCTTTACTAATGGGACTTGTTTGCCCGTCATCTTCGATTTCTCTCCGCTCTGGCTTGTTACCATCAGAAACAGACAAACTCTTCTTACGCAGCTGATATATAAGCTTCTTTCTAAGACGAAGACAACCCGCAATAGCTTTCTTGGCTTGATGCCAATTGGAAAATCCACGCAAACGTTCCTCAATGCTCGCTCGTTCTTTGATCTCAGTAACAAATGTAGAAGTTTTCCTAACTTCAGGATCATCTGGAGAAACAGCGACTGCGTGGTCAATTACACCATGCTGTGGGTCGAAATTGGTCCAAAGGAAATTGGGTCCATGCCACCACTCTTTCTTATCGATTAAGTCTTGGGCGTAAAGACCGCGCGAAGCATAATCAGCTGGATTTTCTTTCGACTCTACATATCTCCATTGAGCAGGTGAAGTCAGGTCACGAATCTGTTGAATTCTATTTGAGACAAAGACATGAAAACGACGCGCACTGTTGGAAATGTACCCAAGTACTTTCGTAAATTACCCGCCTCCCCGGTATGTATCTACGAAAAGTCACATTCGGTAAAACTATAATATTTAATAAAGTAAACTACAAAAACCCCTATATTTATCGTTATATTCTTGTCCGTTTCTCTCGCTTCGCACGTTGCCCAATAACAATAACACTGTTCGCATCCCATTGGCTAGAATGCCGTTGATTGGCATGTTCCTAGCTGTTCGCTCTTCCGGTCACGCGATATACACAAAATCTATAATAACACCAATAATCTCCAACACTCTCCCCCATACACATTCTCTACGAGATGTGTATTGTTTGGCATAGTCTTTATGTCGATTAAATTCGAATTTTTCTTAACCAACTATAACTGTAACAAATATCAAATCCGTATATATATGTTGAAATGTTCGATTTCAATTGTTCTCTTTTCTCCGGTTATTCATCGTTCGCTTCAACTGCATCTTGTTGGATGCGCAATCTTGCCGCAACGGCAGCGTCTCTTTTCGGTCGAGGGTTGAAGTCTGCAGCCTTTGGATTCAGTGGCGGTACTTCCTTTTCCACATCACAATGTAACTCCATCGGATAAAGGTGTTGAACTGCTCTTTCTAAAGTTCCGTTTGGAGTCTTCAACCGCACTGCCCGTACTACGTTATCTTTTCCGGGATAGATTTCTTCCACGATCGCAATAGGCCACTTCCCGCGGTTCTTGTTGTCCGATTGTACGATCACGACGTCACCTGGTTTCGGCCGAAACTTACTTGCTTTGTGAGTCATGTTGTGTCTTTCTCGCAACGCGACAAGATATTCCTTTCTCCAACGTCGCCACAGCTTATTCTTACACTCGATGATATACTTCGCCCGCTTCCTTAATTCCCGTTCCTCGATTCTCCACGGCTCTTCTTCCGGTAGTTTGCTTGTACGTTGATGCAAGAACATAGCTGGTGTGAGAGTAGGTAGTTGAACGTCATCTTCAACATACGTTAGTGGTCGACGGTTGACCTGTATTTCGACGTCGAGCAATACTTCGCTGAGTTCATCCCACGTAAGGTGTCCTCCCCCTATCACCTTGTACATTGCGGCCTTGACAACTCCGATGAGGCGCTCAAACTGACCGCCCCACCAGGGAGCACGACTCAGGTTGAACTTCCACTTCATCTCGTACGCTTCCGCGAACCCACGTAACCGCTCGTCTTTCCGCAATTGCTCCAGCCACTTGTTGGCCTTGACGAAAGTCCCGCCATTATCGGAGTAAATTACTCGTGGCCGCCCTCGTCTCGCAATGAACCGCTTGAAACTCACGATGAAGGTACTTGTCTCGAGGTTTCGCACGAGTTCCAGGTGGACAGCTCTCGACAAGCTGCAAGCAAAGATGGCGAGGTAAGACTTTCCTTCTGCTTTGGAGGATTTACGGAACCTTATCGGACCGGCAAAATCGACTCCGATCACCTCGAATGCGCTAGCGACAGTGGTTCTATTCTCCGGTAGTAGTCCAGGAACTGGTGGGGTGACTGCCTTCAGGCGAAACCTTTTGCACCCCCAACATCTTCTTCGCACCATTTTCACCAGACTACGGAGTCGAGGGATCCAGAAATTCTCTCGCAGTGCCGCCATCGTAAGCCCAACGCCGCCGTGAAGCGTTTCGCAATGGACTCGTTGCACCAACTTTTCGGTGAATACTGCATCCCGTGGCAAGTAAACCGGGTGGTTCCCTTGTATTCTCCCACCGCACACCGTTATTCCACGATCGTCGGTTAGAAGGCCGAGTCGGGCGCTGGTTTCCTTGTAATGAGGCTCGGTAATGTCTCGGTGCTGTACGCGTCTGATCCACCAATTCTTTACCACCTCGATTTCTTCTGTATCCAAAGGACCAGATCTCTTTGCTCGAACCCGACAGTTGTGGATAAACCGTTTCACCCAGGCAAACATTCGAAGAGTATGACGCAGCTTGTTGCTTTCGAGGAGATCATCGAACTCGTCCAATCCTGGATTCGTTGACTTCGCTACGCAGAGAACGTCGCGAATGATCTTGGCTTCCGCATCTGTCTCGGTTGAGGGTCGCGTTACTGGGTTGTCTGGCCAATTAGTAGGATCTTGAAGCCATTCTGGGCCCGACCACCAAAGTGATGAGGATGAGACCTGACCACCTCTGCTGGCGATGTCTGCAGGGTTGTCCTTCGTGGGTACATGTCGCCAGTGGATTGTTGGGTGTGCCTGGATCTTCGCAACGCGATTGGCGACAAACTGCTTGTAGGCTCCGTTCCCACATATCCAGTGTAGAGCCACCGTGCTGTCGAGCCACGCAAACATAGATGGTGCTAGTTCCTTCGGTAGGGCAGAGCAAACATTCACCATGAGATTGGTCGCCATGTGACCTGCGACCAGTTCCAAACGTGGAACCGTTAGACTTCTCTTTGCAAGTCGACTCTTGGCTGCGACCAGCTGTTGCGTCGTTCCCGAGGGTTGTTTAACCACTGCGTAGACTGCTGCTCCGACACCTTGCGTTGATGCATCGCCAAATGAGTGCAACTCGATTCCTTCGATAGGTTCCTGGTATCTCACGATGGACCTTGGCACTTCTTCCTCTGTAGGCAAGGAACGCTCCCATGCTTTCCATCTCTTTTCGTGCAAGCTGCTTAGCTCCGCATCCCACGGCATCTTAGCATCACACACATCTCGGAATATGAGTTTCCCCTCCAAGGTTAGAGGGGAAACCAGTCCAAGAGGATCATAAATCATCGACAGTTTTCGCAGGATACCCCTCTTCGTATTCGGCACGTTATCACTTGGAAATGACACTTTCAGTGTATCACTTTGTTTGTCCCATTTGAGACCGAGCACTTTCGACTCCTGTGGTTTGACCTGGAGTTGTGTCTTTGCATAAGACTGTTCGACCGAAAGTTCCAAAGCTGGCTGACCATCTTCAGCTTCCAACTCTGGTACATTCGAACCCCACTTATGTAACTCGAAAGTGGCGTCTTCCAGAACTTCTCGGGCTACGTCTTTACGGGTCTTGGCTTCTTGGACGGTCAACCCCCCGCTTATGAGATCATCCACATACATACTTCGGCGCAAGTGTTCGACTACTTCAGGATACCTTTCGAACCAGGTGTCTAGATGCGTCTCGATAACTCCTTGCAACAGATAGGGTGATGGTGCCAAACCAAATAATACTCTCGTAAACCTCAACGTCTCCAGGGCGTAACTTTCATCTTTACGCCAATGAAATCGTAATACATCTCTCTCGGCTTCTTTTATTCGGATCTGTAGGAACGCTTGACGGATATCACCAGAGACCATCACCGGAAATGCTCGTTGCTGCACCAAAACATCCCAGAGTTTATTCTGCAAAGGAGGACCTGTGTTCAGACACTCGTTAAGCGAGGGTGATGTTGGATCTGCTTTCGCCGAAGCATCGTACACAACGCGAAGTTTAGTAGTCTCTGACGACTCTTTTACCACGCCCTTATGCGGAATGTAGAACTCTTGATTTGAGGACGTTTCCGGCGCCTCTTCCACGATTCCCTCCTGCAGTTGTGACCGTATTACACCATCATATTCTTCGATGTAGCCATCTCGCTGCAATTTTCTCGTTAAACTGTTGAGACGACGCAGACTTCCAACTTCGTTTGATGGGAGAGGTGGATGATTGCTCTTCCAGGGCAATCCTGTCTCATACCATCCTTCAAAAGATCGTTCTAACTGTTCCTTGAACTCCGCGTGTACTACTTGCTGATCGTGTTCTGGGGAATCTTGGAGCCCCAGTACGTCAAGTCGACATAATTCTTCGTAATCCACGTGGCTGGTCTGTGCAAGGAACATTGTTTGTCTATCGAATCCATTACCCGGCGACATAATGAACCATCCTAGCTTCGTGTATTCAGCGACGGGTTCTCCAGCTTCACCTATCAGCGGCGGTTGGTTCGTCTTAATTCTCGCGTAATCCCCCACGCTCAGAATCACATGAATCGGTAATTGATCTTTCTTGTCGTTGTCTGCTACTTTAACTTGCTTCAGATGAGAATACTTGGCTTTCACTTTCTCGTAATGTGGATTGTCTATTGTCAACAATTCGTTCTTGTTGACCTTCGTGAGTTTCGCATCCATCTGAAAGGAATCGTCGAGGGATTGAACTACAACATCGTAGGTTTCCATTCTCGTAAGATGAGAGCCCATCAGCATCTCTACGCGTTTGGTTGATGTTTCACAGGGTTCCTTGTTGAGCATATCTCCAACTTTGGCAGAGACGTAAGAACTCCCAGCGCCTGTATCGACGAGTGCTCGTGTTATAATTCCGTCTACCTTAAGCAGAAGCACAGGGAAAACTCCTTCACCAACTCCACTTGGTGTCAATATGACTTTCTTCGTTTCCTCCGATCTCGATTTGTCACATATCGATGTATGGTGCCGTTTATGACAATGTTGACACGAGGTTTTGCTTTGGCACTGAGCTGCACGGTGACTTCCGAGGGCGCAGTTGTAACAAAGACGTTTCTGCGCGAGGATTTGTTTGCGGTCTTGGACAGAAGTAATTCTCTGGCAGTCATTTGCCTTGTGCTCAATGCTATCACAGTACACACAGCCACGTCCTTGGCGAGAATGAAATAATTTCACCGGACTCTCTCGTCTCTTCTTGTCTTGGTCCTCGTCGCGCTCTGGTCGTGATGTATCTGCTGGATTTCTGCGCACCCAAAGCCGCAATGCTTCCGCAAGTTTATCGAGATCCCAGGATTCCCATTCGTTGTCTGATCTCACTAGATCTCCCCGTATCGCTGGTAACTTGTCGAGAGTTAACGAGGTCAACCCGTTCACACCGTCTAATTTTTTCATTGCTTGCAAAGACTGTACACAGTACGTTAGTTTTTCACTGAACTCGCCGATCTTTTTGGAGTTACCTGATGCAATGTGTGGCAAATCAAGTATTTTCTTGCTATACGCCTTCACAATCTCACTTTCTTTGCCGTATTTCTCACGCAAAATCGCCTTCGCGCGATTGTAGCCTTCGGAAGTAAACGGAAGAGACTCGACGTCTCTTCGTACTTTGTCGCCAAGTAGCTCTTTTAGATACGAAAATTTCGCCACGCTTGGCAAGCTAGATTTCTCAATAGATTCGCTATATTGTCCCCAAAACCGTGTCCAATCTGTATATGCGCCGTCGAATTTCGATATTACTAACTTTGGCAGCTTTACGTTCACTTCTTTCGTCGCTTCGGTCGATTGTTTATCCGTATTTTGAGCCGCTTCGTGCTCCGATTGCAGTTGTAGTTTAGTCTCGTGAAGCTTTATCTCAAACTTTAACTGCTCTTCTCGCGCCGTATGTTCTTTCCCTTGCTTGTATTCGTCTTGCCAGTTCTCGAGAAGTTTAATATCGTCATCCGCCTTCTCTATTTCGCCTTCGATCTGCGTATTCCACTCTAAAACTTCGTTGTCATCCTCACTTTGATCGATTTTTAACGCCTCTACTTCTCGTCTCGAAGTTTCGACCTCTCTCGATAATGCTTTAAGAGCATCCAAATGGCGTTGAATAGCCGTATCCTTGTTCGAGGTAAGCACCGCGTTGGTTCTCTTACAAGTAATAAGAAGCTGTTTCAACTTCGTGTCGAAAGCTGACTTCGCTTTGCCGTCTGTCATATTTTTACGATAAAAACATTCCTTTACGAATCACGAATATAATACACAAAGCCAACAAACGTCGATAAATTCGCTCGATATTTATCCCGTCGGTGAGGTGCCACGTTTCGTAAATTACCTGCCTCCCCGGTATGTATCTACGAAAAGTCACATTCGGTAAAACTATAATATTTAATAAAGTAAACTACAAAAACCCCTATATTTATCGTTATATTATTGTCCGTTTCTCTCGCTTCGCACGTTGCCCAATAACAATAACACTGTTCGCATCCCATTGGCTAGAATGCCGTTGATTGGCATGTTCCTAGCTGTTCGCTCTTCCGGTCACGCGATATACACAAAATCTATAATAACACCAATAATCTCCAACAGTACGACTTTACTGTCGGACCAGAAGAACTCGTTAACTTTCTCGTACTCTAACTCCCTCTTCAATAACGCCCCGACTTTCGCCGTCACCAACGCAGCAGTAAGCTCCAGTCGAGGAATGGTTACAAGCTTCAACGGTGCCACTCGAGATTTCGCCAACACCAACGAGCAATGAATACGATCCAGGTGATCAACGAGCCTCAAATAGGAACACTGTCCGTAACCATTTTCACTCGCGTCCGAGAAGTTATGCAGCTCCACCACTTTGATTTCTCCAAAGTCGACTGGTACATAGCAACGAGGGATACTTAGTTTTGCTAGGAGTACTACGTCATTTCTCCATCTTTCCCACCTCGACAACATATGACATGGAATCTTGTCATCCCAATTCGCTCCATCTCTACATAACTCTTGAAGGATTCTCTTTCCGATAAGCACGAACGGAGCGAGGACTCCCAAGGGATCGAACACTGAACTCACTGTTGACAAGATGCCTCTTCTCGTAAGTGGTCGGTCAGCCAATTCAATGCGAAAACGAAGAGTGTCGGATTCCACGCACCATTGGACTCCAAGAGCTCTCTCAATCGGAAGGACATCACGAGTTGGATCCAGGTCTTGAATACCTTTCGCGCGTTCTTCGGGGAGAATTGCTTCAATGACTTCTTTACTGTTCGAGATTATCTTGTGAAGACGAAAGCCTCCTTTTTTGCATAGGGTTTTGGTATTCTGAATTAGATCAATAGCATGGGTAGGCGTGGAAACGGATTTTAGTCCGTCATCAACGTAGAAATTATCTCTCACAAAATCGGCTGCTTGGCTACCACATTCTCTTTCGTAGTCATCTGCAGTCGTCTTTAGGCCAACGTTGGCGCAACCAGGTGATGAAGTCGCTCCAAATAAATGCGCTGTCATTCGGTACTCAATCGGTTCGTTGTTCAAATCACCATCTTTCCACCAGAGGAAACGAAGAAAGTTTCGATCGTTGACATTCACCATCACTTGGTGGAACATAGCCTCATGATCGCACATGAAAGCAATGTTATCTTGGCGGAAACGGCAAAGAACACCCAGAAGACTGTTCGTGAGGTCAGGTCCCTGTAAAAGGTTCTGATTCAGGGATTGTCCTTTGTACACAGCACTACAGTCAAAGACCACTCTTATCTTGTCTGGTTTTCTATGATGGTAGACACCATGGTGCGGTAAATACCAAATTCTGCCGTCGTTCAATTCCATCTCTTCCTGTGGAACAAGTTCGGCGTAGTTGTCAGCAATGAGTCCTTTCATAAATGTCAAGTAGTCCGTTTGATATTTCTTGTCTCTCAGGAAACGCTGCTTCAGTCTCAGAAGACGGTTCAATGCCTGAATCTTGTTATTGATTAGCTTTACTTCATCATCTTTAAAAGGTAGGGGCATTTCGTAATGGCCATCTTCACGTTGGTGGATTCCTTTTCTGATCTTCTTAATAAACAGCTTATCTTCGTACGAAAAAGGTTGTTCATCTTTCTTTCGTTCACTGAAATCCAACTCGAACATTTGATTAACCACACTCGGGCTCATGATCTCCTTGACTTGTGTTCTCAAGGCCAAAAGACAAACTCTTCTGTCTCGACCAACATTGGCTTCGTGTGTGATGACTCGATTCACCACAACGTAATTTCCCTCGAATTCTTCGTTTACCTTCGGGTCGACAATGCCAATGATTCCCCAACCCAGTGCAGTCCTTTTCGCGTAGGGGTCATCATCATTACCAGGAATTATCTCTCGGGGTTTGATCGCTCGTGCGCAATTTGTACCAATGAGGAGTCCAACCTCCACATCGTTTCGGAATGGCATCAAATATTCAGCAATCTTCTCTAAGTGTGACCATTTACGGGCCGATTCGGGTCTAGGAATCTGACCATGTCTGGCTGGGATTAGCTCCCGGGCGTACGTTCCAGGGAGGGTAATTTCACTCGTTTCGTTAACACCACGAACTGTTAGACCAGTGACCTTTCGACTGATTACAGTTTCTCGTGCCAATACTGTTGAAATCTCGAGTTGAACTTCAGGACCATCGACTCCTATTGCGTTCAGGATAGAGTCCTTAACGAAACACGCATCTGACTGTTCATCTAAAAGCGCGTATACCATGATTTTGTGATTAGGGTTAATTTCGTGATGCAGCCAAACAGGAACTATTAGCGAATGAGAGATTGGCCCACTGTAAGTGTTCGTTTTGTAAACTTCAATGCAGTTGGAAATGGTTCTATTCTCACTCGAACAGTCTTTAGCTTTATTCGGTTCTTGTCCCGACTTCGGAGGATCGTCTTTCGGTCTCATAGTCAATTTCGATCTTGGTCTCCGATTATCTCCGTGAAGGGAAGTTGGATGTACTTCACTGCAAATCTTGCATGTCTTTCTTACGCGACAGTTACTGTTCATGTGGCCCCATTTCAAGCATCCCCAACACAAACGTTTCGAGACGATAAATTCTCTCTTACCATCAATGGGAAGTTTAAGAAATTTCTCACACACGTCTACTTCGTGCGTCCCTTTACAGAATATGCAAATTAGCTTCTTGACGTCATCATTCCTTGACTTCATTCGACTTTCCTCAAGATTAGGAGATAAATCTTCTGCTTGCGACACAAAGCTGTTGACACCAACATTTCTATAACGAGATTGTTTATAGCTCGACTCTTTCTCTTCCTTCTTCTTTGATTCTCCTTTGAGAAAGCATTGAGAGATCACAGGGTTACATGCAATCCGGGCTTCCTTCTCCAAGAACCGAGAGAATTCCTTGAATGAAGGATAGTTTCCTCCCTCGGTCGTTTGTGGAGTTCCAACTTCATCTTCGTCATCGCTTCGTTCATTAACGTCTTCTCCAATCCGTCTGTCTACAACACGACCCCATCTGTTCACAAGATAGTTCGGGAGTTTACTAAGCATCTTTCGATTTTCTTCTGGATCATTCAAGACGTTCATGAAGTTTATTTTGTCCATCGCTGAGCAACAGTGTTGGAGAAAATCTGAATATCTTCTAAGACCTGGACCATCATTTGGCGTGATCTTTGGCCAACTCTCAAGTTTCTTTCGATACGCATTCGAGGCGAGGAAGGAATTTCCAAACCTGTTCGCTAGGATTTTCTTGGCTTTCGCGTAGGCCGTTTCTGTATTCAAGGGTAAGAGACCGCTAACCGCTTCTTTCGCTTCCCCAGATGTGTACTTGCCGAGATAATACAATCTCTCCGATGGTTGTTTTGTTTTTCTTTCGATTAAGGTTTCGAAAGCCTTGATCCAAATAGGATATTGGAGTAAGTCACCACTGAAGACATCTGGTTGAGGACGTGGAAGTGAATCATAATCTTGTCGTTGCGTGAGCAGGTCCAACAGCCTTGTTAAAGAATCTCCATTGGTATCGGTATTGTAACCGGCAGAGACACGAGGCGACATATCTCTCCTGTTCGCAGAAGTGTGGGGTGATTCTTTTGGCGTTTCTGAAAACGATAGAGCTGACGGAGGATTTGGCAGTATAAAGTTCGGATGTGGGGTTGGTATGGGAGGAGATAAGGGATTTGAAGCGTTGTCAGGTGTCACTTGATCTTTTGAAACCATGCCTGTAGCTGGAGATGTGCTTAAACCCTTGTTATTGATAGTATGCTGGGATTCCACATACTTCTGTACCCGTTCTCGTGAGCTGCCTTCATCTGGTAACTTCGATATGTTCTCGACGTTGAAATCAACGCTGAAATTTGACTCAGCTTTAGCGACTGCCTCGATCTCGGCCTCGGTAGCAGCTATCTCCTTAGTGATTTGGAATTGTTTCAGATCATCTTCTTGCCTTTTTAGGTCAGCCATCTTTTTTATTTCAGCGTCATGAAATATTAGTTCAGTTTCAAGTCTAGCTTTCCTAGCTAGCATTTCCGACCTCCGACGCAGCGAGGAATTCGATGTCTTAGTCGCTGTCGATTTACCAGATGTTTTACTTCGATGAGAGCGTTTAGAAATTGCAGAGCTTCGATCATCCATTAGCTTTGAAATTCTCGTATTCAAACCACTTATAATTGTTTGATGTATGCAACACCATTGTTCGTATGTATTCGATTGTTCCCCACTAAGTACACCAAAGTTTATTTGCGCGTTCGCTAAGTCATCCATACGCCCAACTAGCATCGATCTTTCCAGTTGTAATGCGAACACATCGGCTGAATCTGCCATAACTGCTTCGGCTGTATTCGCTTGTTTTCGCCATGCTCTGGATGCCGTTAAATAGTCTCGTAATAGCTGACGTCTGTATTCTTCCCCCTTGAGGGTAGGTATTCTTTCTCGTTGACTTGCACGAATACCGGACTCAAAAGCCGTGTTTTCTTCAACAACGCCGTCTTCCTCGACTGTGCCTTTCTCAGATCCCTCAGCCATGATCAGCTAAACTTATACTATTGCCAATTTGACGTCTTTACCACGAACAAACGGCCATTCTCTTAAATACGGAAGAGTTTTTACTATAAAGGATCAGACTTTGAACGGCTAAGTTTACTGAACCGTCCCGAACAAACTCGATCAAATAAACCAACAACAAACGCGAAGACTCTTCGTGGTCTCAAGTTGTATAGCAAACGCAGTATATTTGTCCAAGACAGTACGTAAAAACTATAACAAAAATAGTTACATTCTGAATTACTAAAGTCTAAAATGTACACGATTAGTTAGGCGAAAATTTACATCATTGCTACGCTTATGGTCATCAACAAAGACATCTACAAAAACATCAACGTTCAAACTAGTGAACATATAAAGTCAATAAAGTCATGGTTATACCTCTGTCCCCGTTGATCCTTGTATATAACTCTATGGTGAATTCTCGATTTAGTATATTCGACAACCTTCTCGCAACGAACGCCTTTTACCTACTAATCGGCGCAATAGAAAATCTACTTAATATTTTTGGGTATATTAGTTTTTCATGCATATATTTAAAACTTAATGACTTTCTAATTAGAAACCAATTCTTTACAGGTACCGAACTTTAAGCTATCCATAACTAGGAATGGACTTCAGTATAACGGAGCAGTTATTTATAATATGTTGCCACCAGATATTAAGTCATCTGGGTCGTTTTCTATATTTAAGCGTAAAGTTTCTAAACCTTCTCTAAATAAAGTTATGTTATGTCATGTCGCTCAACTATGAAATTTTCCAATCAAGTGAACCATGATTACAAGAGTCACTATATTTCGCTCATAATGGCAATCCCATATGGTTTGTCCCATAAAGTAACTCCATTCTAAAATGGACCGATAAGAATATTGAACAGTGCTTCACAGCATATTGAAATAATTTCTAAATATATTTAGATCATCCTCGTCTCTTAGTGACGTCATGGAGTCATTTCAAGAACAGCTTAATGTCCAGGATGTTGACCAGTTGGCAGATAGATTAAGGTTCGTATTTATGCACTAACTGTACCTCCAGCTATATATTAAGCTACCATGCTAGGAGGTATTTCTATTTGATCGGCTTTCTGAAGAAGTGTCTCCAGTTAATCATCTTCTCCGTAGACGCTTTGTAATCCTGATGAGCGCGCGGGAAGCAAAGGAATAAGGTAAAATAAGGCCATGTTACACGGGGCAATGTTTCTGTAACTTGCAACTCAATTCTGGATACAGAGTCATGTTATTTAAAACGTAGCAACAGAGAAATTGTCAGCATTTTACTCTGTCGACATGTTCCATTCTCATGAGTTTCTTCACTACAGAGTATATGATATAAGGTAAGCGTCGACTGAGTAGAAAATTGTGGGATTAGGTAGGTAATCAGGATATTCTTACATAATCAACGATGTTGTTACCATACTTTCAACCCATAGCCTATACTACTATACTAGACAGGAAAGATATCGGCATATCGCCTCCCTCGTGAAACATGAATCAAATACATGTCTGTATCTTTTACAATCTAATTCTATTTCTTACAGAAATATTTTACAGGAAGAGAAAAATCTGTTGCTAGCAGACATAGCATTTCTTCAGGTATATATCCAATGTTTTGTTTGCTGGAAAACATCACGTGTACGTCAATTATACTAATGCAAAACTTTCAGGCGTTTACTGATCAGGATCCTAGATGTACGCTCGCGCGCTACTTCATCTCATTAGCATTATATGCGAAAATGCCTTGGCTGGACTATCCCCAATAATTTATACTGTAAATAACTTTCCCTTTTCTCCCCTTTTTATTTGCTTATAATTCCTATATGTTAAACAATCTAAATTTGGTTGACTGTAATTAGAAACTACTACTTACATCACTATATAACTAGGGATATTAAATAGAAACCTGTTCAGGTTTCTGGTAGGCTCCTATAGCCATACTAGTCTATTAATTAAGTATTAAAAATGGAATTCTAATATTTATGATATTTGAGAAAAATATATTAAATATGCTCGGATCATTGCAAATAATATTATGGTTTGATATTTATATTGTAGAATTCGTTATTTGAAGAATCACATTTTGTGGATAATCTACAATCAAATTGTGAAGACGAGCCAAGTCTACAAGGTATGCCTCGTTTGTTGTTACGAACGTATGCTATTGGCGTATTGCAACATAAATAAATGTGCTTGCAGTCATAAAATTAGCGGTGCACGTGTTAAGGCCATGAAAACCACTTTGCTGTGAATCTCTGGGGATTGCTTGGATATATGACTGGTATATTTAAATATTGGTTAGTAACCTACGTCTAACCGAGTTCTTCTAATAAATTATTTCACTCGGAATATGGAGATAAAAAGAACATAAAGAGACCATATTAGTGTATCAGAGCCAACAGAAAATGTAAACATTATTTAGTGCATGTGTTGGATTACCAATATGTATTAGGGCTGTAATGCATGGTGCCAAGTTAATATAGACGAGTATACCTGAGACTAAGAGGAAACGATTGAAATGTCTTTCTAGACGTGTATGCGTTGATCTGATATCCATGTTTCCTTATCTTTCAGAGCTTAAAGAACTGGGAATGAAACTTGAAAAAGAAATGACAATAAAAGGGTACGTATGTGTTTAGTAATCCTTTTCTTCTTTGTATATAATGAGTATCTATTTAGCGTTTGAATATCTGAGTTTCTGTATTAGTATCTTCTATGCTCTTGTCCACTTTAGCCACTATATAATAGCTCTTATTCCCTTTTCTTTCGACTCTAGTTCCCCAACACCATTAGTTCGAAACAGTAGTTGTTCATCACCACCACGACGCCCTGCCAGACCAAGGAATATTGTGCGTAGTTCATCTTCTCCAATCAAAATGTCAGGAAAACCTTCAAGACTTGACAAGAAACCATCTGTAACTTCTCCACCTCGTTCAGAAGCTGAGAGTATTTCTCCTGCGCCACGAACACAGGGTACTTTAAGGAGATCTCAATCTGACTCCCCGCCAACATCCGCTATATCACGTGGTTCAGGCTCGTCAATTTCTCCAACCTCGGCCGTGGTAAAGAAGCCTGTGTCTGAATCAATGTCGCCATCATCACCAACCTCGGCCGTGATAAAGAAGCCTGGGTCTGAATCATTATCACCATCACCGCCAACCTCAGCTGTAGTAAGAAAACCAGGCTCTGCATCTAGGTTTCGGAAAATGGTCCTTGAAAGCCGACATGGCGAGTGTTAGGCCATTGCCATCTCAGGAGAAGACCAGGGTTCAATGTTTGATCCAAACGTAAGGAAAAATATTGTCATTTTATATATGTACCTCAAACTTGTCTGACGTTAAGCCACTATGGCCACATGATTATAGTCAACACAATGTCATGCTGACTGAACTGGCTAACCAGGTGACTTTATTTCTGGCTAACGTCAGCCAGGTGACTTTATTCGCCTGCGATTCGAAAAGGGTGGTTGCAAGTTTTGCTTGTCAAGTAATGTTACCTATTAGGGAGGATATTGATCCCAGATTGGCGGATATTGGACGACAATTTTACTTTTAGTCCAATACAGTTTGCGTGTTTCAGATGTGTTATTCTTATATGTAAGTTTTTTACATGATCATTGATGTTAATCAAATGTTAACCAAGTTGTTGCGTTGGCTACGACACTTGTGTGGGTCAGAACTGTAGAGTGTAGTACATTTAGGAAGATTATAAATTAGGAAATATGAATGTATTTTTATGAATTAGTGTAAATATTAAAGAGTTTTATCTCTAGTACTGTTATCTCGAAAGTACTTTTTTAGTTTCTCGTTTGACACTCATCGAGCGTATCATATATACTGTAGAATGCGTATACTCCATCACAAGTCATGCTGCACTTTTTCATCTTTATAGTACTTTTTTCGTTTCTAATTTTTAGTGTAGCTAAACGAATATGGGACAGGTGAAAATACCCTGGGAAGATATCATGTCTATGATCCTATCTCAACTCTTTCGTTGATTTGAATTTACGAATTTCGGTACCAGAAATTTTGTAAAAGATTGGCTTACACTTTCTTTCACAACGCATAGCATCGTGCGTTTGAAGTTTTGAAACCTTTAGGCTTTATGTTAAAATTTTGAAATGTCATACATTTTCATAAAGCTGTGCTTTGATCAAAGATACTTTGGTAGGGTAAACAACCCTTAAAATATGATTTAAATTAAAATATCAGAGGCGTATCCACCATGTTTAATTGAACAGACAACAAATGCTGTACAACATTCGTAATATCGTAATACAATAAGCTAAATGTTCTAATCTATAAGTCATGACTGTAAAGTTCACATAAAGTTAAAGTAGTTTATCACAACCAAAGTTTATTTCATTGACATTGGAAAATTTTCTTGCCAATCCTTTATCATACCCATAATACAAACTATGACTTTTCACTGGATTCCAATTGCTCCACCATCCCGTGTTGCCGTTCACCTCCAGAGCATTGCATACGTGGATATAACGCTTGTCAATAGGGACCTTTGTCAAGAGATCACCTTTGGCTGTTATTCTAAGGGTGCGATCACAACCGACCATTTTGACATAGTAATCGTGAAAATCTTGGTCACCAACTAATGGCGATGCGAATGTGATGACAGCATCAGGACGTCTGTTTAATTTACCACTTGCATATACAGCAGAGACTGTAGTCAGAGCTCCACCTAGACTATGACCTGTAATCATGATTGTATAATCTTGAGGAACAGCTTGGTATTCAGCTTCAAACCATGAGGAAATGTCCAGATAACGGTCTCTGAATCCCTCATGAAGTTTAAACGTTGACTGACCGATACTGGCTTCGGCTAGATCCATGTCGAAATTTTTCTTCCAATCTGTGATGCTGGTTGGTTCAGTTCCTCGGAACCCAAAGACTGCCAACTTTTGCTCGGGGTGGGTGAATAATAATATTTCTGTTTCTTTCTTCTCATAACTCTTTGCAACCCATCCTCCGAGACTGCACACGACCTGCTCGTTACTCGGATCATGCCAAGGTAGGATACTATTCTTTTTACGCCCAATGATATGACCATCGTGGATATATCTACTTCCCTCAAGTGGTAGGTAAGTAGCTTTAGACACACCAAATGCAAGCCTGATTATTTTGTTGATGGGAGAAACTGTGTTTGTTGTAGCAGAGACGAAGAGAAGAGCAAAGACGAAAAACGAATGACCAAACATATCTGAAAGTAAAAGGCTGCGTCTACGAGACAATCTTCACCCAAGTGAACACCAAGTGAAATTATCTCTCCTCTTAACAGTTCTGAATATATACGGTTCTCTGAGGTACAATGTTTAATCAGCTTCAATAGATTTGTTTTTCAATATATAATGGCTATTTTAGTCCTAGATAGATTAACCATGTCTTGTAATAGAATGTTAAAAGCTGTTCTATTAAAAACTATGTTTACTTGCATTACTATATATAAAACGTTTTTTCAATCTATTAGTTATAGACATTTGCGCCTGTTTCTTAAATTAACGGTTGATTTGTTTAGTTCAGGTAATAAATTATGTAGTTTATGGCTGGAATTGCTGCATATTTCCTTAAACAACTTTTTTGTCAAGGATTCTAGTTCGGAGTTTTGGCCAATTCGACTTGAATTTTTTAATTTAAAAGTTCTTTAATAACTTTCTATATTGCAGCTGTTTAATTAGCTTATTAACCATGTCTTGTAATATGAAACATGTAATAACTGTACGTTTCACTGTTAACAAATTCATAATTGAACGAAAAGTTCCTTAATTCATGCCATGGGCATTTTAGCTGATCAAGTAACCAATATGGCAATAATATTTCATAATTATGAAATACGGCTTTATTTCTGATGAAACAATCCTCGTCAGTAGTAATAGCCAATACATTAAAACCTCAGTCTTTCTTCATAAAGTCACAGTAATCTTCATATATGAAGTTGTTCTGTATTGAAGCTTTTCAATAAAATCGCATTACGTCGGTTTTATAAGGTTTGGGGACTAGGCTGAACTACCTCCTTTAGTGCATTGACATTGACATTGTTTAGTCAGCTTTTAACATTATTTCGCAATATATGAAACTGTATAATGACTATTTGAATGGGCAACTTTTTAATAACTTATATCGACCTGAAACCAGTAATAAGTCTGTCTACACTCTGTCTCACACTTAATATAACATGCATATATATAATTGTTTTCGTTTGCTTAATATCTCCTTGTTAGTCGGTTGTTTGATCAGCCTTTTTAAATTTATTTCACAATCTCGTTGGAACTGTGTAATAACTATTCGTAGTATTAGTATCACCGTAGTGGAATTTACAAAATCTAGATCAATTGGAGTTCAAATCCCGAGAATAACTTACTGAAATACGAGGCAGAATTTTTGAAAAGAATGTAGTGAATAATTCAAACGAAAGAAAATTGTACATTATACATGCATTCCTTAAATAGTGTCAGCTGCATATTTTAGTCAGAATATTTTCCCTGACCTTAGTTACAGGTACATTTTGAGGTATGGTAAGGGCGTGCTGTCTCTATTTAAATTTCTTTTCTATTGTAAGACTAAGTTTTTTTTACAAATGCAATGCAGACTACGCGTAGTTCTCTTACATTATTATTAGTATATAGTATACAAAGAGTTTTTTCATTTAGAATTTCTTGCTATTATTCCTGATTATATAAAAACAAAAGCAATTATTTCTCTTTTTTTTTTTTTTTTAATCTTTCAAGGTTTCAGGATAGGAGATTAGGAGATTTATATTTCATGTAGGTGACGCAGACACTCAGAATGTTCTCAATCCTTGACCTTGTTGTTTGAGAGACGTTGTGTGACAAGTGAACAAACCAATACACTCACACTGAATTTTTCATTCTGAATAGAGAAAGACTGTAATGACTACACGCATTTATAGCAAACTACCTAAATTTACTCGTTTATCACTTCAGAAGATGTTTGCATGGGAGTGTTGTTGAGTTTGGGCTTGCTCATGTTTGCGCGCTTTACTGTGTACCACCGCCCCCGAGATATCGAACCAGAAGTACAATATGTTTTATAATATGCCAAATAGCAGAACAACTAGAAATTAAAACCAATTAGGGCCGGAAAATAAAAATCGAACGAAAGAAATCACACAATAATATATTACATGCATGTATAAAAAGCGCGAACTGACATGTTAATTGGTGGCAACGAGAAGCGTTTTAACTCACCTCGTGTTATGCATTCACTGACAAACTTACTGTGGCCCACAACTGCAAACACAACACAATATTCACTAAACACGACAATAAATTATGTGAAACACAATAACAAGTTCGCTGAACACAACACACCCAGACTGTAAAGTTTTATTTTTGCGCAGGGAATATTTTCTTGTTCCGTGGCAGCTGCGCGGAAATTAAGCCAAAACACTTGAGAATGGAGCATAAATACATGGATCTTTTAGCATTTTCTTGAAAATGCGCGGACAGAAATTCAGCTTCGAAATTCTGATCAAACTTTACAGTCTGGCAACACACGATCTGCTTGTGTGATCCTGATCCCCATTATCGAAGGAACGCAGGTTTATGTTTTCTTTGACTGTTTTCATGCTTCAGCTAATTGCTTCAGTTTTACATAAAAAAGAAGAAAAATCCAAGTAAAGTATCATGTTTTGCCCTGCATGTGCAAGTCGCTTTTGCTCCTCTTGCGGGGTCAGCGGGGACAAGGCGATGGAACAAAGCGAAGCTTCTTCCAAAACAGATACAAAATGTCTTAGTTTTGAGCAGTTTACTGCAAAAAAGACCAAAAGAACGTCGAAAGACACGGAATCTCTTGCTTTAATAAATATTGGTTTAATGAACTCCTGCCAGTTCGTGGAAAAGGACGCCCGATATGCGGATTTTTTTATGGCGTTGACGTAGCAGGAGGCTTATGACAAGTCATTTGACACTGAATTGAGATGGAAACTAGTCTACCCTGACGGTCAACTTTGCTTAACGCTTCCGAGTCAGGCAGAGCAAGAATTCACTGTAAGAAATTATAAAGAAGACTTAGGGAAGCCATATAACCGAATAATATTATATTTGTGCCCAGAAGAACCCAATCTCCATCCAGAAGGCGATGGCAGTGACGACGATCAGTATGATGTTGCAAATACTCTAGAATGTCTGGTAAACTTATAGTCTTTTAGTTTTACCTTTAGACAATTTAACTGGCAGGAGTTCAATGTTTATTAAAGCAAGAGGTTCCGTGTCTTTCGACGTTCTTTTGTTCTTTGACGAATTTCTGAAATGTATCGATCTTTAGTTTCCTCTCTCTTTTTTGCAGCAAACTGCTCAAAACTAAGACATTTTGCATCTGTTTTAGAAGAAGCTTCGCTTTGTTCCATCGCCTTGTGCCCGCAAGAGGAGCAAAATCTAGTTGACGCTTCAAAGCGACTTCCACATGCAGGGCAAAACATGATACTTTACTTGGATATTTCTTCTTTTTTATATAAAACTGAAGCAATTAGATGAAGCATGAAAACAGTCGAAGAAAACATGAACCTGCATTCCTTCGATAATGGGGATCAGGATAAATCAGGATCCATTATGATGAAGCCAAATTGTCTCATGCATTCCCAAGCACGCGTGTATGCTGACGACACTCATCTGACGTATGCAAGTAACAATGTGCAGGACATTGATCATAGTCTCAATGAAGACCTTGCTAATGTCGATGAATGGTTAGTCGCAAACCGACTTACTTTGAACCAAACAAAAACGGAATTTATGTTAATAGAGTCTCGTCAAAGAATTAGTACTTTTCAATCATCTCGTTCTTTAACAATTCATGATGTTCCTGTTTAATCAAGTTTCTCATTCGAAGTCTCTTGGAGTACATATCGATGAAAATATCTCTTGGAATTTTCATATTTCAAAACTTTGCAAAAAATAGCCTCTGGCATTGGCGCACTAAGGCGTATAAGGTCCTATGTCCCTTTCAATGCAATGCAACTTCTCTATATACAACTGCTTAGTTCAGCCATATTTTGATTACTGTTGCATTGTTTGGGACAATTGTTCTGGTACTCTAGCAGACAAGTTACAAAAACTTCAGAATCGTGCTGCTAGAGTGGCAGAGTGCTAATTACATCTTCCAGGTATGACGCCATTGCGGACTATTTATTTGAAAAGCTTGGGCTGGAAAAACTCAAGACTCAGCGTACAATTCATAAAGCCATAATGATGTACAAGTGTCTTAAGACACTGAGGGCAAACTAGTGATACCACATCCACGCGCACCAACTATCTAAGAATAGTTTAGTTATAGTGGTGCTGTCCTGTGGACTAATAGTCTCCCAACTGAAATAAGACAGGCTAACTCTTTGAGTAAGTTCAAGTCTGAATGCGGCAATTTCATTAGATGATACGTAATGTTTCTATTTATATATATACATTAAATGCACGGCTCTCATGGAAAGCAGGTTCTATTTACTTTTTAATATTATTGTGTATTTTAGGTGTATGTGTTTAGTTCTTTGTCTTACTTATATATTTTGTAAATTACTATCTAAGTTTGTAATCCTGATGAGTATACCGTGGGTGAATAAATAAAGTTCAAGTTCAACTGGTAGCCTACTTACCGCGGATTTGTTGTTGTGTTTAATCGAAAATATTGTGTTGTGTTTTGATCAATTTGTTTTTGTGACAAGCAGATCGTGTGCTGTGTTCAGCGAACTTATTATTGTGTTTCATAGAATTTATTGTGTTTAGTGAATATTGTGTTGTGTTTGCAGTTGTGGGCCACCGTACAAACTAGACTTGCACTTACTGTTTCTGCCTTACAGGTAAACTACGTCAAGCGTTCCTCTTTTCAGTTCCTAATTCATTTGCAATTTTCCTAATTACATTTGCAATATTCAAAAATTTGTTGCAAATCCCTTGATGAATTTTGCAATGTTCCTAAGCCAATTAGAAGTTCCTCAGTTCCTGTTGGAAGTTCCTCAGTTCCTGTTAGAAGTTCCTCAGTTCCTGTTAGAAGTCCCTAACTTCCTAGCGGTTCGGTTCAAGTTGTCCAGCAAATATAATTATAAGGATCGTTATTAACTTTAAGGTCAACTGCAACTTGCTTTGGTCTCTACTGTAAAACTAACATCTTCGATAGCCGATAGGTAGTGTGGCAACATGCAATGGAATGGAATCTTTATTTCCTTAGGGTTACACAAAATAGCTGAAAGCTAATAAACTAGTGGCCCTCAAATTATCTAGATAGAATTATTTACATGATATAAAAACTACTGTAGTTATAAAACACTATGTAGATATTTAAAAATTTATTTAACGTTTGGAAGTAAAAACTTGTTTCCACAAAATTCGTCTAAATGACTTAAGGTGGTCCAATACAAAAAAAATAATTTTCTATCTTTTATTACTATTGAATCTCTACTGCTAATATGTTGTTAGGCTCGACACTCTGACAAAAAAAATATGTTGCTGCAAAACATTGTTGCCATGGTTACCGAGATAAAGCACCCCCTGTGGTGAAATTCGTGCAATTTTATAAACACAATAACTAAATAAGCATTAATGATAAAATTCTGGAATAACGTTTATTTACTAGCAAATAACATTGTGTAGGGTTTGAACTAAAACAATCAACATTGAAGCATTATCACCAGTTTTACAGGTCAAAAACTGGAAAGGCATTTGACGACTCGCATGGAAACTGTCGCCACTTGAAAACTATTCAACATAACTCAATTCTTTTAGTTTACAACCTAGAGCTTGATGAGATGAGTCTATGCTTAATTTTTGCTTATTCGAGAAAAATGCATTTAAAGTTCAATGTTAGGTTTATGAACATGATGGTCACATTAAGGTGGTCTTATACATTGAAAACTATTTTTCCTAATTTAATACTTTTTCCTCATTTTCACTCTAATATTATAGAACATGAGTGGCTGACACAAAATCACTCACTGTTAGTACAATTTGTGGATTAGTGTTACAATGTTTAGTGATAGATAGATAGTTGATTATAGTTTATATATTCGGTATATAAATGTGCCCATATAGATATTTGGAAATTATGTAAAAGTTATATTTGTATATGCCAGTTTAAATAAACAACATATTTGCAAGTGTATGCGCCTTATTGCGTATTGGAAAACCTTTTATTTACTTACATTATACGCACAAATGAAAAATTCGACATGGAGCTCCCCTATATTTAGTATGCAAATGAAAAATTGGGCATGGAGCTCCCCTATATTTTCATATGTTTAGAAATTATACGTTGACTAATTCGGGGTCGAAATCACATAGCCAAACGCATCCTAAACGGGAGAGGTAGGCATATATATCATGAAAATGCCATGCTAGATTTTTTCAAAAATCTTTAACACGTACTATTTCAACACCTAAGTTTGGTTCCCAGCTGTGACCTCCGCCGTTGCCGTCTTTAAAAAGACACCAATGTTTAACCCTTCGGTTCTTTGAAAGGTTATGGCAGATCGACTTTCGTCGGACTTTACATGATGTCCTCAATCAGTCATAGCCTTGAAGTGGAACCGTAATTACAGAAAATATATAGGACGAAAATAATTTGCTTTCACGCCATTATAACGCCTCTCCCGCCTAAATATTAGTGGTGGGCGATACCACTACTAAAGTATCGATACTTTCGATATTCACAATTCAAAAGATGGTATCGATATTCGATACTTTTTTAAAATATCGATGTTTTCGATACTTGTCATGTGACCGGATTATGTTTAATATTTAATGTTACATGAAGTTCTTCGTTTAGTTCTTTGCCAAACGAGCATGCAGGTTTTTCTTTTTCATGCTGGAAAATGGCAGAAATGTTAAATTAAATATAAAGACTATTAATCGTTGTGGTACGAACATATTTAACTAGTGTATGAAGTACTTTGTCTACTGGCCAGTATCGGTATCGAAAAAAAGTATCGAAACAGTGGTATCGATAAAAAAGTACTCGGTATCGTATCGAAATCGATATTCGCAGTATCGCCCACCACTACTAAATATAACCGACTTGTACTTGGTGTAATTTGAAATAAAATCGTTTAAAATCACTATATAGCTAGACAATATTTCAAACAACCTGCTCTTTTCCCCTATTTATCCATTTTACGCCAAACAAATACAAAAATTAACACGGATCATTAATGATGCATAATATGGCTAATTTCAAAATAGGATTTTCTTTTAAAATTTGGTATTGGACCACCTTAATCGATTGTACTTTCTTAAAATGTAAAAGGTAACTTATTCCAGAGCTTACTACACCGAACACTAAAAGTTCTTCCTCCCTCAGTTTCCCTATTATATTTCGGACAAATGACATTCAAATTACAATATCTTGTATTACGCGAGTGTCTCTGGCTATTTACAGTAAATAAATCAGCTAAATATGAAGGTAAGTTATCATGCAATCTTCGGAAAACATACGAACATCTTGCAATATTTGCCTCCTCATAAAAAGGAATCCACTCCAGTTCATTAAAAAGTTGAATGGAGGATGAACGATCACTTGCAGAGAGGATAACTCTTGCTGCTCTTTTCTGAAGTTTCAGAACTCTTCCCAAACATTCTTTATTGCAAGAAGTCCATATAACATTCACATAGTTAATTACTGGACGTATACTCGAATTGTAGTATAATTTTCTTTGTCGTAATGGCAAGCAGTGTCTAATTTTCTTCAACACTGCAATACGTTGAGATAATTTTTTACATATTTTGTCCACATGAACATCAAAAACCAGCTTCTCGTCCAAATTTAAACCCAACAATAAAGCACAACTAACATTCTCAAGTTGCTTTGACATAAGTGGCTTCAACATAAGTGCAAGCATCAGCGTAAGCCGATATGCATATAAGCTGGGCAAAACAAAAAAAAATTCAAAACAAACTCATGCTTTGCCTTTTTTGTCTTTGTAGCTCAGAGGCATGATTTGTTTTCTCGCTTTTGTTTGCGTTAAGGCCATGTTACACGAGACAATTTTGCGGCAACTTGCAGCGCAATTTCGGACACAGAGCGATGTAAGTTAAAAATAGTATATATTTGCAGAGAAATCGTAAGTATGAATCTCGTTTTACTTTGCCGATATTTTTCTTGCTAAACATGCCCAGAAGGCAACAAAGAAATGAATGAGAATGATTATATCGGTGGAGTGAAACACAGGCTATGTTCGTGCGCGCACTGATTTTCTGTGCGTATATTTCTACATAACATCGCTCTGTGCAGAAATTGCGTTGCAAGTTGCAGCAAAAATTGCCCCTTGTAACTGATCTCTCATAAAACACTACTTATTGCCGTATCAAACATTGCTTTTAAATTTTAAATCTTCCAGTGACAATAACTGCTGTTTTGAATACGGCTTATAGACTAATTTTGCAAGACTACAATCTTGGTGACTTGGACATAAAGGTGGTGGTACGCAGGACAAATTATAATTGCAACGACGATTCGCAACGCGTTGTCAAACCAATCAAATTTCGTGTAACATCATTTGCATTACAAATCTCGTTACGTGTATAAACATCGCCTTAACGCTTGAGACCATTCCTCGAAATATTGCGAAGTTAATGTACATTGTAAGTGACAAATCAAACTTCATCACCCCCTCTCCGAACAACTCCCAAACAACTCCAAAACACTTACAATAACACAAACTCAACACTGAGCTAGGGAAATGGAGATTTAAAAAGTGCGACATGTTGTAGCAGAGAATTTATCATAAGGAGTATGCCAATTTTGTACAATGGGAAAGGTAGTTTCAACCTGTCGGCCAGTTATGTCCAATATTGTAATGATAATGCCACTGAGTCACAACTCTTAAACGGCCTTGTCTTTATTTCCTATACCATATGCTCATATATGCAGAGTCATAGTTTTTCTTTCTAATTTCATTTCGAGACATAGTCACCTCTGTTTAAACAACACTGCAGGACAAATCAAACAAGAAATTAACATTAGGGAGTTTAAGCTTCACGTTTGAGGGCAACAGCAAACGGCAGAGTCGAATTTTCTTCGCAGAATTTTCGCTTAACTTCTTCGCTCCATATTTTCTTTCTTATCTCAAAAGAATCCTCATCTTCGCCTGGCGTTTGTCGTTTGACTGTACGAACGCGAAGCTTAAGCTCTCTAATATTGGATAAAAACGTAAACATAGTATGCGCCATTTGGGCCAAAAGTGGTCGCCTATCTACCACTATTAGAGAGTTTAAAATCGATGACGCGGTAAACTCGACGACACAATTTTCCCTTTGGTAAACCGTCAGCTCCTCCCACCTCTCATATAGCATGCTGGGAAAGAAGACTTGGAGTCTGGGATCTTTGCTCGCAGCACAATACTAGTGCTCGCAGTGCATGTATAAAATCTGTTGCATGGAGGATGGACATAATGTTCGAAAACAATTTTATGGTTAGGACACGTGTTTCGCTTCTAGAAACTTGGATAGCACAATGCATTTTAGAATACCGATCACTGCAATCGTAAAACTATATATTTCAAGTCTTCTTGAGTGAATTTAGTAGAAAATAGCATTCTTTCAGTGGTTTATCACGTCGGTACAGTCAGTGTATCACTGCACATAATAACATCCTGCGGATGATTTGATAAGCTAAAATGCTCATGAACTATTAGTATATAAACTTTTTAAAATACACACTACCGATTCTACAGGTTTTTAAAGTTATTTGTGGGGCCATTCGACGAATCGAGTTTAATCTTCGTCACTTTGGCCATGATGACGTGTTGCATGTCCTAATAACTAACAACTAGTCTAATATGACTACTAATATTACGTATAACGTACAATATGACTAATATAACGACTAATTTTTCACATAAATACATTACAAAGATCACATTATTTGACATTTACAGTTACACTTATATCAAGAATTACGTAAATCTAATGAGTAATGAAAACTTTCATCAATACTATATGACTATCTACTTCCATGCAACATTGCAAGATTATTTGCATCCTACACAACGCAATCAAATGTCATCCTAATTTAACCGAAGAATGTCCATATAATTATATTTCTGCAATTTTTGTACACATACTGTACATGAGCTCATTTGAACTATTTTGAAATTGTATTTGTTTATAATTTGGGGGGGGGGGGGGGGAAGTAGTCATATAATTATAATCAATAGCACCATTCTATTACAACGTATGTGCTTTAACATATTTCTTAAATTCTTTAAACGCGTTTTAGAAGTTTTTTGTTCATGATTCAACGTGTTCCAGTGAGTAACAGCTTGAAAGGAGATTGATTTCTTGAGAATGTCCGTATTAGGTTTAGGAAGTACATAAGTCATTTCATTTCTTAGTTGGTAGCGATGAGCATTTTTTGTAAAGTGTCTGCAAAGTTGGATTATGATAGCATTTATACGCTATATATAAAAGTTGTTGTTTGTGCATATCATTTAGCCGAACCATTTTGCTTTGTTGATGACGTCTTTCCCAGATGTGTTCCAATCCAATCTAAAGATTACTTTTGCTGCCCGAATGTGTATCTTTTCCAATTCATCAAACAAAGTTTTCCCGCACGATCCCCATAACAAGATTCCATAAGTTATTGAAGGTAAGACAACTTTGAAGTAGAAGTCCAGTTTTGCGTTGAGCGGTAAGAAGTACTATAATGATTTGAGCAGATTACGTTTTTTGCTAAACGATAGAATTAAAGTTGAAACATGGATATTCGAATTCCATTTCAAATTACAATATATTTCTAAACCTAAGCATCTTGTTGACTCGACACGTTTTATCTGGCTTTCTCCTAACTTTATACATTGAAGAGGACCAACAAATTTTCTTCGACTCATTATCATGTACTCAGTTTTTTCGGGATGAGGTGTCAATCGATTGTGGCAGCACCAGAGGTAAAGTTTACTTAAAACACTGTTGAGCATTTCCGCAACAAGATCGTGAGTTCATGCAATGGCATAAACCGTGGTGTCATCTGCATACACATAAATATCTCCATCATCTGAAGTATTGATATCTGGTAAGTCGTTGCAAAACAGAGAAAAGTTGAAAATGAAATAGTTCGTACTCTTAGCCGTACTACCACTGCAAAAGTGCCATTTTAACTATTTCTCGTTTAAGGATTTTCAACCCCAGTGCATTCAAGTACACTAAACAGGCATTTAGCCTGTTTTCCACCATGCACTTCCACTTAAAGCATATATCAAAAAGTACCGTAACGTTTTCTTTTGTGTCAAGGTCATAATATGCTACGTTTCGGTGTATGGTTGAAACAGAACAGGGTACGCAAAAACGTTAAATCACCATCAGACCGCAACATGGCGCGCTTGACGTTGTAATATTACGTACGGTTCTGGGTATGATCTTTGAGTCACTCCAAGTGATTTTCGCTCCCTATGTCTCAGAGATATTTGTCGAAATTTCTTCCTTATGAGTCGAAAGTGAGCTAGCCATACGACCCAGAGATCGTTTAAGATCATTCTTCGTAGGTGTCTTCTTACTGTTCACCCAATCAGATAACGCATGAAGTATTGTCGCAATTAATGTCAGACCCAGGAAAAACGCGATCAATGCATACGCTATTTCTAATGCATTATATAATGCACTGGTCTCACTTGTGCCTTGTGGGACATAATCTCCAAAACCAATTGTCGTAAAAGTCACAAACCAAACATACAATGCTAGGGAAAAGTCCCAATTTTCAACTTTAGCACTGATGGCAGAAATGGAGCATAAAAAAACTACAGTTATAACAAATACTGCAATCAGAGATTTCCTCTGAATATTTTGAGGTGGACCTCCTTCGAGCATTTTTCTTTCAAAAGATATTATAGATGATCTGATTATATGCTTCAGTTTATCTCCGAGTGTCGTTAACATCATTGCCATAAGTGGAATCCCGACTGTAGCATAAATGATGAGGAACATTCGACCTGCGATTGTCTTTGGCACGGTGTTTCCATAACCTGTGGGACAAAGAAAAAGGATTTGCTTTAAGAAGCTTGTGATGAATTTTCAAGACACTATAACCAATACCTTCAGTTTCGAAAAAAATAGCTAGGTTTGCTGAAAGCTCATTTCCCGTCGAATGAGTCACAGTTTAAAACTCGCCTTTACTGACAGGCTGCATTTATCCCACGATGATTATGGTTTGTTTTCTTTTCTATTATATATTTTCAGTGGAAACGCATGAAATAGAGTGATCGAAAGAAGTAGAAAAATTGGCATGTAAGTAAAGGCCGATAAGAACATCACACCTACTAAATTACTTGTGCTAGGATAAAAAACCTATTACTTAAAGGTTAGAAAACAGTGGCTCCTTCTCTGAATATTGAAATGTGAAGATATAGACCTAATTAGTTAATGCATGTTTGCACCCGTTGCCACTCAATTCACATTTTCGGATTACTTACTTCTATGTAAGCATACTAATGGCACAAAGTAACCAGCAATTTAGATGACATAAATTATGCGAGTGAATTATGTCACGTGGACATTCGGTTATAGTGTCATATATTCGGTTAACATGGAGGTTAACATTTCGGAGACCGATATTTGCGGTTTTGAATTGCAAATTTATTAATTACGTATTTGATATTGTTATATCAGGAGTCGGTTGTACGAAGGCCGTTTACCTTAAACGGTGGATAAGCCAAAATTAAAAAAACACTTTCACACATTTTGAGAATAATTGTACTATTCAAGTTGAAATATTTTAGCCTGGTTTTTTATGAATGTATAGACTTGATCGATATTTTCGATTTATCCACCGGATAGGCTAAACGGACTTTGTACAACTGGCCACAGAATCCTAAAGAAAATGTTCTAAAGATTTCGTACGCAGGGCCGTCGCGAACAGGTATAAGCAGGGGGGGTGTGAGTATCTCATTTGCCGACAAAGGGGCGTGGTCTCTTGGTGTGGTCATTCCTAGTTGACAAATCAATTTCACATAATTTTTGGAATCCGGCATATCTTTACGTTGACGAGGATTTTGTTGGACAACGCCTTAATTCAATAGGAATAACAGGCCAGGGGAAAGATCTGACCGTGAAAGGCATAACTAGGGGAGTCCGAGCTCCAAGTCTGTCTCTTAAAGGGTTTTTTATTTGGGGGTTATAAAGGGCGCACGAAAATGCGGGCGGGTGGAAATTAAGGCGGGCATTGTCTGTCTCTCCTCCCCCAATTTTCTCGCCTCCCGCCCGCCCTAATTTCCTCCCGCCCGCATTTTCGTGCGCCCTTTATAACTTCGTGCAGCTTTTATAACTCCCCAATCCTTTAACTCCCCAATCCTTTATAACTCCCCAATAAAAACCCCTTTAAGAGACAGACTTGGAGCAAGTCTACTTTTATGCATGAATGTTTGTCGAGACATATTTAATATGTCGATGTCAATCATTTAATACGTGTGTGCTGTTTAATAATATTCGGCAACTACAATCTCGTTTATACTACAGTGTATTGTCATTGACTGATTATACACAAAAAGACAAATATGTAAAAATCTAAATTGACTTGTCTTTGCTTTAACCTTACACGTATGTCTTTCTCAGACGATTTAGTACAGTTAGTTGCTATCCTACATCTACGTAATTCTATCTCATGCTGGGACATGAAGCATGTTTCCGACATAACTGAGTGAATTCAGAATAAATTTATATAACATACTAACCTATTGTAGTGATGGCTTGAACTGAAATATTCACTCCTCCAAGGAAATTCCATTCAATCGGAAAGCTTTCTAGCAGAAATGTTCTTCGAATCTCCGCCATTATGATTTGAATTTCAGTATCGTTCGAGATACGACGACTTAGAATACTTGTCATCGTTCTATTATAGTATTCTTCAAACTCTGCAGCTTGTCTTGAAGCTTCACCTCGTTCTAAAAGATAGAATATTCCACTTCCAAAACAAACATAGCTTACAACCATGAGAGTACGAAATATCAGTGTTCGAGTGTCATAAGTAGAGTCTATACTCTTAATAGGTTTAGTCATTATCTCGGACAACAGAGAGCGAAATGTGCTTGTCAGTTATGCGATCAGTTTACTAGGACTCAGTAGGAGGATGTTGATTAGATGGATCAGTGGTTTCTTCAAACGTGCAAATATATTTTACAGATCACCTGTCATGAATTGATCACCTTTGGGCTAAATCTTGTGAATTTTTAATGTAAGGATTGTAAGCAACAGATATACAATAAACAAGCGATATTTCATGTTTCGTATTGCTATGTTGTTATGGCTTATGCGATGCAACCGGTAGGCCTACTTAATTCCAAATACGTACACGAATGAAAAGTACGTTTCTTGCGCCTAGCGGGTTGTTTGTATCACTTTACCCAAAAATACTCCTTCAAATACGAAAATATGAACTGCTAATAAAGATGCAGTAATGACTGCATTCAATAAATATGCAAATGAGAAATATTAATTGCGGCTATATTTCCTTTCAATTGCTTGTAATTGTGCATAAGTTTCTATAGATCATTTCCTTCGTTCTTGACATACAATATTTCCAATAATCAATATAATATGAATTGCTTCTTGTGCATATAGATTGGTATTGTATTTACTAAATTGTTATATAAAGAATATATGAATGGCAATGCTTAATTGCGACCAGCGAGCGAGCACCAATAAGCGAGCTGGGAGCATCCTAATCTGGGCAAATAAAATTCGGATTACCCCTGGACAGGATTAAGCCCGGCTCAAGATTCACTCGGCTTGCATTCCATAATTATATATCAAGGCAGTTTGCCAAATTGAAACTGCACTCAGTGCTTCGAAGGCTGAAGATAGTGTTTCGCATGATTTTGTAGCAAAATAAACCATGTCTATACTCTACGCAGTTCAATCATTGCCAATGTGCAAATACTACTGTTTGCCAAATTGAAAGTACTGCACCCAGTGCTTCAAAGGCTGGAAGGCGAACACTTTCTGCCTTATTGTGGTTGCTGTGGAAAAAATAACAAACATGAACAACCTGACATGGGATAATATAATATATCACGTATTTCTATTCTAACAATTTAACGTTCAGTTCCTGATCTATATAGCTAGGAAACGAATAATATAGTATATACAAATGTATGCATAGTGTTAATAATAATGTTATAATCACATATACGTTTTAACTATCCTGGAACATATGATTTACAAAACTTTGAGAATAACAGGACTGAAATACGAACTATAAGAGCAATGAGGAACTTTTAGTGTAGTAGATTGGTTGTGGTCAACCAAGCAAGGAACTGTGCCACTGAAATAGATAAGATGCGTGAGAAAGTTTTCGTGCATAATGTGCGTATTGTATTGACCTTCCTCTGGGAAACAGTTCCCATGGTTAAAACAGTAATATATGAGTGAGATTTGACATTGTCTCTTCTTGCGCGAAACATGTATGCTTGCAGTTGACACTTTTTAAATTTATTCACAGACAATCCGCGTGAGGCGCGTTAATTGACGACATACTGTGCGATTCAACTGCACATGTCTGTGATCTCATAATTGCACGTGTTAAAATCAGTCAAACAGTCAGAAAGACTGTGCCTGAATTAGTTAGGTGCCTCGTACCTGTACAGGATACTATCTACTATATATACTGGGGACATTAGTCACACACAATACATGTTCTTGTAATAACTGCTGGTATCTAACGTACCTTAGGTTAAGATGGTATTCATAAACTGGTAATTGAAAATTGGGAAGCTGGAAGCCTTATAGGTGAACATGCTTTCCTTTTTACCGTGTAAAAACAACATAACCCATTTACACTTTCCCAACAAGTTTTTCACCGAATGTGAATTTCGCAGAAAAGGAAAACAAAGAAGAAACTAGATTTTATAATAACTTGAATGATTAACTATATTACATATATACAATAAAAGCATCAGAGACTAAGATAATCTCGTATATCATTAGAAACCTTCGTTTTGAATGCAATGACATCCTCAGTTGATTTGGTGTCATCACTTAGAGAATTCCAGGTAACCGCTCCACTGTATGCTAGACTATTTTTCATAAAGTTTGTCTGCGTCATACTATTATTGTTCCTTTCCCCTTGAGAATTCGAGATAACGAGGTTTTATGGACTATGGTTCTCTTTTATTTGAACCGATTTTTAAACCTCTACATTTGCACTAAGTCTAAGAGAAAAATTTTCTCATCAATAAGGACATACGTTGTTTAAATTATTTACAAAATTTACACACAACCAGAATAACTAAAAGCGGCCAAAATCAAATAATTTCAAATTAGTTTGAAAATTTGCATCTTGGAAGTGATATATATATACTCTTATGGCTTATCTACGTACGAGTGATTTTCCACCACTTTCATAATTCAGACGAGTTTAAATATTCTTTTATGCGCATCTTAATAAACCTCATTTACCTCGTTCAGGTTAATAAATTATATTCAATTTCAGTCACAGAAACGAGGCTGATAAGGCTTATTAAGATGCACATAAAAGAATATTTAAACTCATCTGAATTATGAAAGTGGTCTGTATGGTTTATCGATCACATGCAATCATATTCACAGACACAGGCACGAAGAAATTAATGTTTCGTTTTTCGAAATTTCTACTAGACGTGAAAACCAAACCAAAACTGGACTGATCTTACTTTACTCCGGCCATACTGAGTGCTGACTTTGCCTACAAAGGGTCTTTGCCTAAGCTGTTGGATTTTACTTAGTCTTCTCAGTTCATGAATTGTTAATTATTTTACAAGAGATTGTAGAACAAGCATCTAGGACCCCAAAGTAGCAAAGAGGAACCGGTGATGGCGGTGAATGTTATCATAAGCAAGATAAGACGTTTTCGAAGTTCAAACTAAACTGCGGTCATCATACGATAACTCTCATGAGAAACTAGAAATTGAATATCATCGCCAATTACTCCCAACCTCGGAGGTAAAAAAATGCCTAGGAGTGGGTACGAGGTTGCGATACTTAGCTTATTGTTGTCGTTTTCGTTCCGCACTTTGAACTCTAAGGAGACAAAACAATAACTTGGTACCCAATGCTTCTGAAGAAATGAGGTACAACCGAAATGTGTGCCTTTTTGTTGTGTTGTAAGTAATGACATTATAACATATACAAACTAGTTTATACAACAAGATTGTTTAGCTTCCTGCTGCATTCCTTGGAAGTTTGTTGACGAAAACGTTGCGGTCTTGCACCGTTTTAATGTGCGTGTCATATATATCAAATATACCTGATCAAGAGCAACTGTTAGTGACAGTGTAATGATATGAAGCATTCTCACGCACAACAATATCTCCAGTTTCAAACGAGTTCAGAATGTTGGATTACTCACTGTTGGATGTACACTCATTTCGGTTTCATTTGCATTGTCTTTAATTTCTGTTACCTTCTTAGACGTGAATGCAGAAACAAAATATTCAGTCCAGGATTTGGATTCTGCTTTCTTCCTCTTTTCCTCAATACAATCTGTCATTGCATTGAAGATTGTCGATATCAAACTCAGTCCAATTATGACAAAAATGAATCGATATATGATCGCTACGGGGCCATCTACAGTATCTGACCCATTTCCTGGGATATAATCTCCAAATCCGACTGTAGTAAATGTAACAAACCAAACATATAACCCTTGTCCAAAACTCCATCCTTCCGCCGTCACACTTACACAAGCCATGAAGACCAACAAAGAAATAGTCAGTAAAGAAACCGAGCAAAGTAATTTTACTTTACACGCTGCTATTTCCTTTTTCCCGAAGAGCCTTTTCTCGATCTTTTTAATGATGAAGCCCACAAAATGACAAATATTTTGTCCAATTGTGTTCAACATAAATACCGTTAGTGGAATTCCAAATATAGCGAAGGGAATGAGGAAAAGTTGTCCTGCAAGTGTTGTAGGTGTCTTGTTACCATAACCTAAAATATAAGAAAAACATTTTGTACGGTAACACTTGCCAAATGCAAGTCGATGCAAATGTATCAGTGGGCAGTAAATTTGCCACGTTCGTAAAATTGAATTATGTAAGAAAGGGATGCACAGGTTATAGACAGAAATTACACATGTAACTTCTGTTATTTTCAAACTAAGCCTTAAATGTTGAGCCAACGCGTCACCGTATATCCGTGTACAGTAACCGCATGTCCGGCGCCTGTTTGCATTCCGTTCCTTCGCATTCTTCGACTAAAGCAAAATTCGTGAAAAGCAACATTGTACGCAGATTAAAGCCGTAGAACGATAAAATCCTGGCTTTACATTCTGAAAATATATACTTAAATTCGGATGATGTTAATAGCCTACAAGACAAGATTTCTATACAATAATATATTTTATTCAGTTTCTTTTGTCGTTAATTAATAAGTTGAGGTCTTCCATATTTACATCCTGTTTTGGGATAACCGGTTCAAATGAATTTCGCAATGTAGGGTGGGATACATTTTAATGCTTGATAATGTAAAACAGTTTCTAGTGTTTGTTCAACGATATCGTATCTTCAATAGTAACAAATGTGATATTTTAAAACCTTAACCCTTAGATATGCTACATTTCATCTCTCTCGAAATTTATGTGTCATGTTTCTCTCTCTCAATTCCTTCATGTTCTATGCTTCAATGTTTAAACATGCTCTAAGCATAACCTGTTACAGAACAATAGCAATTTCAAAAGAGAATCCTTTCTTCGACCTTCGAATTCGTCTTCTTATTAAAACATCAGTTATGGCTCCGACAAGTCACATAAGTCATGGGCTATGGCCAATTCCTCGTGTGACATAATTAACCCTGACTCATTTTGAAACCTTTAGGGCATTCCCATGGGTCTTTGCGTCCTGTTTTTGGTTTATTATATGTTTTCGGGCTGATTTTGAAAGACTGTGAAAGAGTCAGTGTACGTAATTTACCCCACATTATGACTATGACTACCTGCTGAGTGTGTCTTAAGTTTCATTTAAATTAATAAAACTAATCAACCGACAGACTAAATCTTGTTTCTATGTAAATAACAAATTACTGAAATGTTGCCACGACAGCCACGTTGAATGCGTTGTCGTGAAAAGCTATAAATTTTATTGTGTTAGGGTGTAGCCAATTAATAAGATTTATATTTCACATCACGCTGAGGATAATAAGCGTATGACACGATAATCTTTTTATGACTAATTTTTCACAACTTGCATGAATAGCAACTAAACTGCCTAGTTACTGTCTGAGTGCATGTTTTTCAGAACGGGTATAGTATATCTACAGGTACAATATTAAAAATACGTTTAATCGTCGGAGTGATGGAATATCAAGAAAAAACTTACATTAGACGTGTTGTTGAGCAAGTTAGGACAGCGAGGCATCACATAACTATAATAAACGAATTATATTTTGATCAGCTGATATTCCCCGACATTTTACATCTAGTTCTTAGAGTTATATAGGCGACTATTTTTTAGTAACAAGTTACAAGGGAAATATTTAGCTGATATATAATTCGTTTAGAACAGCTGAACTACAAGCTAGTCTCGACAGACGACAGCCGGCACTTATCTCAGAAAGGTCGCGGGTTCAGTAACATCTTAACGTCCTTAACAAGTGAATCCGACAGTGTCAGTGCATGTACTTTGCGAGGGTATACCTACCAACTGTAGTCATAGTCTGCCAGCATAGATCTATTCCCCTTGTAAATGTCCATTGCAATGGTGTGTTTGATTTCGCGTCTATAACTTGCATCACCAATGATTCAAACTCTGTGTCATTAATACCAAACCTTTCCACGATCTGTCTCTTCGTCTTGTTGTACAGTCGCTCCTTTCTATTTACCTCCTCTTCGTAATTATCATTATGTTCGATGGCATAGAATATGCCTGCACCTACCAAACAGTACACAACAACCAAAAAGAAGCGGGAAATTAAGGTTCTAAGATCTTTTTTTGCTCCCATACTTCTGTAGCTGTTTTAACACCGGCACTTTTATTAGTTTTAATATGCTAGACGTTTCAGTATGACAAATATGAGCACTGAAGTGTACATTGTTGACCTTATGCATCCTATAGTGCTCATTAACATCATAAAAGTTTACCTAATTTACATCCCAGCAAGATACACAAAGCTCACCGTCTGTAAACAGATTAATGCCAAAGATGTTCGTATGCGGCTAACTAGATAAACATGCATAAACGCCTACAAGTGACAAGTATATTTGTATGGCCCTAATGACCGATATTACAATGTCTTCGTAGATGTAAAGCCACCGCCGGTTTGCCGAAAAATGTTTATCACCAAGGTTCAAGCCGAAGCGAAGATCGATAAGTCAAAAAGAAAAACATCTCTTGATGGACCCACTCGATGCAATATCTGCAATAATTAAATATGTAAATCTTTTAAAAGACTGAAAGGCTCGAGTCGAGCTTTTAGGCTTTATTCATTAAATACTGCGTGTAAAAGGCCCGATCAAACGAGAACGCAAGTCATCGCAAGTTTTTACTTGCGCTTGCTTGTACCTCGTTTGACCACCAACTTGCGATGACTTGCGATGACTTGCGTTAGCTTGCGAATGATTTGAACTGGTTCAAACTTCATCGCAAGTTTTTGTAAACTTGCGAGCACTTGCGACACGTCAATCTCGTATCCCGAGCCTGCGATCCTTTAGGAAGAGGCGACACGTTTGAACACCAAGCCGGCAAATTCAAGCAAGTTTTTCGTGACCAGTTGCCATGGTAACATAAAGTATGCATAAAGCTAGGCTGGTCCCTAGTCCTCTGTGCTCGTGCTCTATTTATCTCTGTGGTTGTTAAAAAAAGCGGGAAACGTCGCAGTCGAATACCGTTCATTCCAAATGCTTCAAAAACACCGAAAAACTGGAAAAAGTCGACGAAAATGTTTCCAATAAGAGTGAGAACATGAAAGAAAGTCAAAACAAGTTTACTTGCGATGACTTGCGTTCTCGTTTGATCGGGTCTTACTCTCGGTTTCAGTTTGCTTTTCAAAACGAGATTCTAATATTAGTTCAAAATTACGTAACGTTGTTTACTAACTAGCCAACTTCCAATGAAATTACACAACAAATGTTCCAAATTTGCAACCTAAGTTCGAAATTAGGTTGCTAAGTTCAAAACTAGGTTCCAAAGTACGTGCGAATTTGTGACATCAAACCGTTTGGTTTAATATATCGCAGCTATACTTTCCCCTCATATCCAAACGTTTTGTTTACTTAAATACTGTACTTTTGTTCTAATGTCAATTCGTAATTCGGAACGTACTTTGGAACCTAGTTTTGAACTTAGCAACCTAATTTCGAACTTAGGTTGCAAATTTGGAACATTTGTTGTGTAATTTCATTGGAAGTTGGCTAATTAGTAAACAACGTTACGTAATTTTGAACTAATATTAGAATCGCGTTTTGAAAAGCAAACTGAAACCGAGAGTAACAGCCGTTCAACCAATGAGATTGTTCTTAAGTTTGTCAAAGTACATGACCCCGCGTACAGTTAACTAAGTGCTCAGGCTACGATACGGGTGCAGTGGAAAACAGGCAAAACAGCCTTGGCTTACGTTATTTCATTTTGATAGTTTTTCATTAGTACAAAACAATTTTACTATGAGTTAGACCAACGCAGATGTCCCCATGCATAGCCAAACCGCGATAATTTATCCCAAACCGCGATATGCAGAACAATTTGACAATGAGCTCGGCTCTCACAGCCATGAGAACGTTTGCAATCAACTGGTACGAATATCATGCAGTGGTGATAAAACTCCTTCTCAAGATAATGAGTGATACATATAGAACCAGATGCTGATTCATATCTCACGAAAGTCGAAAAAACAAACAAAAAATGGAAAAAAGAGCTTTTAAAGAAGCTCGTTGATAATTTGATTCCAGTACGTTCATTTTGGTAAAAAAAATTAAGGAGGCAATAAACGTTTTGCTATGTGAAATATATTAACTACTTAATATTAACCGAAAGTGAGGTCTTTACGGTAAGATAAACCGAGATCTTGCGGCATGTTGTAAAACACGGATTGGACTGGACTCGACTTGTAAATCGACTTGTAACTCGAAAATCTGTAAAACGCGGACTCGAAAATCTGTAAAACGCGGACTCGAAAATCTGTTAAACGCGGACTCGAAAATCTGTAAAACCGATTAATGTATCCTTGCGAAGGTAGGTTTCTATTAATCACTCGGCAGACTTACAGTACATATCAGATAGACAAATGCTTTAGTACTATTTTACAAACATAACGAATAACAAAAAAACAATACTACCATTTGCAAGCAACCGTCAACTGCAAACGTTTTCCACGTTTGTTTACGATACAAACGCACACGTTTGGAGTTATTTTTATACACGTTTGTAGGTCCCGCCCATGTTTGTTTTATAAACGTAAGAGCTAGGTTTTAGATCAAATATAGCGTGTTTTGTTTATCGATTTTACATTGAATATTAGATACAATGCCTGAGGTTAGGATTGCCTTGGGGTTAGGATAAACGCGGATACGGACGGACGGACGGATATGTGGCGGACGGACGGACTGATGACTTCAATTGTCATGAAACGCTATTTAAAAGTCATATCCGCGTTTTAAAACGCAGATATGGTATAGAAAATGCTTCTCGTGCCTTTTAAAGTCATATCCGCTTTTTAAAACGCGGATATGGTAAAGAAAATGCTTATCGTGCCTTTTAAAGTCATATCCGCTTTTTAAAACGCAGATATATGGTAAAGAAAATGCTTCTCGTGCCTTTTAAAGTCATATCCGCTTTTTAAAACGCAGATATGGTAAAGAAAATGCTTCTCGTGCCTTTTAAAGTCATATCCGCTTTTTAAAACGCGGATATGGTAAAGAAAATGCTTATCGTGCCTTTTAAAGTCATATCCGCGTTTTAAAACGCAGATATGGTAAAGAAAATGCTTCTCGTGCCTTTTAAAGTCATATCCGCTTTTTAAAACGCAGATATGGTAAAGAAAATGCTTCTCGTGCCTTTTAAAGTCATATCCGCTTTTTAAAACGCGGATATGGTAAAGAAAATGCTTCTCGTGCCTTTTAAAGTCATATCCGCGTTTTAAAACGCAGATATGGTATAGAAAATGCTTCTCGTGCCTTTTAAAGTCATATCCGCGTTTTAAAACGCGGATATGGTATAGAAAATGCTTCTCGTGCCTTTTAAAGTCATATCCGCTTTTTAAAACGCGGATATGGTAAAGAAAATGCTTCTCGTGCCTTTTAAAGTCATATCCGCTTTTTAAAACGCAGATATGGTAAAGAAAATGCTTCTCGTGCCTTTTAAAGTCATATCCGCGTTTTAAAACGCAGATATGGTATAGAAAATGCTTCTCGTGCCTTTTAAAGTCATATCCGCGTTTTAAAACGCGGATATGGTAAAGAAAATGCTTCTCGTGCCTTTTAAAGTCATATCCGCGTTTTAAAACGCAGATATGGTAAAGAAAATGCTTCTCGTGCCTTTTAAAGTCATATCCGCGTTTTAAAACGCAGATATGGTATAGAAAATGCTTCTCGTGCCTTTTAAAGTCATATCCGCGTTTTAAAACGCAGATATGGTATAGAAAATGCTTCTCGTGCCTTTTAAAGTCATATCCGCGTTTTAAAACGCAGATATGGTAAAGAAAATGCTTCTCGTGCCTTTTAAAGTCATATCCGCGTTTTAAAACGCAGATATGGTAAAGAAAATGCTTCTCGTGCCTTTTAAAGTCATATCCGCGTTTTAAAACGCAGATATGGTAAAGAAAATGCTTCTCGTGCCTTTTAAAGTCATATCCGCTTTTAAAACGCAGATATGGTAAAGAAAATGCTTCTCGTGCCTTTTAAAGTCATATCCGCTTTTTAAAACGCGGATATGGTAAAGAAAATGCTTCTCGTGCCTTTTAAAGTCATATCCGCGTTTTAAAACGCAGATATGGTATAGAAAATGCTTCTCGTGCCTTTTAAAGTCATATCCGCGTTTTAAAACGCAGATATGGTAAAGAAAATGCTTCTCGTGCCTTTTAAAGTCATATCCGCTTTTTAAAACGCAGATATGGTAAAGAAAATGCTTCTCGTGCCTTTTAAAGTCATATCCGCTTTTTAAAACGCGGATATGGTAAAGAAAATGCTTCTCGTGCCTTTTAAAGTCATATCCGCTTTTTAAAACGCAGATATGGTAAAGAAAATGCTTCTCGTGCCTTTTAAAGTCATATCCGCGTTTTAAAACGCAGATATGGTATAGAAAATGCTTCTCGTGCCTTTTAAAGTCATATCCGCGTTTTAAAACGCGGATATGGTAAAGAAAATGCTTCTCGTGCCTTTTAAAGTCATATCCGCGTTTTAAAACGCAGATATGGTATAGAAAATGCTTCTCGTGCCTTTTAAAGTCATATCCGCGTTTTAAAACGCGGATATGGTATAGAAAATGCTTCTCGTGCCTTTTAAAGTCATATCCGCTTTTTAAAACGCAGATATGGTATAGAAAATGCTTCTCGTGCCTTTTAAAGTCATATCCGCGTTTTAAAACGCGGATATGGTAAAGAAAATGCTTCTCGTGCCTTTTAAAGTCATATCCGCGTTTTAAAACGCAGATATGGTATAGAAAATGCTTCTCGTGCCTTTTAAAGTCATATCCGCGTTTTAAAACGCAGATATGGTAAAGAAAATGCTTCTCGTGCCTTTTAAAGTCATATCCGCTTTTTAAAACGCTGATATGGTATAGAAAATGCTTCGTGCCTTTTAAAGTCATATCCGCGTTTTAAAACGCAGATATGGTAAAGAAAATGCTTCTCGTGCCTTTTAAAGTCATATCCGCGTTTTAAAACGCAGATATGGTATAGAAAATGCTTCTCGTGCCTTTTAAAGTCATATCCGCGTTTTAAAACGCAGATATGGTAAAGAAAATGCTTCTCGTGCCTTTTAAAGTCATATCCGCTTTTTAAAACGCAGATATGGTATAGAAAATGCTTCTCGTGCCTTTTAAAGTCATATCCGCGTTTTAAAACGCAGATATGGTAAAGAAAATGCTTCTCGTGCCTTTTAAAGTCATATCCGCTTTTAAAACGCGGATATGGTAAAGAAAAATGCTTCTCGTGCCTTTTAAAGTCATATCCGCTTTTTAAAACGCAGATATGGTAAAGAAAATGCTTCTCGTGCCTTTTAAAGTCATATCCGCGTTTTAAAACGCAGATATGGTATAGAAAATGCTTCTCGTGCCTTTTAAAGTCATATCCGCGTTTTAAAACGCGGATATGGTAAAGAAAATGCTTCTCGTGCCTTTTAAAGTCATATCCGCGTTTTAAAACGCAGATATGGTAAAGAAAATGCTTCTCGTGCCTTTTAAAGTCATATCCGCGTTTTAAAACGCAGATATGGTATAGAAAATGCTTCTCGTGCCTTTTAAAGTCATATCCGCGTTTTAAAACGCAGATATGGTATAGAAAATGCTTCTCGTGCCTTTTAAAGTCATATCCGCGTTTTAAAACGCAGATATGGTAAAGAAAATGCTTCTCGTGCCTTTTAAAGTCATATCCGCGTTTTAAAACGCAGATTATTACTAATGATATAGACATAGCTTGTATCACTGAGACGTGGTTAAAGGAAACTGTTCCCGATAAAGCTGTGGCTGTTTCTGGAATGACATTGGTTAGAAATGATAGAACGTATGGTACAGGAGGGGGTGTTGCTTTATATGTGAACAACAAAATACCATTTAAAATTCGCAAGGACTTGAATGACCCCTTGTTTGAGTGTCAATGGGTTACATTACGTCCAAAATGGTTACCAAGAGCAATTTCAAAAATTGTGGTGTGCTGCGTATACCTACCACCGAGTCATAGCGAGATAGACAGTTTTTATGATTACTTTTATAATTGCTATGACAAACTCTGTACTGAAAGTCCTAACTCAGCTTTCATTGTTTCGGGCGATTTTAACCCAACGAGTAACGGCTTTCAACAGAGTCGATTAAATAGACACTGTAGTCTCAAACAAGTTGTTAAGGTTCCGACACGGAATAACAATATACTTGATTTGATTTTACAAATATCGCGCATTTCTATATAAATCCTGAGGTCTTGGCACCTCTATCAACATCAGATCATAACATTGTGTTGTGGAAAGCGAGAACTGATGCCTCTGTAGTAAAGGCTGGAAACATAGTAAAGGTAAAGTGAGAGATCTCAACCATACAAGTACGGAACAGTTTGGGGTTTTTCTAGAGAACTATGACTGGAGTGAACTTTTCTCTAACAAAGGACTCGATGAGAAAGTTGATGCTTTTCTTCATTTTACTAAAGTGATTATCAACGAGTTTTTTCCCGAAAGAATAATAAAAAGCATACCAACGATAAACCCTTTATGACGCAAAAATTAAATCTCTGATGGATAAAAGAAATAAAGCTTTTAAAAACAATAAAACTGAGCTCTTCAAATATTTACGTAGACAAGTTTCAGCTGAGATAAAGAAAGCCAAGCTGCAGTTTTATGATAAAAGGTAAGACCAAACCATAGTTCATGCCCAAAAGCATGGTGGAAGCAAGTTAAAAGATTAATTGGATCAAGGAAAAACGCTGTGACTCTAGTAGACTCCGAGACAAATCTCCAAATGAACGATAAACAATCGGCAGATTCAATTAATAACTTCTTTGCTAATTTAACGATAAATTATCCACATATATCAAACGAGTGGCTAGAAATGCAATGCCCGGATGATCTACCGTTAATCAGTGTTGAAGAAGTTGCTAGAGAATTGAATGCAATTAATGTTAACAAGGCACCTGGGCCAAATGATCCACCTTTGAAGATTCTGAAAATGTTTTCGAAATTGTTTGCCGTTCCCCTTGCTGAAATTTTTAATGAGTCATTTCAGACAAAGAAATTTCCTGAAACTTGGAAAAATACAAAGTAACTGGGATTCCTAAGATCACACCATGTACAATCGCTGAAAACCTTAGACCGATTGCATTAACCAGTGTTTTATCAAAGTTCAGGAATCCTTTACCAACAAGTGGATAAATGAAGATATAAATGGAAAATTTCCAATTCCCAATATGGAGGGCTCCCAGGATCTTCGACTTTGTATGCCCTTCTAAATCTACTCCACAACTGGTATAGAGCAATGGACGAGCCACAAAGAGTAATACGAATAATTTTTCTTGACTTTAGAAAAGCGTTCGATCTAATTAATCATAATATACTGCTAAGAAATATGAAAGAGATGGGAGTTAGATTGGCCTTAATCCAATGGTTTGGAACATACCTCAATAAAGATCATTTTACTAAATTTGGGAATGATACGTCTGATTATGCATATATCAATGGCGGAGTGCCACAAGGAAGTAAACTCGGACCAATTGCCTTTGTAATAAAGATTGATAAACTTCCTCTGTAATAAAGAAGAAATCCAACTCATGATATCAACCAACATGGAAACTAATGTTATACTTGAACATGATACATTAATGTTTATGGATGACACTACATTATACGAGGTACTAGATGTCAGCCACCATATTTCTGGGAAGCAACTGGGTGGTGCTGAAAGTAAAGTTAAGAGCGTTTTAAGGTTTACTGAAGAAGATATGATGGAGTTAAATCAAACGAAATGCAAAGAAATGATAATTGACTTTCGAAAAATGTAACTGTTATTCCACCGCTAGAAATCAATAGACATGTATTTGAAAGGGTTAAATGTTACAAATTACTTGGTTTATGGATTGATGACAATTTGAAGTGGTCAACTAACACATGCTATATTGTTAAAAAAGCGGTAAAAGACTGTATTTTCTGAAGATGTTAAAAGGTTATGGTGCACCAAAGCAGGATTTAAAAGCCTTTATATGGCTGTCATAAGATCGACACTTGAATATTGTGCTAAAATTTGGCACGGAAACTTAACCAAGGAACAGTCTACTGACATAGAACGAGTTCAGAAGCGTGCGCTTAGGATAATTTGTCCTGGTCTGACTTATGAAGAAGCATTACTGGACTGTAACCTTAAAACATTAAAGGCTCGCAGAGAAGAGATGTGCGGAAACCTTATAAAAACAATGACAGACCCTAGACATAGATTACACAGTTTATTGCCAGAAACAGTTAATCAGATAAGACAGAGACAAACTAGATCAAATGGAGAAAAACTGTATAATTTTAGATATCGAACTGAACGATTTAAAAATAGCCCAATTGTGTATGGGATTGAATGTTTTAACCGAACGCTGGAGTCGAAGTAAATTTATCGAATTCTATCAAAAAATTTTCAAATTTTATTTAAGATTACTTGTAAATATTAACTCTTAACATTAGTCTTAGTATATTTTTTTATACAGTTTAAATGTAATTCACATTGTAAATTAGTATTTAGTATTTACTATTTAATGTGAAATTCTAGAAAGATTAAAGATGAAAGATTAAAGATATGGTAAAGAAAATGCTTCTCGTGCCTTTTAAAGTCATATCCGCGTTTTAAAACGCAGATATGGTATAGAAAATGCTTCTCGTGCCTTTTAAAGTCATATCCGCGTTTTAAAACGCAGATATGGTATAGAAAATGCTTCTCGTGCCTTTTTTTTATCTTTAATCTTTAATCTTTAATCTTTCTAGAATTTCACATTAAATAGTAAATACTAAATACTAATTTACAATGTGAATTACATTTAAACTGTATAAAAAAATATACTAAGACTAATGTTAAGAGTTAATATTTACAAGTAATCTTAAATAAAATTTGAAAATTTTTTGATAGAATTCGATAAATTTACTTCGACTCCAGCGTTCGGTTAAAACATTCAATCCCATACACAATTGGGCTATTTTTAAATCGTTCAGTTCGATATCTAAAATTATACAGTTTTTCTCCATTTGATCTAGTTTGTCTCTGTCTTATCTGATTAACTGTTTCTGGCAATAAACTGTGTAATCTATGTCTAGGGTCTGTCATTGTTTTTATAAGGTTTCCGCACATCTCTTCTCTGCGAGCCTTTAATGTTTTAAGGTTACAGTCCAGTAATGCTTCTTCATAAGTCAGACCAGGACAAATTATCCTAAGCGCACGCTTCTGAACTCGTTCTATGTCAGTAGACTGTTCCTTGGTTAAGTTTCCGTGCCAAATTTTAGCACAATATTCAAGTGTCGATCTTATGACAGCCATATAAAAGGCTTTAAATCCTGCTTTGTGCACCATAACCTTTTAACATCTTCAGAAAATACAGTCTTTACCGCTTTTTTAACAATATAGCATGTGTTAGTTGACCACTTCAAATTGTCATCAATCCATAAACCAAGTAATTTGTAACATTTAACCCTTTCAAATACATGTCTATTGATTTCTAGCGGTGGAATAACAGTTACATTTTTTCGAAAGTCAATTATCATTTCTTTGCATTTCGTTTGATTTAACTCCATCATATCTTCTTCAGTAAACCTTAAAACGCTCTTAACTTTACTTTCAGCACCACCCAGTTGCTTCCCAGAAATATGGTGGCTGACATCTAGTACTCGTATAATGTAGTGTCATCCATAAACATTAATGTATCATGTTCAAGTATAACATTAGTTTCCATGTTGGTTGATATCATGAGTTGGATTTCTTCTTTATTACAGAGGAAGTTTATCAATCTTTATTACAAAGGCAATTGGTCCGAGTTTACTTCCTTGTGGCACTCCGCCATTGATATATGCATAATCAGACGTATCATTCCCAAATTTAGTAAAATGGATCTTTATTGAGGTATGTTCCAAACCATTGGATTAAGGCCAATCTAACTCCCATCTCTTTCATATTTCTTAGCAGTATATTATGATTAATTAGATCGAACGCTTTCTAAAGTCAAGAAAATTATTCGTATTACTCTTTGTGGCTCGTCCATTGCTCTATACCAGTTGTGGAGTAGATTTAGAAGGGCATACAAAGTCGAAGATCCTGGGAGCCCTCCATATTGGGAATTGAAATTTTCCCATTTATATCTTCATTTATCCACTTGTTTAAAGGATTCCTGAACTTTGATAAAACACTGGTTAATGCAATCGTTTCTTTTTTTTTTCTATTGCGTTTTAAAAAAATTAAAAGTGAAAGAAAATGGCTTCTCGACTGCTTACAAAGTCGCCATGCGCGTTTAAGAAAGCATAAGATGTAACAAGTAAAAATGCTTCTCGTGCCTTTTAAAGTCATATCCGCGTTTTAAAACGCAGATATGGTAAAGAAAATGCTTCTCGTGTTTTAAAGTCATATCCGCGTTTTAAAACGCAGATATGGTAAAGAAAATGCTTCTCGTGCCTTTTAAAGTCATATCCGCGTTTTAAAACGCAGATATGGTAAAGAAAATGCTTCTCGTGCCTTTTAAAGTCATATCCGCTTTTTAAAACGCAGATATGGTAAAGAAAATGCTTCTCGTGCCTTTTAAAGTCATATCCGCTTTTTAAAACGCAGATATGGTAAAGAAAATGCTTCTCGTGCCTTTTAAAGTCATATCCGCGTTTTAAAACGCAGATATGGTATAGAAAATGCTTCTCGTGCCTTTTAAAGTCATATCCGCGTTTTAAAACGCAGATATGGTAAAGAAAATGCTTCTCGTGCCTTTTAAAGTCATATCCGCTTTTAAAACGCAGATATGGTAAAGAAAATGCTTCGTGCCTTTTAAAGTCATATCCGCGTTTTAAAACGCAGATATGGTAAAGAAAATGCTTCTCGTGCCTTTTAAAGTCATATCCGCTTTTTAAAACGCAGATATGGTATAGAAAATGCTTCTCGTGCCTTTTAAAGTCATATCCGCGTTTTAAAACGCAGATATGGTAAAGAAAATGCTTCTCGTGCCTTTTAAAGTCATATCCGCGTTTTAAAACGCAGATATGGTATAGAAAATGCTTCTCGTGCCTTTTAAAGTCATATCCGCGTTTTAAAACGCAGATATGGTAAAGAAAATGCTTCGTGCCTTTTAAAGTCATATCCGCGTTTTAAAACGCAGATATGGTAAAGAAAATGCTTCTCGTGCCTTTTAAAGTCATATCCGCGTTTTAAAACGCAGATATGGTAAAGAAAATGCTTCTCGTGCCTTTAAAGTCATATCCGCGTTTTAAAACGCAGATATGGTAAAGAAAATGCTTCTCGTGCCTTTTAAAGTCATATCCGCGTTTTAAAACGCAGATATGGTAAAGAAAATGCTTCTCGTGCCTTTTAAAGTCATATCCGCGTTTTAAAACGCAGATATGGTAAAGAAAATGCTTCTCGTGCCTTTTAAAGTCATATCCGCGTTTTAAAACGCAGATATGGTAAAGAAAATGCTTCTCGTGCCTTTTAAAGTCATATCCGCGTTTTAAAACGCAGATATGGTATAGAAAATGCTTCTCGTGCCTTTTAAAGTCATATCCGCTTTTTAAAACGCAGATATGGTATAGAAAATGCTTCTCGTGCCTTTTAAAGTCATATCCGCGTTTTAAAACGCAGATATGGTAAAGAAAATGCTTCTCGTTTTAAAGTCATATCCGCGTTTTAAAACGCAGATATGGTATAGAAAATGCTTCTCGTGCCTTTTAAAGTCATATCCGCGTTTTAAAACGCAGATATGGTAAAGAAAATGCTTCTCGTGCCTTTTAAAGTCATATCCGCGTTTTAAAACGCAGATATGGTAAAGAAAATGCTTCTCGTGCCTTTTAAAGTCATATCCGCGTTTTAAAACGCAGATATGGTAAAGAAAATGCTTATCGTTTTAAAGTCATATCCGCGTTTTAAAACGCAGATATGGTAAAGAAAATGCTTCTCGTGCCTTTTAAAGTCATATCCGCGTTTTAAAACGCAGATATGGTAAAGAAAATGCTTCTCGTGCCTTTTAAAGTCATATCCGCGTTTTAAAACGCAGATATGGTAAAGAAAATGCTTCTCGTGCCTTTTAAAGTCATATCCGCGTTTTAAAACGCAGATATGGTAAAGAAAATGCTTCTCGTGCCTTTTATGAAAATGCATCTCGTGTCTCTCTTTATGGTATAGAAAATACCTCTCGTGCCGGATCGTCCGTCCGTCCGCCCGTCCCTCCGTCACCCATCCGTATCCGCGTTTATCCTAACCCATCTCGACTGTCCGCATGCAGTCAGGAAATGTACATTGTTCATTAAGTGCTGCACACAAGAGCGGATGATATTTTGTAATAATGTGAAATGTTTCTCGCATGATTTTTACTGTGAAATCAAGTCAACTTATTGGTTGTAAATTGGGTACAAAACTTCATCGATTTTCATAATTGTCAGTCTTTTTCAGAGCAAATTAAATCATACATTTTATAACTTCAAGGTCGCTCTGGGAGGGCTGCTCGTGCTCGCGCACAGTACGAGCTGACATGGAGATAGACTGGTGAGATAGTTGGTGATATTTGTAACTGCCCATCCTTATAGTATTTCTGTGCAGTCTAGTTGTCAGAACTAGATCGCTAGGTGGAGGAGGCAAACACCCCCTGGCTTTAACAGTTCTCCACAGCCATAGCAGCGTGACACTCGAATATCAAGGTATGGGAGTCTCGCGAATGTGAATGAACCGGGATCTTGTTTCAGTCTTGATGGACTGTACTGCTGGGCTTGGTAGGTTGGAAGAGGACTGGTTTGGGCTTGATAAATTGGATCAACTGGTGATCTCTGGGTAATAGGTAGGTATCAAACCACGTTGAAGGGTGACGTTTCTCGGTGTCATGCCACGTTGGAAAGAGACGGTTGTCGGTGTCAAACCACATCGAAGGGCGTCGTTTGTCGGTCTCATGCCTCGTCGGAAGGCGACGGTTGTCGGTGTCAAACAACATTAAATGGCGTGGCTGCGACTGGATCACGCGACTGGAAACAACAGACATACCTTCAGTTGGTTTCTTGTTAGCGGATCCTTTCCTTTTCCTTGTTCCACTTTTACGCCCTTTGTTCTGAGGCATATTGATGTTGGCTAGCGAAGTTAGGTTTGGAGAACGTTTTTGCTTCTTAAACCAATTGAGAAATTATTTTAGACGTTTCATCGTTTCTGCCACGACCACGGTGTGGGAGCACAAACTGTACGTACACCAGTTCACGCATGCTTGGTCGCACGACACTTTGCCACATTCTGGAAATACTACGATTTTATGTGCGTTCTCAGATGAAGTACTGGAAACCATGAAAATCAGTTGAGAATTTGGTTGGCATCTTCCAGATATGTAAATCGTTGCTGACTAAAGTAGTAGCTTTGTCAAACATGCATTTCAGGATAGGAAATGAAATGTCGATGATTTGTGCATCTTCGGTGCTTTTGGTGTTTCGGTTATTTTGATTGAGCAGAACTTTTTGTTTAGAGATTTCTTCTGAAGATTTGTCATCGCGTAAAAGTTCTGTTCTTCTACTTTCAGAAACGAGAATTCCTCTGTAAGTTGGTATTGGCCTCTTCCCAAAACTGCTAGAAACTGCTCGTCCTGCTGACGTTGTATTTCACTTCTCATCCTCTCCACATAAGGAAGTAGTGAAGACTCTTTCTTAGGGCAGTTGGAATTATCTTCAGATTTAACGAGTCGATTCATACACTCGTTAGCATTTTGAGTGTAGACCTTTGGAGGATATCCCAGGCCACATACAGATCGGATATCTGCTCTGGCGGTTTCTCTAATGACATGAACTTTTTCTTTAAGGAAATAATCGAAAATTTAGCCCCGTTTTCATGGATGGTGATCGGTGTCGGTAACAGAATTTTCAAATTCCTTGGCAGAAGTGCAGTCGACCAAACCTCCATCAATGCCACCGTCCACTTCGAATACTATTTCTGAAGCAATCGTTCCCAGTAATTCCAAATTGACGCAGTTTCCGCTTGACGTTGTCCCTCATATGAATATCACAACGCAAATGCTTTGCGTCTGGATAAGCATCTGAGAAGGCTTTGGCCATGGTTTCTTTACCGTCGGTTCCGTAAACTAAAACTCCATTTGTTCCTACGCGGTATTTAGTGTCTTGTAAGACGTGCAAAGTTTTTGTTTGTGAAGCAGTCCTGGCCCAATGAAAACGGGGTGGTTTCCTTTGTCTGTCTTTAACATAAGACTATTTCTGTATGTAGTGAAAGTAAAATAGAAACCGACAATTTGAAACGTTGCATCCACACCAAGAACACAAATTTTGTTGGATTCGTCAGTCCGCGTTTTATACAAGTTCAGTCCAGTCCGCGTATTACAGCATGCCGAGGTAGTTTATTTTTATTATATGGTTTGGTTTTGTTGTAGGGCATTAAAAATTTCGTAATGCCCCTGCGGGGCATTACGTGATTTTCCGGACAGCTGATTAGCCAATCATATCGCGTAAACTACAGAAACTAGCGCTTGCCATTTAAAGTGCATATGTCACAATTACCATTTTTTTATCAAAAATCGGCCGTGACGAGACAATTCGAATGATATACATCATTCTTTAAACGGATAAATACTTCCAGAGATATTTTGGCTCAAACATGCCAAAAAATGGGTTCAACTTGGGAAAAGGGGCTGAAAGAGGCTGAGTATGAGCGAGCCGCGATGACGTCAAATCAGGAAGTTACATTTTGTTTACAACATAATAAAATATAAAATATAGTCAAACTGGAAGCGAAAAACTATTCGAAATATTATATTTTCTGTTTGGAACGTTTGGGGTGCATTTTACGCAAGACGCAAAAGAAGTGGTACAGAACCGTTCCCAGAATTTGGTAAATATTTTCTATAATGACGGTGACGAGAACGGTGTGAGCAAGCCTGCAAATGAAGTCATGGAGCCTGCAAATAAAAAGTGGGACCCCCGTGCTGGACTTGAAGTCAATTTACTCAAAATATTTACAAGTAATTTATTAAAAAATTAAAAATTAAAGGATATGCGCTTGGATGAAAACTGAGAACGTAGTAAAAGACGAAAATTGGAATGTAGTTAGTAAATTAAGGTTTGCTTTTTTGTAATATATTGTGCTGTGCTGCCTTGAATATATTTTATTACGTGCCACATACAGTGCCTATAAAAAAAAATATATATATAAAATAAAAAACAGTCATGGAGATGATGTGTGACTTCAAGATTGACCACATGTCTTGATATTTTTCAATATATTGCTTATAAATGGTATTTATAATAATAATAAAATGGTATATATAATAATATAGACATCATTTATATCACTTATGTAGAAACACAAAAATGAACAGAAATGAGGCTCAATGAAGATTCAATAACATAGACAGACATCACATAACTTGTTACTTTGTCTAATATTTACCACGTCTCTCTGTTATGTGTATGATCACTGTTTAGATAAAGCATATTAGTGATATAATAGGGTGAATCCTGGATTGGGGAAATTAATGTTTTGACCAAATTTCCCAAATTTTTACGGCCAAATTCTCCAGTCCCCGCATATGTTTTATCCCAATCAATCCCATTTCTTTTATTGTCCCAGTTGTTGAGTGAATCCCCCAAAGTGCACCAAAAAAATTTCCCCAGCCAGCTCCCATGCAAATCTCAGCTCATTTTATTCTTCAGGAATCTCATATGAGCTAAACAGTAATATGCCCCTAATGCTGTCTATACTCGTTATATTTTCACATGTTTAATCCCAACCCTATTCCTACCCCCTACCCTCTGTAACATAATGATATCAACAATGACTGTAACAATGATATCAACCAATTTCCTTATTAGTGAATTAGGGATACCCATTAATCATAAAACAGTCAAACATATTTCAAATGTAAGAGTAAAAAAACAATCAAAAAATTAATTATGAAAACAAATAAATGTTTTTGATATGTTTTTCTTTGATTTTTCATTTGACTAGTTTTTTCATTTTTTTAGAATACATTAAATTTTCCTTAATCTCAAAATGGTACATCTAAACAATACATACTATCCATCTTGATTTTACAATAGGTAATTGATAAAGATAAACTGGTGACTAAAGCTGGTAAACAACCTACCAGAATGAGTAAAATTGTAAGGTGTTAGTGAAATAAGTAAAATACTAAGGTAGGGCACATCTGACCTGAATAGGATTTCTGGTGGTGTTAGTGGATTTCTATAGGTGTTGTGAATTTTCTGTGCACCCCAAAAAACCCCCAAAAATTTTAAACCCCTCAAAAAATTTTCTAAAAATTTTTTTAAAAATTTAAATGCTCATTGGGATAAATGGCAGTAGTGTGATTGAAATAAAGTAAAAACTAAAGTAGACTAAAAACAAGGATTTTTGAACTAAATAAGACCAAAATCTCAAAAAATTTTCTGGGAGCTTTGCCCTTACCCCAGGCCCAGCTGCTGTGGCTAGCTGGCCACTGCTCGTTCGGCACCCTATCACTCACACTCCACCTCCCCAGCACCCACCCGCATTTCAGCACCCAGACAAAATCTGAAAATCCGCCTATGTTTCATATGTCAGAAAGTACAGCCCCTACAACAACAAAAGTACAACTAGTGTTTGCACAAGCTTGAGACAAGCGAGGCCTGGGTCAGGTCTTCCTTGACTCACTGAGTTTCTTAGTCAATTATTCAGCTATTCTATATAAACCAACAATTCCCATAGCAAGGCCAGGTATATTCAGGCTGTATATTCATAAGGCTGTATACGTGGATAATATAAACATTAGGTGGCGCAATGAAGGTGGTTACATGGAATTACATTTCATTTTATTAAAGAGGAAGTTGACCATGGGTGGCACTTTTCCATGGGTATGCGGTTTACTTACACTTTACATGATGCTGGAATAGTGTGAACAGAGCCCATAGATTATGTGTTACAGAACTATTTTATCCCCTACATACACCTGCTTTACGATGCACTACACAGAAACCAAATAAATATATATTAAGTATCTTGCCCCATAATATGTTCATCTGGTGGATATAGAAAAATATATAGTAACAATTAAATGTATAGTCTGTTTGTCCTTGTCTCACCCATCACATTGTTCCTACGTTGTGGCATCACATTGTGGCCTCTCATCAGTAATGTATACCATATATTAGTAAATGTAATATTGTCTGTGACCTTGTGTCTGTCCTTGTGTTCTGACTATCAAGATGAAAGATACTATAAAAATATATATCATTCTAATATGTTTATCTTATATATCGATACCAAGAATTTGTCTATGCTTAGTAGATTTTGCAGATTTTTCATCTATGTAGTTTTCATCTATTTTTTCTCCACAACTTCATTAAACTTACCTTCCTCACCAAATACTTCAGCGGAATATACTTCCTCGAAACAGCTTCAAAGCGGAGTATGCACTTCTATAATTCCTTGAGAAATTTCTTTTTGCTTGACAAATATGTTCACCTTTCTTCATTAAATATTTCAGATATTTCACCTTTATGCCATTCCAAATTGATAATTCGAATTGTTTTCGTATATGCCAGAAAATTGATTATTTTGTTTGTTTTATAAACATGACTTGACTATATATTATATTGCGGCTTAATATAAACAAAACGCAGCTTCGATTTGACGTCATCAGCCTCTATCGTTGAGCAAATCTTTTTCTCCGTATTTGTTTTGAAAAAAATATTGATGTGCCAAAATATCTCTGGAAAATGACCGTCCATTTAAATTGTATGTAATTGATTTCAATTTACTAACAATTAGCCGATTTTGCCTCGTTGGCTGGTAATTGTGACATATGCGCTAACAATTAGACAACTCGGCCTCGTTATAATGGGCGAATGATAAAGCAGGCATAGCCGAGTTGGCTATTCGCTCAATACTCTTTTGAACTGAAGACCAAGTAATATTTTAGTATAAATTTCCATATAATTTATTGAGAACGCCATAACAATGATTTTAAACTACAAGTTTATCGCTATTAATTTTAATCGTGAATTTTCACGCCATTGTTTTGAATTTTGCTACTAAATAATAATAGTGATTATTGACTATTGTCCGATGTTTTTAATTAAAGATTATCAATATTCTGATTGATTAAATTTCCTCTTTAATTGATTGAAAAAAGAACAATTATTGTCACGTCGAGGACCCTCTAAATCTTTTGGTGTTTATCCCACGGTATTTGTGACACGATATTAAGCAGACTATTTATTAGTCGAAAAGTTCAAAGTAGTATAATTATATATAGGCTATAGTTAATGAAAATAGCGCATTTCTCAAGAAACTATATAAATTCAGCAAACTTCCCATAGTATACATATACCAATGACAATGTAAACCAAAATTTAATGTACAAAATTTTATTTTAATTTTAATTTCCTAGCATTCTATCACAGGAATTCCACTATTATATTAGCTTAGCTAAAGAGGACCCTGCGGCCCCAACCGAAAAGGGCCACCGAGTCCTGGGGTACATCGGGCGCGATGCCCTCGGAAGCTCTGGCACCATTAAAATTTGGCTGTTCTTCATTTTACCTATTCATTTAAAAAGAGTAAAATTCAGTTTAGCAAAGTTTTCAGAAGGATTAGACAAACCTTTATGCATAAAAAATGTATCGTAGGCGCTTATAAACAAGATCAAAGCAGTCGGGAATCAGAAAAGATATAAACTAATGAGTAATGCTTTTGAAAGGACAAGGGCTCCTGGTTTTGCCGGTCAGCCCATAGGAGTTACGCCACTGGATTTTTCCCGCGGCCTGAAAATCAATGATCGATCGAAATTGATGGCCATGCACATGGATCTCAGTTTTCACAAAAGTAAAAAAAAGTTGTAATCGCAATGCTTTGTGGTTTCCCAAGAAGACAACTGTACCTTTTAAATGTTTTATAGATATGTGAATAGACAATTATAAATACAGGGAGCCTGTTTAAACGTGGCGGGCAAGGACTCCGTATTTCAATTTCAATGAGCGAGACATGACCCCCAAGCCCGCCCCTTCCCCCAGGCTCCGCGGTCCCTGAAATAAAATTACAATAATGGCGGGAACCTTGTTAATATATATCTATAGGTTATACATGCAAGCAATGCCAGTTGACATTATAAACTTTTGCTATTTGACTGTTTTGAAACTGGTGTTGTTGTTGTTGTTGTTGTTGTTGTTGTTGTTGTTGTTGTTGTTGTTGTTGTTGTTGTTGTTGTTGTTGTTGTTGAATGCTGTTGTTTTCCCTAAGACTACCGTACAACTCCTGGGTAACTTGATAATGACGTCAAAGTTGGTAAAAAACAGTTTTTGGTCGTCCGAGGTCAACCTCGCAAGCCAGGCTATTTACTTCCGCTTCCTCCCAAACACGAGGTTGGTCCGAGGTGAGTGCTCAGGAATACCCAAAAAGGACTAGGACTAGTTTCATGTATTTACGAGATTGATTTGCCGTTTACTACCATTTACTGCCGTGTATAAAGCCGTGTACGATTACTGCCGTGCACCCTACCCTGGGCCTAACCCGCCTAGAGAGCCATGGGAACGAGGTTGGTCGTGCACTATATTTTGTGAAATGTATTTGCCGTTTCATCCGCGTCCAAATTTACCATGTTACAAAGAACAAGAGATTGCTGTTAGTTCTATAGTCTCGTGTCTAATCTCAATCACACCAAAAATATTACTAGTAAACCAAGCGGCAAAGACACCACATTCGCTTTCTTGCTAGAACCTTTCCCAGTTCCAGGAACATCTGCAAAAATTCGTGTAGGTGCTCCACTTCTCCACGTATTTTCATAGGCATTATACATAGATTGTAGTTCCTTTGCTTGAACGTTTGTCCAGGTTGGCGACATTTTCAAGACCATAAATTAATGCATGCATGTTCTCCCTCGATCAGGAATATTTGGTGACTTGCAATAGTTTTTGCCGTAATCTAAAGATGCTGTATCAATGCCAACACCTCTAATATTTCGATTTATATCGACCAACCATTGGGCCGCTGTGCTGTTGATATATACCTACAACAAACAGAACAAAAACAACGAGATATACAGTCGTAATTCAAACCCTTAAGCCTGGTTCACACTAGAAGCAATTTTGTCGCAGATTATTCTCCTCCTGACTCATGCGAATGAGTGGACTCACAAACAAAAGTTGTGACCATTATGGGATCGGTTTTACAAAGGCATACGTTGATATGTCATTCGCTCGATCACATCGATTATCGCCGACAAAATTGCTAGTGTGAATCAGGCTTTACCCTCACCCTAATCCTAACCCTAATCTTTCGGATAGTAATATGGAATATTGATTTGTCATGGTTTATCTGAGTTCATGCTATGTGCGCGAATAACTAAATTTTATATTATCGTGGACGTGGACCGGTCACAATTTAAAATCGCTAGAGTATATGACGAGTTTGAATATACTTTTATGTGTTGTGATTTTGAAATAGCACATGAATCTAAGTCGTGAACTCTAATCGTATAGGAATATTATCTCAACGTCATATAATCGATCATAACATCTTAAATACTGCATGTATGACGTCCATCGTCTACTCTAGCGATTTTAAATATATATAAATTTTTAGTGTTTCTGCGAATTGACACATTTAAATGACCCAATTTTTTGTGACTACGATATTAATATAAAATTCGACGCACAGCGTGAACTCAGCTTAACCATAACAAACCAAATAAATGGAATATTTCGAATGCTTGGACAATAGAAAAGCCAAAAAGACTAGAATAATGTATAAAAGACGTAATATTTTAGTCATACAATTATATGAGTAAAAATTCCTTCGATTTCTACAATACCAATACGAACCCCGAGTGCAGTTTAACAGTTAGCAAACTGCCCTGACACCTAAATAACATAACACCACTGAAATATCTCGTTATGAGTTTGTAGACGTAGTATCAGTTTTTCGCGTGATCGAACTCGGACACAGGTCAATAGGTCACATTTATAAACTCGCTGTTATACGGTAGACATGCTTTATCTTGCTACTAAATCATGCGAAACACTATCTTTCCTCTCGCGAGACTTTATTTCTCTTCCAGACGTTATATATAATGCGCTTATTTTTGTAACCAGCTAGGAGTATTGACACATTAGTATAAAAAGTCCATATGTATCTTCCTATGTTGTGAGGAACCCCCCCCCCTTCGACGCACTGTTGATTAATGCATTTTTTATTAGCAAACTGGCGTGATACATTACCGAAATGTTTCGTGTAGTATTCGTATATTCTTTGAGTACAGTATTGGTAAAATCCTTGTAAAGAAGGCCAAATAACAACTTTCTTGTTCTTGGTATAAACCAAGGCGTGATTTGAAACTTATTACATACCTATAACTGAGTAGGGAACATCGTCATTTAATGAGCATTAATAACAACTGCGTGATCAGTTGAAAGGTCTTGTTTATGTTTTCGTCGTAGATATAACTCAGGTCAATCCATTTGCAGTCTCCCAGAAGAAACTGACTTTGGAAAAGAGCTAAAACACCGATATTAACTAAAACATCTGCATATATTAGAAAACGCAACTTCGATCAAGCCAATCGGACCTCAGCTGTCTGCTATGGTCTATATAACCTCACAATAAGGCTGATAATTGAGATCAACCATTGCAGTATTTACTCTTACTATCATGAAACTAGACGCAACCACTGCCGAGGACGCAACTCAATACAGAATCTACAGACATTGGTCCAAAATAAATATAAGTACAAATTTCCTGCAGGTTAGTCAATGTTTAGTCCATGTTTTAATTTAATTAATCCTTTCAGTAATTTAGTATTGTGTTATACGAAACCTTAGTTTTCAATAAAAAATGCCTGTTTTCAGTATAGGCCTACATGCACAGAATATCTATCAACGGAAGACAATTACCATTGGTTCAAAGTCAATATCCCACCCATGAAATTAGGACCAAAATTAACTACATTTTCCTGTTAAAAAGTAGTTACTTTAATCAATGTTCAATTTAATTTAATTATTCAATCCTATTCTAATCAATTAGGAGCTCAGGGCCAGGGAACGGAATCCTCTACTGCATTTGAGAGGACTCGCGGAAAACATCAACAGGTGGCCAAAAAGTTCCTCCATAAAAATCGATATATTATATAATCATTACTTTGTAACGGCAATTGTTAAGACATGTTATGCTATTGTATACATCTACACAGTTTTTATATGGAATTGTGAGTCCAAATTGGTATTCTGAGCAATATAGAATGAGAGATAAATTGTAGTGACAGGATTTTAACTCTGTCGCTATAATCTATATAAATGCTGTGCACATATATTCAGCTTCAAGGATTTCATAACTGCAGTGTCGACTTTGAGCAGGCTAAAACCTTGACCTTATTTCCCCCTACAACCTTCAGTCTCGGTTTGCATAGCTGCATGTATATTGCGGTCGTTCTACGAAGTCATGCAATCTTTTAAAAAACTTACTCGTATTTAGTTTTCTCCAAATTGCATTCCCTAAATTATAGAATTCTATGGTCACGTTTACTCATTAATTGCCATTGGAGGTCGACGTCAAGGGTACGTAATTTAGCCTAGCCTGATCGTGACGGGTGAATAGTGGTGACGTAAACAAGACCCCAAGGGGTTTATTTTTCGTGCGTTCACATTGCAACATGCACTTAGCTTGAGTCAACCCGGGTTGACATTCAATTACGGTTGTGGAATTTTTCATTTTTCCTACTTGTTGAGACGATCTTTCTCATTGATGTGTTAGGGCCATTGAACTAAATATTTAGAGCTTCTGGAGGACACACTTACTAAATGAAAATTATTTTATGATAAATATCTGTCATTTAATCATTTGGGTAAATTAGGAAACTGGGTTGATTTTTTTTGTCAGACATTCAAAGTCTCATTTGTCTTCGTTTTTTTTGAATGCGCGTCTATATATATATATATAATTATGACATGCTCACATGCATGTACTATCCTGAATCCCAAGTCAATCCAACCCGTGTTTACATGAAGAAGTACACTAAGCTCAATTATCACGTATGCACAGCTCGTTAACCTGCGTAAACCCGGGTCTTGAGATGGATTACCCGGGTTGGTAAGATATGTAAACGCTTTACGTAAGAAATATATTTGTACATGGCTATATTGACCCAGCCGGGTAGATAGTCAACCTGGGTCGTGTAAAGTTGTAAACGGGAGTACAAATGGTGAGCTGAACGAACGTGTCGAATACATGCACTGGCCAAAAGGAAACTCGTAAAGTCTTTAGTCTTTAGATGTGATACGTACGTCATCATTTTGTCGTTTTTGACGTAACTAGTAAAAAACACTCTCGTAATTATGTACGCGTGTATATTTGATAAAATGACAACGGTTTCCGACACTTACTGACACTATAAAAGACTGAAGAACATTTGTTTATTAGTAATCATATTTTCAAATCAGCTCGAGTATTACAGTAAATATGGCATTTTCAAAAACTGTGTCGCTATTCTTATTTCTACACAATGCGTTTCTTCTGGTCAACTGTAAGTTGGTTGATATGAGTTTTCCTTACGAAAATAACATGGTGACTTGGCCTGGATTATTACCATTTAACGTCTCATTGTTTCACCGAGGACCTTTCCATCAGGCTCCGTTTATGATAGCTTTTGATTTCAAATTGAGTGAGCACACTGGCACACATATAGATGCACCTATGCACTTTGCGGAAGGAAAAGCATCAGTCGATGAAATCCCACCTGAAGATTTGATCGCTGAAGCAATCGTAGTGAATATTACTGAACAAGTATCAAAAGAACGTGATTATGAATTGACTGTGGATGACCTGAAAAACTGGGAAGAGAAACATGGATTGATTCCTGATGGAAGTATTGTGTTTGTCTTGACTGGCTTAGGAAAATATTGGGGAGACTTTGAGAAATACATGGGAGCAAAGAAATCTAATACCACTGGTAATGTTGAAGCAACAATTAGCTTTCATTGGCCAGGTAAACATATTGTTTTGATAGTACCTTGTCTTTCTTTCACACTAAACATAGATTGAAATTATCGAAGAGCACACACTGATATAAATTAGCCTTCGCATACGTCGAATTTATTTAGACGAGTATAATTCGCTATTAAATTCGTGATTGGTCAAGTTTAAAATGGATCACAGTACTGATCAGAAATTCTCATTAACATATAGACATAGTTGACTCGACACGACATCGTATGTTCTACAGACGATCCGTCGAATTTAATTCATTTCATACTGCTACAGTTATTATGTGCATAAAGTACATAACGAAACATTTATCTAATACAGTATTTTATAATTCTACCTCTCGTGATATATATATTATGCTGTTTCAAATCTGAAATGCATTATTGATTCCGCAGGCTTTCACAAAGACGCAGCTCAGTGGTTAGTTGACAATCGTAAGATCAAAGGCGTTGGCATTGATGGTCGTTCTTTTGACCAAGGTAAAACTACAACCTTTCCAGCACATCAAATATTTTTGGGGAACAATATTTATGGTCTTGAGAGTGTCGCCAATATTGAACAACTCCCAGTGAAAGGTGCCACTGTCTATGTAATGCCAATGAAGATCAAGGGTGGTAGCGGTGGTCCAACTCGTATTATTGCTCAAACTGATCCTGCAGGACGAAGTTCTCATCACACAAGCAGCATTGTGGTCATTTTCATGCCCATTCTCTTGTGGATGACGATGTTTAACTAACTGACATTTCCCAATGCTAATATATAAACTTGTTCTAAGACTAAGAACTATCAATAAGAATTGTAAGTGACAAACTTCTCGTCACCGACTCACCGTATTGTTGTACTTTTGAAGTTCACTGTCCTGTGTGTGATGATGTGTATATCTAGACTTAAATCTTTCCACAATTAGACAATTATGTATTTTATATATTTTTAGTGATGTTCACCCTCCGCATACAGTTATGTATCATTTCAATTTATCAATTTTACTTCTAATATATAACTATCAGTATACAGTGTAGTGTATTTAATAGTAAAAATATGTCATAAAATTGAAAATTTATATTTTTTAAATAGAATTTACTTGCCTAATTGGTAGTTTGTGTTCTCCTTATATCCCTCCCTTGCTGAGCTAATATTCACATATTTTTGCTATTAAATACTGTCACACTAGTAAACTGAAACACCTCTATCCCAAGATTGAGCCGCCTGTGACTTATAATTTGAAAATAATCTATTAGTCTAGGACCTGTATAGGAGTTTGTATGCGCTTCATTGACAGCCTTTCTGAAGTGCTTATAGTGTTTTATTGGAAGGAAAAATTTGTCTAAGTATAATATTTTACAAGAAAATGACCATGCACCACCCCACGTCAACTGCTAATTATCCATGAAATAACTAATATACCTGGCAGAGATTAAATTTTCTTATTTCCTAACAATTTTTATCATGGGATGAAAAACTATGCTTAATTTAATATAATTATTGTAGATTTCATATTAGGATTGACATTGTTTTGTTTAAATATAATACATTTTATTTCGCTTTTTATCGCCGAGTCTCGCAAGTATCATCCAATTGTTGTACTTTTACATAATGATAGATGGCTAAAGAAGATTTCAACCAAGTTTCGTCAAGTTTTGAAGCAGTGCAGTGTATTTTATCTTCGATATTGTGTCCTTCGATATTTCGTCAAATAGCGGCCATTGCAATGCCTCGCCGCTTGTCTTCCCGATAAATGCCACTTCTTCGTCTTCATATGTATTTAGATTACAGTATCCAAGAGTACTTCATTGTAGAATAGTCCCAATCGAAAAACTAGAGTAGTATAGTCCATAACAAATTTAGGATCAGAATCAAAGACACAAGCTTAAATAATTTGAAAGTCACGCGCAATCTTCGCGAAAACTCCTCGTGGCTACTTGACAGGGGGGGGCAAATATTTTCACGAAACGCTGTTCGCCACCACAGAACCCAGTAAATATATTATATTTATTGTATTTTTATGATTTATGAAAAAAACAATAAATATTTGCGTATTTGCTTTTCGGAAGTTAGAGCTATGTCGGCACTGCCGTTTCAGGGCGGGGTCATTTTCAGTACTTTCGTCCCGGATTCAGGTTTTAAACAGTTGAGATTGCAGACTATATCTATAATACAGTATTCATTATGTATGTTAAACTATTGTTTAAAACTATTCATAATTTAGTATGTGATTCGCAGTGTATTTAGTACTATAATTGTTTATACGCGTATTTATTTATTTATTTAGCTTCGCCAACTAGGGCAGGGTCACCACAACAGCATATGACAATTACTGTGGGCCCTTTTACCTAACCCACCCTGTCAACTTTCCCTGATTCTTTGATTATCGGTAAATTTGTTATACTATAACAATAATTCTATATCAAAGATAATAGAAAGCCTGGATAGGAAATTTGAGATCACATGGGACATTCTTGTGTGCTGATTGGTCGAATAAAAATCTGTTGAAATTGCCATTCAAACCTAATCAGCTAGTTACCAATATTAGAGAGCTGAAACGCAAGATTGGCGTTCTTGATTTCAGTAATAACTGTTGTTCGATTGTGTATGCTTGGCTCACACGTTTTGACAAAAATGCCAAGTAGGTACTTGGAATCTTTATAAGGAAATGTATTGTCTTGGCGTTTTGCGGGGACAAAGAAAAGTGACCGTGAAACGTAATAAAGATGTGATCATATTAACGAGGTGGCCGTAATGCGGGGTTTCAATGCATAGTAAAACCACTAGCCATGCATCAAGTTTTCTATCTTGCAGTCTTTATGTTATCACTATTACCGATGATTTCTTTGAATAAATTAAGACCACATTTGAACAGGAATAAATGTCTTGAGTTCCACTTGTAACTGTGCTGGAAGCTTGGAGAAGAAATTTATACCAGTAAGAAGTTCAATATCTCTGACTGGAGCCACATTTTGAAGTATCAGTTTGTCGTAAGATTGAAACTGTTTTAAAAGAGAAAATAAGTTAATAACAAATAGGGATAAATAACAATGCAGCAAGGAAAATTGTAGGAAATAACGTGGAAAAACTCTCCCTACGGGCTCGTTTTCCCACTGATTATTTCTCGTTCTCCCAAACTCCCACGCGTGTTTTCATAAGTGTATAGAAACACGGAAAATGTTTTCTATTTCTTAAATATCAGATTGCCCGTAGCACTCAGGCAGTGTTTTTGGCCACCTCCTGCCAGATCAAGCTGGATTTCTCCCTAAGGTTTTTGTGTTAAAATATAACCCAAATTAACTCTTAGAATAAAGAAATGCCCACATGCATGCTGCAATATTGAGAAAGCTTGAAGACAAATAAAGGCTTGGAGTGGATGTATTTGCAGTATATGTCTGTCAAACAAACGCTATATAATTTGCGATAAACCAGCACAACAAAAGATACTGTATCATCATATTTTGACACATACCTGACAATGTTCGTTCCTATGCTGTAAAATAAAGGAAATCACATGGACAGTACCACTACATTTCTCTATCTCGTACTCAGAAGTCGTATTCGTCTCACATCTGGTGACAATCTTGTAGAAATGTGTTGGAATAGCGGGATTTTGAGGCAAGTTGTGAGTTCGTCTAAAACGAAATACATCACAATTTAAGAATTTTTTCCTTGATGGAGTTTTACCATTAAACTATAAACTAAAAGTAGTTTGGAAAACTATACTAGCAGCGTAATCACCGGGTCACAGGTTCGATTCCTGTCGGTTGGCATAAAATAGCTACATTGGGATTTGCAACCGCTCTTGGTTAGGCGTAGATTGGAATGATAGTTGTTTGGTTAGCAAGGCCGAGGGGTTGCTGCATGAACGTATTTTCTAGTCTTACTATTAAGAGAGTATTTGCCGAGGGGTTGCTGCATGAACGTATTTCTAGTCTTACTATTAAGAGAGCTAGTATTTCTGGATGTTACGCTTGGTTCACACGAGTGCATTAATAAACACAAGCACGGATACAAACGAAAACTACCTCAGGGGCTTACGAAGCCAAAGAGAAAATGTCTCTTGTCTCGTTTCCTTAGAGGTCTGTGCTTCTGCTTATGACAAAACTTGCATATGTCGCGCACTTCATTCCGCCTCTTTGACTTTGTTTTGCTTGTCCCAGACGTGAATTACGTCCAGAAAGCAATGTTATATAATTATATCAACCGCCAATCTAGCCTATACGCATATATCCAACAATACTCAATAGGTTAGGCTGGTTAGCGTCAATCATGATGCATCAGCTAAAACTAAATATAACTCAATTATAACTAAATATAACTTCGGTCAGTGCGCATCCAGAATTGAGACAAATTCTACTACAAGCTAAACAAAGACTCTGTTATGACATGCACGTGATCTGAAATGGTCAATTTATATCTAATTGTCATGCAAGCTAAATTTGTCTATACCGTTTATTTGAGATTTCTTTGCCTTTAATACCATCCCTGTCAACATCAAATATTGTTCCAGTAACTACATGAATCACGTTGTACTTTATCGCCCAGTTTCGAATTATACTTTCAAGTCTCGCCCAAATTCCTGAAAAATATATACCTCGTTGTTTATTATTAATATACGCCTTTTCGGGGTTCGCGATGCCATCTTGCCAAGTGGGGCAAACACAATACATGTAGAACAACAATAGCATGACCTTAGGGACAAGTATTCCCATTGGGACGTGTAATGTTTTTACCACTGTATTTGGCAAGATGGCGTCGCGAACCGCGAAAAGGCGTATTGCCTGGATTGCCTGCTCTACAATGTCAATGGCCATGACATTGTAATAAGCCAGTTCGGAGTTTCAGGATAAATGTAAATCATAACATGTATAGCTAAGACTGGAAGAACTAAAATATGCGTATCAAAGTATTCAACTGTTCAATCATTCATTTGTGTTTCACATAAATTATACTGAATTATGACAAGATATAGCCACAATAGAACTGTATTAAATAATTTTTGTATACCAGCATATTTTGTCTTCTGTGTGAAGCAAAATAAAGAAAGGTGCACTTCAGGGAATACATTTTCTGATTAAAGCGAGTCAACCGTGAGGAAACTAATTGTTCTTCAAGCAACTTTTGCATATTCAAATGATCAATTGAACAGTTGAATATTTCGATATGCATATTTTAATTATTCCAGTCTCAGCTACATGTTATAATTCAATTGCAATTTTATCCCGACGCAGAACGTGTCATTTCGATGCGCAGTCGAAACTCCGAACTGGTTTATTGACTAAATTAACTTCACAAACTTTGTTCTAATTGGATAGCTGATCTACATCAGTTCTAAATTCAGTGTTTTCCCTAGAGCCTAGAGGTTTAGGGCATGAAGCGATGCTACTTCCATAGTCTAAGGGGCTAACTCCAAAATAATTCAAAATGTGCCCTTTAAAACTTTGAAACTTAGACATTAGTTGAATTAAGAATTCTGGTGTTACAGGCCAATATCAAAAATCATGTGGGGACAGTGGAGAGAGCTATATCCAAACCTAGAGTTACTGGCTAACAACTCGAAAAATCATGTGGATCCTGGTCGGCTTGGTTGACCCCAGATCCTAATCGACGATTGGCTACTGTACCTCCACAAAAATAGAATCTACAGACATGCTTCTCAGAAAAGAAATTTAGCTGTCCCCATTGATATTATCATATATTGTACCTGCATGATAGCGTATATACAACGTACTGTGTGTTTAGGTTAAATCAATAAGCCCCATCCTCTTTTAAGCAACCCTCCAAAAGGCAAAGGCCCCCTTCCTCAAACGTGCTTGAAATATGTCAAACCTCTTAGCCCCCATTAATTAATAGGAACTTAATAAAGGAATTACGCCGATGTTTTGTACAAATCATAGGTAAAAGTACCGAATTTAAAAATATCATAACTTTTAATTGAGTGTCTGGGCCAATTATGTTAACGTCTGGGCTCCATTTACCCTCAAATAATGGGCTTCAGTTGGTCTTTTAAACATTTCAAGCAAATTACGATATACCTTTTTCAAAAACGGGATACATTGGTACAATATTTGCAAATGTAGAAAACATAGCCATCTTGTGAAAATTCATATCTCTACTTGGTACCAGCTGTCCTTCAACATAGCCTGAGTTGTTGTAACTTGTACACTGTGCGGTTTCATTTTCTGTCAGACGAACATCACTTCTGTAACAATCTTCAATAGTATTGCTTCGTGAAAGTTGCTAAAACACCGATAGACAATATCATTTTATATTACTCTACATGAACCCAATTTTTTAACTGAGACTCTGAGAGTCCTTTTGTCTGGTAACAGATGCACAGGTTGCAGCAGTAAATTACAGTAGCTTTACCAGGATTTCAAGACTTTTTTGCATGACTATTAAATTCACTAGAATATACTTAAGCCAGAAGTAACTTCAATAGAACACTGTAGCACACTATAGTACTACAAAAGTCGTTGCTATGTTGCTAGTTACGGTTAACAATAATAATGGTTGCTGTACAGTAAGTCAACAGTTTTTGGCGATGACGTGATGTAACATGACTAACAGTAGCCGAAAGAGAAAGTCCATGAATGGAAGATAGATAGAACGATATATTTGTTACTCTATATGGTCAAAGGTTAGTTTATAGCTATCGCCTGGAGCACTAACACATTTCTTGCTACTCAGTAGGTCACACCAAATTGTGAACAAAAATCTATTCTTGGAATCAATGTGGTTTGCCCAATCACCCGAGCTGGAGGCTCATGATACGCGTACTCGACAACTAAGGGTTAGTTTTGTGTGTGTGAGGAAAACCGGAAGTCCAGGAGCACAGGAGATAACCACAGGAGAGAACAAACCACAACTCTACTTAAATGAGTTTTCAAGCCCATCAATTCTGTGCAGGATATAGTACCCATCATGTTACAATACCCTATCCTGGACCATCAATAGCAGACTTAACTCAGCGATAAGGGACAGCGCGCTAATCGCACCTGGAACCCATGCTTTCCATGTAGTTTAGCATACAACACAATATACACTGGCAGCACTACTATAAAGATATAACGTACCGTTCCATTTATTCTGTTTGCTGTCCAAAGTGGAATACGTAAGTAAGTACTGTATCCAATAATGAAATATGGTTGAGTCAAAAGACATCCTTCCACACCCACACCTCCTTCAGGTAAGCCCCATGGTAAATGTTCTTCCTCATACGATCTTGCTATAAAATATAGAAACGTTAATTAAATAATTATAAAATATAAAATGCAGTGTTGTAGTTTTAATCCGAACCACGGGTCCACCTCTTAAACAAAGGCCATTGAGATCATCATAGAAGGTAGTAGAAATGACGACCAGGTCGACCAGCATGGAAAATTTGCAACATATTTTCGTAACCTCTCGGTTTCAATTTAATAAATATTTAAGATTGGAATGCCATCTTCATTAAAAGTTGATCTATTGTATCAGATCATTTTTGTAAATATTTTCTCAAGAGAATTACAAACATAACTGCTAAAACGGTTTCAATTAACTTTTCCAAAAATACTAATTCTCAAGTTATAATCCTCTAATGTTTCACATAACTTGAAGTAACAGTTAATGGATGAAAGTACTCGCAGCGAGCTTGCGAGTTGGTTTTTGCGACGAGTGGAAAAGAGCCTTAAGGCTTCATTATAGTATTAGGGTATTGGTTTGGTAATTTTGACGCAGTTTTCGACGATGCTTCTATCTTCTATCATACAGGACTACCGCGTGGAGGATTGGAGTTCACTTCCAAACTAGCTTTGGCTTCAAAATTTATAATTGCTTCAAGTTTGAGTAAAGAGCTAACATTCTGGATACAACTTAGTTCAATATGTAAAATTTCAGTTAACTTTAGTTTTTCAATTATAATTTTTACAAATACTAACTGTACCTTCTTCAGCAGTAATATTAAAAATCATATTCATTTCACTAACATCCTTTTGAGAAACCTAAAACACAAGTGAAAAATATATAGTAAATTGCTACTGGTGAGTTAAACATCAAAGTAAATTACCGCAAGCCTGTTTTCCAATTCGATTTTTTCGCTTGAAACAGGATAATCAAGACGGTAACGTATTGCATGCTTTACACCAACATTCAGGTAGAAAATAATAGTTTCTAGATTATTTAAGTGCGTGTTATGTTGGTATAATTTTTAAGCACTATATAGGATTTCATACCGTGTCCGTGTCGTATTCTGATCTGCTTTTTGGATAAATATCGCTTTGCCTCCGATGCAGGTCCCCTTGGGGCCAATGCCCCGGTGTCGAGTCATACATAAATATATTATAATATTATAGTATAGTATAGACTATAGTATAGGTAGTAAAACGAACTTACATTGCACGAAGCACAAACTCCATTCTTGCTGCGGAAATCAAATACTGCGTCATTTGGAAATTTACAAATGTCTGTGCGAAATACTGTGCCATCACCTTGTGATTTTTGAACACGTGACCTGGCGTCGGGTACAAGCAAACTGTTTAAACTTCCGATTGTCCCGTTGTTCGGAGCTGGTTCAATCTTCAGTAGAGCTAGATAGAGGAGAGAAAAAAGAATTCCTTGAAGGTTTGCATGCATGGCACTCATGGCGAGAGATATAATTGTTTTGTTTTCGGTGGAAAACAAGTAAATAAACTAGGAGAAACAAAAACAACTAAAATATGTTGAACGAAGTGTAATGTCTGTCTATAGACTATATAAATGCTTTTATTAACTGACTTTAACTCTTAACAATATTGTACCGTTTGTACTTTTATAACCTCTCAAACCGTGTCCTCGAGCACATGTCTCTCTGACACGTGACTACAGTATATCACGTGACTAATATTAATATGTCAACATTTCACGAAGAAGACACGAAAATTATCTCAACCAAGAATAATATCTATATAGACACTTCCTGAATTTGCTGGCTGGCAATGAAAAACTGCCTATTTACAATGGATTACATTGTCCGCCTCGATTTCAAGCTATTGTTTCGTGTGCACTCAATTACTCAAGCAAATTCAGGAAGTGTCTATTGAATATATATTTTAAATACATATTAAACAATACTTTATAATTATTTTTATGTTTGTATTTAAAATGTATTCCCGTCATTAGATAATCCTTAGATCATGCATGTAATCATAAATAATCTCAAAAGTGCGCTTGTCGTAAATTCCTGTGAAACTTTCAATTATCCATTTTAAAACCGTCGAATTCGTGTTGCCTTCTTCCGATTCTCCATTACAATACAGTTGCAAGCTACCTTGAATGTTCTCTCGTATTTTTACACCCTTACAGTATGCCAAAAAGATAGGAAATTATGCAGTTAGTCAAGACTTACTTGCCAATAAGTTATAGATTTCAAGATTTGAAAAATGTTCAACCACTTTTCCTTTCTGAAATGAAGGTCCTCTTGCCATAAATATCGGCTAGAAATATAATAGCAACAATTAAACAGACTTAAGTATTTTTATCATCATAAACACACTTAACACTGATGTGGGCTTGACTTTGTCATCAAGCTTCCGTTTAACTAAACATGTTCTCTTAACACGAAATTAAGGCATGTATGGCCCAGGAAACATCCTTTTCTGTGCGTTGTCAATTAAGTTGCAAAATGCAACTCGATTGGAGTTAAAACTTAAGCAAGGCGCTAGTTGGTAAAAGGCGAGCAAGACACACCAGCTCCCTTCCTTGTTATTGAAAGAAGTCTTTTACATCATTCGAACTTTTCGTTTTCTACCCTGGCCTTCAAATCCTTTCGGGGGAAGACCATATTACAAAATGTACTACACAGGATTTTACCATGCACTGTTCGACTCATATTCACACATCAAAATCAGTGTGTATGATATATACGTATGATGCAAATATAACCAATCAATGACCACAACATTTTCCAACTCCTACACACAAATGTGTGAATCTGGGTTTTATAGTCTATTAAGCTGCTCTTGCCAATCATTACTTTCAGAGAGTAATAATTAATACTATTAATCACGACACGACCGAGATGCTGCCTGGTCTAAAAACCCATATTTAACAAATGGTGTAGACACGTCCTTTATTTATCTTCACGATATATGGTCAAATTTTTCTCGACCCTGTGAGCCACAATTTTATTCGTAGTAAAACATCTGCCATGCACATCCTGAGAAGAGAAACATTATACACACACGATATACATGCCTTCTAGATATTTCAAGGAGGGTCTATTTAGCAAGATTACAATATTACAATGTAGCAAGATATAATACTTTAATAAGTGGTAAAAAGTTATTGTACAGATAACAGACTCACCCACATTTCCGGCACCATATTATCATAACCATGTGTACCAAGTTGGCAATATGATCTTTTTGGTTCACTTGAGCTACACAGATGAAACCAAATGAGCTAGGATAAAAAACTCATTAACAAATAATTTGGGGGAAATGTATTAAACAGATAATGTGGAAATGATCCTAGGACAATATTTCGCTTCTATAATCTATTCTTGTCATATTGTATAAAAATTTTCAAATTTAGCTTCAAGTGTTCTTGCATTAATGTCCAAATCTTAGTCTTGACTTTAGTCAATCTTAGAAAAAACTTGTTTTAATAACCTTAATCTTATAACCCTAATCCTATAAATCTACCCCCCTCCGCAGGCATCTCATGGGTTCAATTTCGCGCTGGGTTAGAACCCGCAAGGGAGAAATAGAGAGATGCCTGCGGATAACTTAATGAAGGCCCATGTTGCCATGTTGGCTTGGGAAACTATAGAGAGCTTGTCAAACTGCTGAGCTACCAAACAAGCTTACATGCTACAGTACAATGATAACACCTTACTTGACGGAAATCAGTTGCCCGGGATCAGCAAATACGATGACGTCATCAATACGTCTGAAATAGAAAATATATCATGTTCAGCGTAAGTCATTGGATTCTACGACATGAAAAAAATATTTTGGCAACGAAGACGAAAAATGGGAAAAAAAGGGCAAAAAGAAAACCACTATTGTCATTATTATATCACTGACAAGAACTGAATAAACAGTTTTCCCATACAGACTGCTGTTTCATTGCATTTCGTGTGCAGGATGTGAGAAAAGAGAAACGCCTTAAACCGTCTTTAATCTGGTATGTAAGCCGTACCTGTTCTTAGAAAAATGCATCCTCTTTGGAAGATCCGTCTTGTAAAAAGTTTGAAAGGAGTCGTTGCGACACTACAAATAATAAGTAATAATTTAAACGATATTGCATAATCATTTGACCGAAGTTGTTTGTAAAATATAAGGAGCTTTGATTGGCAACTTATCTTTCCATGTTTACCACGAGTTGCCATCAAGCCCAAAAGGAAAACGCGAAAGAGTAATAATAGTTGAATACACGTATTTATGCGCGGAAAGAGCGTTCGCTATGTTCAAAAATTGTACCTTAATCATGTTGAATACTTTCTCGCGATCACCTTAAACAGAATAATTTAACAGTAACTAATTAACTTAACGTTTGAAGATCTTAGACTTATATCTCAAACGTAGAAACTCATAAAATTGTATAATTCGGAGTAACTTCTTTAATTGTATACAATTTCGTTTTAATGCTTTGCTTACTTCTTTTCTTGTTATTAAAACTAAGAACAGAACCACTATTCGTTATGTACAATTCATTGGCCAGGACGCCATACTACAAAGGACAACAAAATGTATCATGTGTCGATAAGTAATTCACTTCTAACTTTCTTCAGTGGGCCGAATTGTATTGTTTATATATTATACAAATTTAAAAATGCACCTAATAAAGAAAATATACAATTAGATTACCCAGTGCGGTTTGTTTCCACCAAGTGTCGGACATTTTGGTGGGGTGGGGGTGGGGGAAGGAACCTACACTACAAGAAGTAATTTAACAGAGCTTTAAGGACTGTGGAGGAAATGCTTTTAAAGAAATAATGGTAGAAACGCGTTGCCATAGGATTTTGTCTTTAATATTGTCAAGGTCTGAGATGGCATAATTTTAAAAATATTTAAACAATAAATATTTAAGTGTTCTAAGCACGATACCTTATCCAGAAATATTGTATCGTTGCAGTTTACAGCCGACATGCCTAAAAGTACACAGACATGAAATAATTGTAATTGTATTTCGCTTAAGTTATGTTTTATTTTGATCATTGCAGGTGGTTATTATATTATCCAAAGGGAGTATTTGACTGGAAGAGATGAGAATAGTCCTATATACTCCCCCCTTAACAACACCCCAAATAGCCTATTCCGAATGATAGCATGCGGTATGTCAAATTATGAGTAAATTGTGATTTAAAACGTTTTTTGTTTCAACATCACACCCAGGTTTTTTCCTCTATACTTTTCCCTCAATAAGAGATGTACAATTGGTACGAAGTTTCTCAATAGGTTTCTCTGCAGTGTGTGTTATGTCCAACAATTAAATCCACATACAGATATGAGATATTATCACTACATGCAGATATGAGATATTATCACTATGTTTTCACCTTGTTTGTTTGTTTGTTTGTTTGTTTGTTTGTTTGTTTGTTTGTTTGTTTGCTTTATTTTGGTCACCTGACGATATTTGAACCTGGTCAAGTCAATTAATTATACTTCGATCAGTCATAGAACTGATTTAAGTTTGCTGCTTTTAACACCAGACCATACGTACCATGGTCAGAAAGAAGAATCACGTTGACTGAATCAGAAATATTCATATCTTCTAGTCCCGTCATTAGCTGACCAATTGTCTTGTCAACAAGTCGAATTTGTTTTCTGACCTATAGAATCAGATAGTCACACGTTATAACTATAATCAGTTCTTATTGGTAGCACAAACATCTTGCAGGCGTAATTTCCTGCCGGTTTCCGGAATCAAATATTCAAAATTTAATATGCTACAAGAGATTTATTGTTCAAGTTCCACAATCAATTTGGAACTGACATCTTACAGAATATCTTAGAGACCGCTTACAATTGGCTTGACGTTTAGCAGACAACTGGCATTCAAAACCCCGCTACGGCCTTTTGATTACTTACTGCAGGTGAATCAGGTCCATATCCATGACCAGAATAATCAGGTTGATGAAAATACAGTGTGATGAAAGATGGTCTGGGGTAAAAATAGAATCATGGTTATTAGAAAACAAGATACTTAAGGCTCTTTTCCACTCATCGCAAAAACCTGCAAAAACCAACTTGCAAGCTCGCTGCGAGTTCTTTTATCCAATCAAAATGCTCGATAGTTAATTTTAATTAGATGCAAGCACTCGCAGCGGGCTTGCGAGTTGGTTTTGCGATGAGTGGAAAAGAGCCTTTAGACTACTACATACCACATACTTATGTTAAGCCGATGTTACACGGGACAACATTTAGCGACAACTCACAATGCAAATCGTTACAGAACCAATCAAATTTCGTACAGCCTCATTTGCATTGCGAGTTGTCGCTAATAGTTGTCCGGTGTAACATCGCCTTTAGTCTATACGTTTCTACAAATCTTACTTCACATGCGCTAGATGAAAATACTATACGCATGTGACAAGGAGCAGATTTTTCTATGAATCTGGAAAAATAAGACTTGAAAAGACAACTAGTTTCTAAACCTTGTTTTCTATTAGTATAGGTTATCATGCGATGGCGAGTACAATTAGGGATTAATAGTACGAGTGATGTTTGGAAATTTTGCCAAAATTGGACGAGCCGCCGGGGCGAGTACAATTTGGCAAAATTTTCAAACATCACGAGTACTATTAATCCCTAATTGTACGAGCAACATCGCATGATTACTTGTTTATTATTAGCATGACAAAATTTCCGCCATTTTGTTTGTTTTGGGAAAATCATTAATTGTACTGCAGTACAATTAATGAAATAATTGTACTCCTCTCAACCAATCAGCATCCAGTAATTTTGTCATGCTAATAATAAACTCTGATATAATATATTTATTATTATGGGAAACAATCGAAGACGAAGGTCGAAAACAGAATCATCTTATAACAACACTATCAGAATGTTATTGAATCTACAATTCCCCCCTGGGTCTCAATGATAAAAAATTCTGATTCAGATTCTATTACCGTTCATTTTCTGGAAGTTGCAGCCACTTTAAAACTTGTTTAACTCTGTCAGAAAATGCTACTGATCTATATTAAAAAAAAATCATAAACAAAAGTAACTTCTATATTGCATGAAATGAAAGGAGTCACAGACTCTAGTGCTATTACTATTCTGTTTTTTAATCTAACCCTAAAGTCGCTAATATTGTAGAAGGTTTGTAAAAAATCTTACTGGTTATATTTCCGGTAGTAAGTTGGTAGCATACCTGAAACACAAAAATAAAAAACAAAATAACAGGCAAGGCAAAAAATTGTGTTTTGGGGGACGAATAGACCCACACGACTGTTTGGCTCATCAGACAAGGGCTTATTCCTGTAGTGCAGCTGTAGTGACAGTCAACCAACAGTCCTCCTTAAGGTTCATGGTCCATCTCAGGTTATCCCCTATTGCAGGAACATGCAGGTGCATGTCGGCATGGACAAGAATGACGTAAGTCTACTTACAAGAAACACACTAATACACGTAGGTCCAACCAAATCGTCATGAACTTATAATGTGCTCACTGCACATATAAGAAGCAACAGCCCTTCTTTCAGTTTTCAATAAGATTATCTGAGATATCGTGTTTTCAAACTTTGCATCTACCACACCCGGCCCTAAGATTGTATTTTAACTTACCCTTTATTTCTGACCCAACCCAAAAATAGGAAGCGCTTTTTAAACCACTCTTCTTAGCTGTCACCCAAATCTAAATTCAAGAATATAGTTCAGTAGCTACTATCCATGCATATATTCCGTGGCGTGGAGGGGGAGGGTAGTGTTACGCCACTGCATATGTTTACAGTTACAAGTCAAAAGTAAAACGCTTGATTTAATACACTATTGTATAATCAGCCTACATGCAGAAGCTGCCTTCAACTACCTTCTAGCATATTATATACACGTCGCTCATGGAAAAAATATATGATGGAACGATCTCTGATCTCAAACCCTACATGGACCCAGTTTCGGACGGTATAACCGCCAACGTGAGTTACGATACATCAAATATATCAGCCCAGTATAAGTCTGCACTCTAGTCTTTCTTGTAAGAATGGTCATGAAATGGTTATCTTTAAAGCAGGGAACGGGAAATGGGAACAGGAACGGGGAATGACTACGTCCCTAATAAGCTAATATTATTAATATAGAGTGTAGAAGCCGAGGGAAATGAGTATCGATTGAACTGATCAAGTGTGTGGCTTCCTCTACATTAACAATATTAGCTTCATGGAATGTAGTCATTCCCCGTTCCCATTCCCCGTTCTCATTCCCCGTTCTCATTCTCCGTTCCTATTCTCTGTTCTCATTCCCAGTTCCCATTCCCCGTTCTCACTCCCCGTTCCCATTCCTCGTTCTCATTCGCCGTTCTCATTCCCCCGTTCTTATTTCCCGTTCCCATTCCCCGTTCTCATTCCCCGTTCCCATTCCCCGTTCTCATTCCCCGTTCTCATTCCCCCCTTTCTCATTCCCCGTTCCCATTCCCCGTTCTCATTCTCCGTTCCTATTCTCCGTTCTCATTCCCTCGTTCTCATTCCCTGTTCTCATTCCCTGTTCTCATTCCCCGTTCTCATTCTCCGTTCCTATTCTCTGTTCTCATACCCCGTTGCCATTCCCCGTTCTCATGCGCCGTTACTATTCCCCATTCCCAGCCGTCATGAAATGGTTATTAAAAAACATCTAACAGAACAATTTGTAAAGAAGAAGTAAACAAAAGAAAAGGAAAAGACAAAAGGTAAATTAAAGAAGTTAATTAACAAGTGTTGATTTAAAGAATCATAAAATTTAAAGTGGCTGTCAAGTCCGTTCTGCTCATGTCATTAGACATGGGCGTGGTTTGTTTACATATTTTGTTTTGAAACATATTGAAATAATCTTAAAATCTGCACAAACATCTACTTTATTACTATTTAATAATTTGTTATAGCTTTAATAAAAATAAATTATCATATTTTAGACAAGTACATGATAAACTTTATGTTTCTTATCTTATAAGCACGATAACGTTTTAAAGTAAATTGTCTTTGCTCTTAAAGCATATTGTAATTTATATCGCTAAACACCCGAAATTGCTCAATATCGAGACAAATTTTGTCTATACCCTTGTAAGAGGTGCTTCTTAAAATATTACATTCGAAGTTTGTCGTTTTGGGGGGAAATTTTCTCTTTAGCAGTTCAATTTTACCTTTCGTGATGTATTCTGAATGAGTAGATCGAAATGGACCCATAGATCGAAATTTTAATTTAATTATATCTATTGTTTGAAACAAAATATGTAAACAAAATTTAAACACGCGCATGTGCAGAACGGACTTGACATACAGCCACTTTAAATATTTGATGAGAACATAGAAATGTTCCGAAAAGCATATATAGTTATGTACAATAAGATTTCTTCATTTATTGTTACATACCGGTTCCCCACTCCAGAAAGCAGGATATCTAGACTTGGGAATTGAAAATGTTCTTCTTAAGACTGGATCATAAAATGAGTTAAACACTATTCCGTGACTTTCTGGATATAGACCCTGGAAATGATAATAGTATGGATGTTGAAAAGGCAGATAATGGATAATAATCTTATGAATATTGATCTCTTGAATTATCTATTTCAAACTGAACACAAAAGTATCTTCAGACTGAAAATCAATCAATGGTACGATTTTGTCTCCAATTCGAGCAGCAAGATCCACTGGCAAATTCGAAGAATACTTTATTACCGTAAATTTTACGTAATTATTTCGACGGACTTTTTGCTATGATCAGTTCACGTCATTTGACGGATGGGATTTAGTATAGCATAGAAAGACGTGATTTAGTGACATGAGTGTATATAGTGCAGTCAGGGGCGGGTTTTTTTTTTGGGGGGGGGGTGGTTGTGTGGGTGGTTAACCAATTATCCAGTCGGTCTCAAGATAAGTGCAGTCGGTCTCAAAATTTTACATTGCTGAATTGCATGTAATCGGCTATGCGAGAGAGGAAAAATATTTTCAGAGACCGACTTCAATCATTGCCAAATATCACAAGTTGCATTATTTACAATTCCCAACACGAGTTAATTCAATTCCAGTTACTTGAATATGCCCACATAAAATTTGCCGAAAATCCTGTTTCGGTGTTTGTTTTAAAGCGTTCTTCTAGAATGTCATGTAACTCATATGTAATAATAACAATAATGACTTTATTTCAGTATATCCACAAGGTGGCTCTTCACCTGAAATATCTATCTACAATAAATATAATAGCTATATAATTTCTATAATAAACAGGTAAAAGGTATTAATATCGATTATAAGAAAAACAGTATCTCTATATATTGTCTAAGCGAGATTTAGCTTTATCCAACAAATTATTAAAAGTGTCTCTGCGAAAACATTAAAATCAGGACAGTTACGTGTTTCTAATGGTAAGTTATTAAAAAGCTTAGCAGCTTGGTCTTGAAATGTATGTGAGATCATGGTAATCTCGGGGAAGATGCCCGAGTTTGGCCTCAAAGTCCTAGTAGGCTTTACAATGTTTAATGTTAGGTAACTCGGCCAGTTGGAACTGTGTATTGCTCTGTGTGTTGCCTTGAGAAGATTCCATTGTAGTTGTTCTCTGATCTTACGGGTAACCATTTCAACTTAATGATGTCATCCGAGCCTGCATAGCGTCCAAGGACAAAACTGGTCGTTGCTTTTTGTACTCTTTGAAGACGGTTTTCGAGGTAATCGGGTAGGTTATGATACAAGATTCAATTGAAGTAAAATTTTGACAAAACCAAGGCTTGAGCGACAGTTTTCCTGATGTTAAAGGGCAAAATGTTTTTCAACTTTCTCAGAGTTGCCAGGGTGGCGTAACATGATGAAATGTGTTTTATGTTTTCCTCCCATCTAAGATTCTCATCTATATGCCTTCCAAGTAGCTTTGCTGAACGAACTCTTTCTATAGCAATATTGTTAACGCTCAAGTCAGCTTCTAAACGATTAAATTAAGGGAGTGCAAGGTCGACAACTGTTTGGTGCTGATTAACATATATTACACTTGTCAGCCCAGTTTTCGATGTTAACGAGGTTTGATTTTATCGTAGAAAGGCATTTTTCAAGTTCAGCAGGTCTTGCGTGGGCATAAATAGTGCTATCGTCTGCGTATTGGTGACATGTGGCGGTTACGGATGATTGGAGATCCGCGACGTATATGTTAAATATGAGTGGACCCATTATTGATCCTTGCGGAACTCCGAAGTGCACTTTGAGCAAGCTTGATTTCCTGTCGTCGATCTGTACAAACTGTTCTCTATCGCAGAGGTAGTTGATTGTCCACTCGAGATACGATCTTGAAAAGTTGGTGCATTTTATCCAGTACGACTTTATATGTCACGGTGTCGAAGGCTTTCGAGAAGTCTGCGAGTACCATTAGGGTGGCTTCGCCCCGTTTCCTTGCCCTCAATATATCGTTCCTTATACCTGAAGTATTGTTGAAGTAGAGTGTCCCTTCCTAAATCCTGATAAATTACCAGCTAAAAGATGATTAATTTCTATAAAGTCAACAACTTGATTGTGAACAATTCTCTCGTAGATTTTAGAGAGGACCGGTAGGATTGAGATAGACCGGTAATCATCGTTGGAACGTGGGTTGTTTGTCTTAGGTATAGGAGAGATTCTTGCTTGCTTCAAGATTTTAGGGAATTCCAGGGACTAGATGAAGCAGTTGATAATGCCAGTTAAGGCACCAGCAAGAGTCTGAGCTACAGGTTTCAAGAACTTGGCAGGCCCAAGATCAGGCCCAGTCGAAACGTCGAGTCTCATTGAACGCAGCTCCTTAAGGACTTCTGGAGTTGTAGTTGGTCTGATGGAGGTTTCTTGCTGGATGTCATTCCTTAGGGTACTGAGCGATTTAATAGTCTTACGGTTGCACTGTGTGAGTGTATTTGCCTTGTCATCAACTACTGCAATGATTTTTTATCTTGGAAATTTGCGACAGGAGTACAAAACGGACTATTTTGAAATGGGACCATACTGCCTCAACTACTATATTCTACTCATACAAAATTTCACATATGATTTCACATGTGAACTATTTCAATTTTATTCAACTGTTTCATTTGGAATAAAATGTTTGCTCAGAACGCAGGAAATCGCGTTTCCCTGGGAGGATTCCTCCGGACCCCCTACATATGCGTGCCCTAGTGCATCAGTCATCCTATTCTGCTCGATCCGCCCCTGTGTACATGAGTCCAGTAAAAATATGTAAGTAAATATTTTGTTCATTGAATTGTGTTACACGCGGAATCTCTCGACTTTTCGGTTAATTAAAGGTCGGTCTGGATTCATGGGTCGGTCTTATTTCGAGACTTCATCCCCCTAGCGAAAATCGATATGTACGCAGTCATATATAATCGATAATTGTGAAAAGTTTTGAACAGTTCAGATCAACGATGATGCTGAAGGAAAAAAAGTTACACTCATGCTGCAAAAATTATTTTGTTACCAACGTAATTAATAACCATCCAATAATTTAACAAGGATGTAAATTTATAGCGAACAGATATACATACAGTTACGGCAGTGTAATGATTGGGAAACGTTTTTGTAGGAAACTGTGACAACATAAACTCCGCTCGTACACCACTATTTCCTATGAAACAAAGAAACCTAGTTTACGTCTAGTTAACAAGTCATACATGAAGAATGACCATTACATGCCGGTTACAAAACAATGACTTCGACAGGCTACCTACCAAACTTCGTGATATTTGCTGTGAGACCGCGCGTTAAATAATCTGGACGAAATCCATCAGCTGAAATAAGTATAACTGGACTATAAAATGAAAAAAAATTGTTGATCAAGTTCCAGGAACATAGTCGCATGTCTGTTGAAAGCAAACACAAAACTGTATAAAACATGCAGTTCTAGCTCTTTAATGGCAGTTCTAGAGTTTAAATCGGCATTCACTTACTATCTCGTTTCGGTTGACTGCTCAGCTAAAATATAGAGATATTGTGTGAATGTTAAAGTTATATGGCACGCCATCATTATATATTACTTAACATGCATATAATGCGAAACTTTTATATCAGATTTTTGACGGAAAACTGTCAAAAGTTATACTTCTTTTGCAGATTTTTATTACTGAGCTTCGCTGTTGAATAATAACAAAACTTTGGTCATTCATGCATGATTAAGCAACTATATTATTGCAGTGAAAATATGCCTTTAAAGACTAAAGTCAAGAGTAAGTTCATAATTCATGCACATATTTCTTTCGTGGGTCAAAAAATGATTCCTTTCAAAATGACTCTGTTAATTCAAGCCTCTTTTAGTAAGAAATGGAAAGTTAAAATCAATAAAAGAATGTATATGTTAGTTTTACTCACCCGTACTGTCGTCTTGGCTCAATATCACACCAAGAGAAACTGCCACAATAATTAACAGAACTATTACAGCCTTTATAAGAATAAGTCAAAAAATTAATATGATTTCTTCGTAAGGTATATTCCTCATTCTCTAAAAATAACGAGTATTTTCAGCAAATGAATAAATATGTGCATCATGTATATCTGGCATGAACAACAATTATGTTATAAACATTGCACTGTACTTGTTTAATTGCCTTTGACTCTACGAGCCACTTTAAAAGTAATCAAGCAACGTAATTTTACCCCAATTTTATGATTCTAACTAATGTAAAGAACACTTAATTTAACCATACAATTGTTCTTTTGTAGCAATTTGTTGGTTTCCATCGTTCTAATTGAGATATTCCACTGTAACAATCTAACTATTACGCAAATAATCTCTTACTATAATCTATGCATGACCAGCTTACTATAAATTACGATTGCCTGTGAGACACCTGCAGCCAGGCTAACTATAATGCAGCTTTATAAAGTTTCAGCATGGACATCAAGGACACTTACCGCAGCAGCAAATATAATAGTTCTCTTTCCTGAACTTTCTTGACCTCCCTAAATAAAAAATAACTAGAAGTTACTAAGTCCAAGGTGAGTGAGGTGCCGCTCAGTAAATTAAGACAATATGAATAATAGTAAACGTATAAATTGCATGATTATTATTGTTTATCATACACTTAGACTAATAGGTTCCATGGTTGAAACACTTACTGCCATTGCCCAAATATCTGCGCCTGCGCAGATACAAAAAAAAAAAAAACGCGGCCATTTTAAGGCTCCGGTACCTTACGGGTACGTAGCCGGAGTACTAATAGCAACAAAGGCCAGATATCGGAAAAAAACTAGTAGGAAAACGGCTCTCTTCCATATAAATACCCCCTAAATCAACTTTATGCTATAATGTTTCAGCTACATATACGCAACTCGATATTGAGGATCCCTTCAATTTTATAAAAGATAAAAAAGATTAATTATACATTCAAACTCTATTCTCGTTTCTGATTGGTCAAAAAGCCCCGGATAATTCTCAATATTCGATACAGTTCTCAAGTTACTTCCGCTGGTGACGTCTATGGTGGCCGATCGCTATCGATATATCATTGAATATTTTCCTAATTTTACAAAAAAACCCAAAATGAAATCAAAATTAAATGTAAATCAAATAAAAAATAATAAAAAATGTTTTCAAAATAAAATATAAATCGAATTAAAATTAAATGTAATTCAATTTTAATTTATCGGCTTCGCGCTATCACAGTATACCATAAGGCATTTATTTATTTATTAAAACTTCTTTTTTCACGGTAACTAATCAACCATATGTATATATAGTATATATATATATATAAAGTTTAAAAGTAAGTAGAAAGGTTGCTTTTCATTAGGCCGTGGTACCAATATATAAAAAGATCCCCCCCCCACCCTCCCCATACAAAAAAAGATGATTACAATTCTACAATTATTTTTTACTTAGATTCCAATTCTTAGCAGCAGCATAACCGAACATTCTTTTCATTGAATTTGTTTTAGGCTTGGATAACATCAGCAAATTATTATTACTTCTCAAATCATAAAGTTCGGAATTGGACACTCTAAACATATCCCGAATATTGTCTGAACATTTTGAAACAAGAGCGTTTGACACATATTTTAACTGTTGCTCCTTTCTTCTATCTTCAAGTGTTTTCCAATTTAATGCATCTAATATATCAAGGGAGCGTACTTCGTACGAATGGCCGGTGATTACTCTAGCTGCTCGGTTTTGAAGTTTCTGTAGCTTTCCTTTGAAGGATTCACCACAGTTACCTCAAACCATAGAACAGTAATCAAAATGCGGCTGAACTAACGCTTGATAAAGGTACTTAAGAGTTTTTGACTGGACAAATGGTTTAACACGACGTAACATGCCAGTTCCTTTTGATGCTTTTTTGCTGATGTTATCGATTTGCCCGTCCCAGCATAAATTTTCATCAATTAAAATGGCTAAGGGGCCATTCACAAAGGATGTCCGGCAAAATTATAGATTTTCTGACCCCCCTTCCCCCCCTTGTCCGGCATTGTCCGAATTTAGAGCAACCCCCTCCCTCTGGACATCCGTTTATATGTCTTGCAAAAACTCACGATCTGTTTTGAGCGCGTAATACGCAATAAGTTTGTAAAAATCTCCTCTTACAAGAACAATCACTTAATAAGGAAACAAGCACCTGTGTTATCGCAATTGTGGCAACCTATTATCTAGAAAAGGAAGGTTTAATAATATTAAATTCAAAAACCTATTTATTATTTCACAACACTGTTGAATTCATCAATGAAAAAATTAATTCATATTAATAGCAATGACATATACTTAACTTGTTTCAATGGAGGTAATATTGTGAAGTATTCAAAATGTCTGTTTCATAATGGAAGGAAAGTTCAAATTGATGGCAAACAGAAAATATTTGTTTTTAAACTTTTTTTAAAATTCGGACATCCAGATTGCTTAAAACTCCCTTCCCCCCCCAAGTCCGAGTTTGTCCTGATTTCCCAACCTCCTCTCCCTCGGCTCGGACATCCTTTGTGAATGGCCCCTAAGGACTTTTTCGAGTTGACTCGTTTTAATTATTTACCGTCAATAGACACAATAGTGTCTTGAAAAAGTTTACTCAACCTTTGGCGGGTTCCAATAACCATATATTCGGGGTTTTTTACATTTAAAGTAGTAATTTGTTTGAAAGCAGCCATTGATGAATGTTGGTCATTTCATAATTTAAAGAATTTTGCAATTCTGATATAGTCTGAGATCGCCAGAATGTGCATTTTCAAGACAGTTCGGTAGATCGTTAATATACAACAAAAACAACAGAGGACCAAGGTTTGATCCCTGTGGAACTCCACAGTTAACCTTTCGGGGAAGGGATGTTGCATTATTCATCACACAGTACTGTTTTCTATGATATAAATATGACCCAAACCAGTCAAGGGCTATGCCATTAATCCCATAATTGGATAATTTTCTGATGATTATTTCATGCATGATCGACTGTGTCAAATTGCAGTATAAACTGTACACTAATTATTGTATTTTACAGTTATAAAAATTGTTGAATCGTTCTGTATTTGTTTTTCGCATATTATTGGGCTCAAATCTTAAGTCGTAATTATGAGTATGTACATTGATCTGGTTTGCAATTATGTCTTTCAGAGGATTAATTGGAGCACTCTCAAGCTTTAGTTTATTAATGAAACACTCGCACGAATTATGTCTGCGCATACATAACGTTTGTAGTCCTATATGGTTCAATGCATCAGAGTATGACATATCGGGAATAATAATACGAAGCGCTCTCTTCTGGATGGATTCAATGAGATCGGACTGATTCATCGTCAACGCTGACCATGCTACCATGCTGGAGAAGCGTAGTCTATACGGGACCTAATAAAGGTTGAATATATAATAACAAGACGCTCTATTGAGCGTTTAGTCGCTGGGGTAATGATAAAGCGCCTGGGTACGAGGCTGTGGTTTGCCCACAGTTTGTGGTTTGCCTAAGCGCTTCAGCCACGACAAAAATATCTTACATAGGGTATTTTACCCTGGGGAATTCATTCCGGCCACTTAAAAAAACCATAGCAACATGGTCTTTGGGCCTCTTCCGGTTGTTTTTGTCTGAAAGTCCAGTTTAGCCGCACGCTAAGATTTCAAATTTCGCCGTAACTTTGTCAATTTTCATTGTTTTTATTTGAAAGTGGGTCAGTAGGTACTGTTTTTAAAGCTCTATGAAACGGTGTGTAGCGAAAATCACACGGTTTTTAAAACAGAAATTATAATCGACCAAAGGTACTGAATATATAATTAGTTTACCGATATAATAAATATACCAGATTACTAAGGTTAAAACTCACGGAGATCTGTAAACAATGTGTTTAGCGATTTGTTTGCCATTAGCCAAGAACAGGTTTTTTTTGCTGAATCGATTGGTGGTATTTTCATCCGTTTTGGATGAGGGGCGCCAAAGATACGAGCGCTCAAAGTCATCACCTACGATATTCGACAGTCCACATTTATAATGACGTAATGTTCATTTTGTGACTAAAATCTGAGGTCTGATCGAGATTCGACAAAAATGCGTGCCGAAACATATAGTCGCTGTGGGCACAGTGCCCCAGCGACTAACAAGATTTTTGACACTCAAACCAGCCTTTTTTAACTGACGCAAAGCGTAAAGTCTGGTCGGACCAAGAAAGATCATTCCTTAGCTGATATTGAAGGAAGGATATAGTCATTTCCTTACATTTCTTGCAATTAAGTTTCATTCCTCTAACTGACGCGAACTGGGAAACTTCATTCACAAGAATGGGCATAAGACTGGGAGAGCAACGGGGGATGACCTCCAAGGCAGTCGTGTCGTCGACAAACTTAATTCGCGCGTTCCAGTCCTTTAAAAGGGAATTCACCAGAATCGCAAACAGAAAGGGCCCGATCTTAGTTCCTTGGGGTAGACCACCGTCGACTATTCTCGACGGTGGTCGAAGTGACTATACTCTATAGGCTTGTAATCACCGAGCCTGATGCGACTAATTGTTTTAGGTCTTTTAGTAGAAATTTCAAAGAGAAAAACAAACACAGAAAGTTATGAGGTCAGTTGAAAAGGCTATAAGACAAAATTCAGCGCTTTTCTCAGCGGCCAGTTATTAAAAACATGCCGGCAAACAACACTCGCGACGAGTGTCAAAAACATATCGAAGCGAAACAAAACAATTTCTACTAAACTGTGATAGTGCTAGGCCGATAAAATTTCATTTATTTTTTCAAAAGCGTTTTAAAATTGCAAATTTTCAAATTGCGTTTGAAATTGCATTTAATTTTAATTCGATTTATATTTGATTTTGAAAACATTTTTTATTATTTTTTATTTGATTTACATTTAATTTTGAAAAGCTTTTCGTTTTGATTTAGATTTCATTTTGAAATTATTTTTTTCTTGTCATCAGCGTGGAATAATAGTTTTCTTGGATCGAACCACTGAGCCATAATGGATCGAATTCAGTGAAACCACGCGGTGAAACCAGGGGTGAAATGGGTGAAACTCAGTGATCGAACTTCGATAAAAAAATTATTGGACGCTGTCGACTGTCGAGCCTAGGCTTTGGCCCATTGTGCCAGCATAATTTTTAGCATAATGGGAGCAAAAAAGCATAATTTCTAAAACGAGCACTGCTCGAGCATAATCCTAAAATTTTAGCACTTTTTTAAGCATAAAAGGTAATATTACTCATTTGGTAGTCTAGAAAGTCAGAAACTTGTTACAAGACCGCTTTCATAGTTTCACTTTCATTGTGGGCAGTAGTAGTGCAGACTGTGCACTGCAGTACACTGTACACCTGAACTGCCGAGCAAAAAGCCTGGGAACGAGCCACGAGGTTGTAAACACTACTGCCAAAATGGCGTCAAGTGAGTCAAGTGACTCAAGTAGCAGTAGCACAGATACATCAAATTTAGAAGGAAATCCAGGCCCAGCCGATCAAGTGACACCACAGAGAGCTCTAATTTCTAGGGAACGGTCTATGAAGCTGATAGAAGGGAAATATGGCCGAAGGGGGAAGGGCGACGTGAAGAAAATGAGTTTACACGATCGATTGCAAGCGTTTACTGGTGAACAATTGTCTATAAGAGGGGGGCAGTTGTTCTGCAATGCTTGCCACGAAATTATATCATCAAAGAAGAGCATCATACTCAGTCACTGTAAGTCAGTGAAACACATCCGAGCGAAAGAAAGGCTCCTTAAGTCCAAGAAGAAAGAAATTACTATAATTGAAGCCTTAAAGAATCAAGATGAAGGTGGGAACCGATTAAAGTCAAGCACACTGCCATTAAAAGAACGTGCGTTTCGTGTGGAGGTGGTGGAAAATTTTTTGAAAGCTGGAATTCCGCTATTCAAGATTGACAAGCTTCGCAATCTTCTTGAAAGCAGTGAACACAGGTTGACCGATAGCTCCCACTTGCGTCAGCACATCCCTCTTATTTTGAAACAAGAGATTGAGCGACTGAAAGAAGAAATAACTGTCCACTCGACTGACGGTGTTCATTCTACTAGAGATCTCTCCGTAATCTTCGATGGAAGTACCAGACTTGGTGAAGCTATCGTGATAATTGTCCGTTTTGTTGACGACAACTGGTCAATTACGCAACGACTGATTCGAATTGACATCTGCGCCAAGTCCTCAACGCACAAGAGCTGGCTCGTGTTCTCAACGAATGCCTGTCTGTCGATTATCAAGTACGAGGTAACTCTTTACTTGCAGCGATGAAGGACGGTGCAAGTGTTAACCAAGCGGCCTTGAATCAAATCAAATTTGTATTCCTAAGTTATTTAGTGTTGTGTGCTTTTCTCACACACTAGATAATGTGAAACCATTTTAATGTTCCAAATCTCCTTGCGTTTGGAAGTTTATGGATGCGCCTCTTCAAACACAGCCATAAAGCGAAGCTCATCTGGCGGGAACTGACAGGACGAAACCCAAAGTCCTACAGCGAAACCAGATGGTGGTCAAAATGGGAGGTGTTTGAGCAGCTGATGGTTCAGTTTGGTTTTGTGGAGAGCTTTTGCAAGAGGCCGAAGCAGCTAACCTCGGCCCAAAACTCTTGCCACAGATCAAGGCAATGCTAGCTGATGAAGAAAATAGCATCAGCCTTCAGCTAGAACTAGCTGCCATTGTTGATATTGGTCAACATTTTGTCAAGGCCACATACTACCTAGAAGGAGATGGGCCACTTGTATTCTCATGCTATGAGAAACTCCAAGCTATTGCTGTGGCATGTCGAGCACCCGACCTACCCAATGTTCGTGCCGTTTCTGCTGCAATCACTGCAAAAGATCCAACACAAAACGTTGCCTCCTTGGTACGGAATGCTAGAGCATGCATTGACCCAGCAATTCAGTGGTTTTTACAGAAGTTCAATGTTCAGCTTTATGATCTTGTAGCAGCATTCAAGGCTGCACGATTGATGTGTCCAGTTGCAGTGCAGTGGTTGAAACCTACAGCAGTCAACGTTTCGACTCTTCGTATCTTTCCTTTCCTGGACAGTGAGTTAATCATCGCTGGTCTCAATGCGGAGCTGCCGAACTATTTAGCTGCAGCACAGGACGCAGGTTACTACTGAAGAAGAAAAAGTGAAGTGGTGGCATCAGCATGCAGAACGTCTTCCTGTTGGTCGTCGGCAGTCAAACGCGTCCTACTGGTGCAGCCTTCCTCTGCAGCAGCCGAGCATTCTCCATCCTATCAGCTTCATTCAGTGATCAGCAAGATCATGCACTTAGTGACTACCTGCAAGCAAGCGTAATGCTGCAGTACAATAATCGATGATCTAGTATTCTAATGATGTCTTGCTATTTATATTATATATCCGTTATTTTGACCCCTTGATGCTTGACTTTGAGCCTTTGACTTAAGTTACTGCCTTGACTTTCAATGTTAAACATTTTTTGAGTTGTTGAATTAATGTAAGAATCTGTGAGAATATCGAGCATTTATGTGAGAATATCGAGCATAATTTGTGAATTCTAGCATAATTTTTAGCATAATTAGGCAAAATTGAGAGCAGTGCTATTAGCATAATATGCCAATTTTTTTAGCACAATGGGCCAAAGCCTAGTCGAGCCAGCCCCCAGGGCGGTTGTTTCCATCTATCAAACTGACATTGCGCAATTTTCCCGATTTTCAAAGATTTTCATATTCGGTTTTTCCTTCACCAATTTGGTTAGGGTTAGGTTAGGGTTAGGTTTAGGGTTAGGTTTTGGGTTAGGTTTTGGGTTAGGGTAGGTTTTAGGATTAGTGTCAGTTACAAAGTTTTTAACTTTACTTCAAAGTTGAAAAAATGACGTAACGTCAGTTTGGTAGATGGAAACAAGTGGCGACCCTTGTATAAAAGCCCGCGAAATTTTGAAAGCCAAAACAAAATGGCTTCTTGTAAATTTGCCTTTACAAACGAAGAGAAAATGCCAAAATTATTGTCAGAAAAAGACATTGATGCACCAAAAAGGCCAGGAAACAATACAAAACCATCGTCAACAAGTATTTATTGTTTTATTAAATGTTAACTTATGTGTTTTTGCATCTTTCCCACCGGCCGCAAGTCTTGGCTTGTCTGGTTTTTGTATTTTTAATGATACAAAATGATATTTTTAACGATACTTCGCTTCGGCAGATAACATTGACCTCGGTCTGAATAATTCTTGTTAGTAGGTTAAATATCATGCTCAGCCTCATGCCCTCATCCAATAATTAGTTTATTGTGTTAGGAAAGGCCGCGCGCAGTGCCAGTGAGTGCGTAATAATTAGTTGTTGACAGATTTTTACATTTATTCAAAAGCTGCGTTTTTCAACCGAGAACTGTTGGGACATTTCAGTTAAATCCATTGTTCAAAAACCTTTTACTAGTAATCTAGTTGTTTATATTTTCAACAGGTTCTCAGTTTTGTGTTCAAAATTGCTTATTTTGCAGTAAATACACGGATAGCGCGATTCTTTCAGTAGATGGATTGTGAATTCTCACTGTTGTTTATATGAAACAATAAAATTTCTCTGTGCGTTTTTCAAGACCGCGAAATTTAGGCTTGCTTTCAACCCAGTCTTTGGCTCAATTGATAAAAGCCTTTATTGTTAAAATCAGCCATTAAGAAATTGCCATTAAGTATTTAAGAATTGTCGAGTCGATGACGTTCATTGTCAATCATAATTATGACCTAATGATCTTGAGCAGAAAACAGGACGTGAATTTGTGCAGGCGCACCGTGGGAATTGGATGCTTTAATTGCGACGTTTTGAAAAGAACATCCAAAAAATAACATATGGTGATTGATGATGGACGTATTTCAAGCCATATGTGTATCATGACTTATTGAGACGGCAAATTTTGAATAAGAAGATCTTAATTTCTTGGCATGAACCAGCATGCATGCTTTCATTCCATGCAGATGCCATGCATTAGTTAGCAACATACAACATATAATATTGCATGGCTATAAATATTTATATATATATTGTAGTTCTATTTTCAATGTAACATGTACTGTAGCATTATATCTATGGAAAATGCAGTACATGCATGAGTGAGCATGATGCATGTACTTCATAGCAGGAGTTTGTGTCATTTACATTTTTCTTCATTTGTAATGAGAGCTCGATATCCACAATATATGGTCATATATGTTTCAAAATAGTAAAAATTCTATAATGTTCTAATTTAAATTCTGGATAACTATCAGAACATTGTTCACCAAAATATGGCATCTACTTTCATCCATATGACAAATTGACTACGAACATCATTGACATTCCTTTTCATCAAGGATATGTTCTGGTAATGTTCTGTTGGGCACCACCCCTAGAAGATACTTCAAGCAACGTCCGTTACTCTGTATTAAGATTTCCAGTAGTCTTGCAAAACCCTTAGTCTATTGCTATTCCAAGGCACCTGCATATTGCGATAACATACTCAGGGAAAATTAATGTACAATACATGGATTCACCAACAAGTAATTCCCAACTTTTTATGGCAAAGTAGAAGCTAGGCCATGGATGAGTACTGCAATCTCCTGGCATTAGGCTGTCAGAGACTCAGAGTCAATATTCTATTCAATTAATTACAAATATATTCCATGAAATATACTTTATGTAAGATGTTGTAATTTTGCTGTAGTTTCCATATGGTCCTGAGGAATTCCCCTTACCCAACAGGGGTGATACTAACATGGTCAAAGTAATGCCATTGCAGAGAATTAAAACATGACAATTTGTTAGATCATTTTCATGTACATTAAATACTTAGAAATTCTGATCACACCACCAACCAAATTTCTCATTTAATGCCATTCATCTACCAACATTACTTTGGCTTTAATTCCAGATAATTTTACTGGTTGAAGGGAAAATCCTTGGTAGGAGGGGCGGTGTGGCTGACCTCAAGGAGCCACACAATCTTATAAAGTGGACCCCTTAACTAGGCCCCATTATACTCCTATGTTATGTGCACAAACTAACACTAAGCCAGTCACCACTTCTGCTTGGTGCTATTTCATAAAGGGTTAACCAGTTTCAGTGTCAATCCCACTATTTTCTCCATAAAAAATGCCATTCACAGTATTAAACAAGCACTCAACCACACCAGAGATTAGCCTGATTAATTGTACTGTTATCTTACCACAAGTATGGGCCCTAATGGCCCTTCAGATTCTTACACTTATAAATTTGCATGCTGATACACGACGACTCAGACTGAGACGTGTTAAACACCTCCTTCACATTCACCTTATCTACAGACTATCAATCACTATTACAGCAGACCATTTAATACTTATTTTATCATGGTATAAATGTGGTAACCTTTTCTTGTGCCACGATAGTAACTTCCAATTCTCCACTGCTCCCATTGTTGTCAGATGCCATGGCCAACTATTAGGTATGTATATAAAAGGTTCACCTCAGGGAACGAAGGGAATATCAGCTTCCTTGAACGCTGTGTTAAATATCAATATCAAAATGTCGACACTAGTGTTTTAATGATTGATATATGATATGCCTTTGTACAGTTTGTATTTTCCCGGAAACAAATACCAAACTGTTTATTGACCGTAACGTCCGCCCTCCCCCCACTTGTCATTTCATATCCATGAGTACAGCAGGCAAAAGGCATATTAACGAGCTCAGACATATTTTATCACATTCCATACTCTTCATCTGGAAGTTTCAACAAGGGCATCGAATAGGAAATGACAAGAAGGGCCACTTGAGGCCGAACCTTTGAAGTTTTTGACGCTGCGCATGTCGCATTACGCATGTTCATTACCATTATTCTAGCCAGTCAGTTGCATTTTCTGGCCAATAAACACATGAACTGGCTGGTCCGCCATTATTCTGGCCAGAAAACTGCATAAAAATAGGGTGTCACATTGCACTGCTGAGTGGCCTTTCTGGTCATTTCCTATTCTGTGACAAGGGTCAAGTCAAGTATGCGAAAATATGTCTGAGTTTGCACACACCTATGCACATACTAACGACAGCACTGCACAATGTCAATACTTGACTCCGCAGCAGCACATGGTCAAGGTAGCACCGTAGCAGGACTTGTGGCGTTCTTTATTAAACTATAGAAATACGCAAATGGCCAAATACTGCAGCGTAGTAACCCAAGGAACCGAGAAGCATCGAGGAAAAGTTTTCCCCAGTTCATATTTATGACTAACAGTTACAGTTCGTTTTCAAGACCAAAGGCGAAAAAAAAGCTAGTCCATTTAATGAGAAAGATGGCCCCAATCTGCTTCCTTTTGTAAAAGTGTGAAACTACCGGGGGGGGGGTGCGGGGGGTGTCACAGTCTTCAGGAAATTCATGTTTTCGGGCAAATTGATACGATTTTGTAGGGCAAATGTTGAAAATAGCCCAGTCCAGCTATGATGTAGTTGGATCTGCTTTTGCGCTCGTTGTCTATTTGTGACTTCGCCCAACAAAGACGAGCGCATACATTGGGGCGAGAACCATAAAGCGGGTTCATTATAACTGTACAAAATGAAGTATTTGGTCTCAAATTTTCCCGCTTCCGTCGGGCCTGTCCTGTACAGTACAATATTTATAGATAGAAAACAATGTGCTGTATATTATTTTGACTTGCAAAATGTAAATGATTCAAAGGATCTCTTATTTACTGTTGGAGGTACCCGTACCCACAGATCGTCGGTCGGGCTCAACTTCAGCCACGCCCTTCTTGTCGGGCAAAAGAAGCTAACACCTCCCCCCCCAGTTGTAATACCGAAGTTTCGTCCCTGCATGTATTCACACGCTTTGCCTCAGTTCATGTCTTTATATTAGCCCATGCCAACCCTTGGGTTTGCAAAGACGTCAGTTTCTAGATCATTCGTTCTATATTCTCTTTATATATTCTCTCTTTTATACTGGTCAGCTACGGATAGTTCATTTATTTATTCTGCCACCAACATCGTCAACACGAGCCAGGCACTCAGCTAGCACTCAGCATATATACTGATACAGTTCAGCATACTATCGATTGCACAATTTCGTCTCTATATCTTCGCGAAGGGTAGAATACGCCTTACATACAATATGATCGCGGTAATTTGAAACCAGGCACCAAGATATCTCGCTAGGAGAATATTTTTTCAAACAATTTTTCAGTTCTCTTCCAACAGAGATGGGCTTTTTATCGAGGGGTGTATTACTTCACAAATTCTCGTACACTTCCTCGGAAATCTAAAAAAATCCTTAAATCCTCTCAAAATTGTCGGAAAATTCCTATAAAATCCCTAAATTTGCCATAAAATCCCTAAAAATCCCAAAATCTCTTCAAAACTTCGCAAAATCTCGAAAATCGAGCCAAAATCTCCTTTAAAATCCAAAGAAAATCAACCTCGTTCCCAGTACATTGGGATGATTCCTAGGAGATATCATGGCTGAAATTTGACCCCTTTTAAAGCTTCTTTTTAGGACGTTTAGCCATAATTTTTTTCTAAAAAAATAGCGAAGATGTTATAGTTTTACTAGCCTGTGATTCTGTTGAAACCACTTAATATGTGCATATGACATGAAACTGTTTTCAATACGTTTTCAAAGTATAATATCTCTAAAGTATTTATTCAAAATGTTAGAGGATTTCAATAAAAACCAACAATTTTACATGTTAAAAATGGCATTCAAATCGCGCGGCTAGTGACGTCACTTTGGTTGCAATGTCTAGCAATAAATATGGCTGATCGGAAAGCAGAAACTTGCAACCAAAATGACGTCACGACACATACAAATTAGTCCCCAGACCCCGGACAAAAATTTAACAATATTTTACTTGGTTTTCGCCAATGGTTTTCGCTTTGCATCACACGTCGATGCAACAAAATCACAGCCGTTTCACCGCCCTCCTTCCGCCCTCCTTCCGCCCTCCTTCCGCCCTCCTTCCGCCCTCCTTCCGCCCTCCTTCCGCCCTCCTTCCGCCCTCCTTCCGCCCTCCTTCCGCCCTCCTATATATAAGCGCCCTTTAAGCGCCCTGTTCTGAACACTAGTTCTGAAGCTTGCTTGTCGAGAAGTCTGGGGCCGGTTGTATATAAAGGTACTAGTTAAAGTTTACTATATAGTAATTACGTTAACCAATCAGAATCGCGTATTTTATAGAGTTAACTAGTTAATACAGCCGGCCCCTGGAAACCCAGACAGCAATATTAGACGGTGAAGAGAAAGAGACTGCGGTAACTGCGTAGATTGGATCAGATTTTTAATAATAGTATGTTGAAACTGGGAGAAAACCTGTCCAATTTATGTCGTCTGTTTGCTCTCCCAGAGGTAGAGCATTGGATTTGACTACGAGTGCAGAGAGGAGTAAAATTAGTTTCGTCGTTTTCACGCAGATCACACCATATTTTTCTGTCGTGTCGTCACTGCTTGATTGCTATGACGACAGCAAAATATGAATTAAGTGACTGGCGCACGTCAATGACTATTCTTGCTTGTATTCGTAATTTCGTATAGTCATATTTAAAGCTCTCTACAGTCTACACTATGAGAGTAAAATACGTGTATATAAAACAAAATACAACAACAAAATTTTGACCGTATAAGCCAGCCGACTGCCCCCGTAATTAACTCCTTGTATATTATGCTCATTAAGAGGTTTACTTGCGAACTATAATATCTCGTCATCTCAAACAATACGCTTTCGTCCGACCAGTGTATAAATACATTTTCATCAAACATAGTACGTACAAAGTTTATTTTCATAGATCAGGGTCACTGATCTCAAGAGCGTTTCAATCGGATTTGTTCTAGTAGATTGAGATATCTAGAAATTGGTTAGATAACATTTTAAAAACGTTTGAAGATGTATTGTGACGTCACACTTACAGCTGTGTCCATACAACTATAGGTATCGCTTGAAAAGTACTATAACAACTTTCTTCGCTGAAACAAACAATATTTTCACTGTTTATTGTTGAGTTGATATTATATACTAATTTTAAATATACTTAGACTTTGAATATATATACGAAAAGAAGCTAAAAAATAAAAACAATAAACGCAACAGGAATCAACTGAATACAAATGACGTAGGCTCCACGATTTTGTGGCTCGCCAATATTAACTACTAATAAAATTTCATTTACGGTCTTCCATTTGCCTAACATAATCTGCGTTTGTGTGGAAATTAAATATCGATCAATTATAAATCCTTAATGACGTCCTTTGAAGCGATATTCCCAAAAATTCATCTCGTTTAGCTCATAAATATTTTATATATAGCGATTGTTTGAAAAACAACCCAGCTGGAAGTGTCTTTTAAAAACAAAATCTCAGACTCAGCCTCATTTCAAGTAATTGACAATATCGAGAGAACGAGTAAAGAAATTTAACTTAATAAAACTATTTTTCGAGAAGCCGCACAGTTAGTTATCAAGTATTATGGCTGACTCCAGACGAACTGTGATGATTCCTATCGACAAAAGCGGGAACAGTAAACGAATTTTTGAATGTAAGTTATACAATTTGTAATTGTTTTTCTGCTGGATTGTCAGTGGACCTATAGTCATCAGCACCGTTACTTCTTTATCGGCAATATACCTGTAGATGTTTATGAATGAATAGTAGGGAATGCAACGTTCAAACAGCGGGAAGATTAGAATTACAACTGAGAGTTGTTTGACATAAACCACTTCATTATATACACTAGAACAACATATACAGCCGTCGAAAACCCGCATAAGAACTGCTACTTTTACGTTTTCCTAAATCCTGTATTCCAATTCATCCGCATCGTACCGAAACGTAGCACTTTCTTTTGCGTCAAAGTCGTTAGTTCAACCCAAGTGTTTAGGAAACAAAATCTACGCTACGTTTTTATTAATAGGCACTTGAATAACGGTCCAGTGACCGTGAACAATCATTCTGAGAATGAGGTTTCGTCGGAAGTTGTATTTTTGGCACAATACTGTTTTTTTTTTATTATCTGACATAGACCGATACAGCCTTGCTGTTGTAACAGGCGTTATTGATGTTTACTGGAATTATATTAATCAATTCCAGCTTTTTGTATTTTACCTTTGGAGGAGAACTCTGATTAAGTTCTGAATATCTAAAGTATAGAATACATTATGATTTATGTAACCAAGTAAATTTTCCGGGTTTCATGCCTGATGAGAGAGCGAAATTAAGAGAAGTTATCCATTGAATCATTTACTTTTCACAAAACTGTCAGTAACCCATATGACGCACACATTAGAAAATATGATAAAAAGTTAAAAACTGTGGATAATCTGCGTTATATCTGAAAATTAATATATAACGACGATGAAAACTAACAAATAGAAACCGGTCAAATAATATTGAATAATGAGCCTAAACTGAAAAGGTTTTCCCTTTTATCATTTTAATTTATTTGACTTCAAATACTAGCTAGCACTGTAGCAATTCTGACATACACATACATCAGTCATCACATGCAAAGTTAAGACCATTTCAATCTTGGACATAACGCTTGAGACCATTCCTCCCAATTTAGCAAAGTTAATGTACATTCACAAAACAAACTTCGTCACCGCCTCTCTCCCACTTTAATGATGTGAACGTTTCCGAAACAACTTTTGGTAATTTACCATGTTACAAGCTCAACATTGAGTTGGAAGAATGGAGGCTTAAGAAGCGCAACGTGATCTTACAAGGAATTTATCATAAGGAGAGGGATAGGTTATAGGTAGTCTCAACCAGTAATTGTCCATGATCGAGTTAACCATGTCATGAATAAGTGCGTTAATTAAATTATTACTGTCGTTTTAATCCAGTATGAATTTACTTCTTCATTTAGGGTACTTCAACAAATTACGGAAAGACAACGACAAAGTTATTTTGATACATGTCTACACTGTTCCTCTTATGTCTACTCCAACTGCAAGATGTAAGTAAGTACAGTATTAGTAAGAGTTGTGAGGTTACCAGGTTACCAAAAATATAGGACATAAATATTGCTTCAGCAAAATTGAATGTAATTTGATATCTTGGCATTAGTAGTGCAGTGTTAGACTTACTATTTACATGAAGCGCATTTTCCCAGACGAGATTATAAGGCCACTAGGCACGCGAGATTATTTTGATCAGAAAAATAAGAAATAGTAATATGAATTCTGCAAAAGTAAATTACTATTTTCTAGCATTTTCTTCTTCCACCTGGTCTACTCTTCCGTTTTGTCCTTGCAATAGCCTCTACGAAGAGGATATGCTTGGAATAGCAATAATTTAAGTTACTTTCAATTTCAATTTAAGATAGATCGAAGAATGCCTCTCTTGACTCCAATTAAGGGAAGTAAGGACGATGTCGAGTACCTGCTCAATGTTCCAAAAGTTGTTTTTACTCTACTTATAGTTGGTTACTCAGTGTCTTTAACAGAATGGGAAGGTGTCCAGAGTTCAGTGGATAAAGAAGTACTTCAGAGGATAAGTGACTTTGAAGAGCTTTGTCGTATAAATAATGTAAGGACTACAATAGCTTATCTTCCACTAGTCACAGAGCGACGGTATATATAAACAGCGACTCGCAAAATGCAAGAACAAGTCTACAGTCAGAGCTAGCTGACTCCGTCTTCTTATTGATGAAAATAGCCATCGTGGATGGATCTCATCACGTCAAGTGTGTTGTTGGTTGTTTCTTAATTGATTGTTGTTTCATAGCTAGATTCACTTTGAACCAGAGGATTATTTCCTTTCCCACGAAGTGAGGAAGACGCATGGAAAATAGAGCTCTGAAATATAACTGAAATCTGCGATCTTGTCTGGGGGGACAGAGGCAATATTACATTGATGAACCGATATTACAGATTCTTCATAATAAGGCCGCCAAGTGTGTTTTGGATCTGCCCAGCGACGCTTCGAGTTCTGAGGCCTTAAACAGACTTAACTGGTGTGTGTTATTGTCTAGGAGAAGATTCCATCGTTGTTCGTTTGTGTTTAAGGCTTTAAACAACGAAGTTGATTTCTCGTTTGAAGCTAAGGCGGCTTACGATAAGTCATTATTGAGACTGCCAACTTGTAAGTCAAATTGGGAGCAGCAACGATCCCAATATGCTTTTATTGAAGACTGGAATAGCTTACCGCCTATTGTAACTGGATCAAACAATTATTTAAATTTTAAGAATGGTTATTTTAAATTCTTGTAACCTTTACTCATACATACGGTTCACTTTCTATCTAGATTTGTATGAATATTTTATTGTAGTCTACATAATGTATTTTAAACTGAGGACCCTTATGAAAATCACCTTTGGGTGATAAGGCCTCCTCAATAAATATTCTTTTAAATAAAAAAAAAGAGTGTTAGTAGTCAAATCTAGTCCAGTCTTGACTACAGTTGTAAAAGTACAAGCAAAGTAATGTCTGTCAAGAAAATAAGTTAAATGGAAAAAACTATAACCGCAAGTTCGCGAACAGATTTAACATTGTTTGCATTCCAGATTTCTCTGTTTTTGAGGACTTGGCTCGCCACTGGTTTCGTGAACATTTTTAGCGAAATTCCTAGCTGTCCCATTTAGCGAACATAGATAAACCTGTAGCAATGCCTATATAGTAATTCTACAGGCGTGTATATAAAGGTTATTACTGAAAGCTCTGTACGGTAGAACTTCAATTGGGTTATGAGAAAGTAATATTACCTTCTCAACATTCTTTCTAGCCTGCGTAGCAGCCAGTTAATTTTTGCTGCTAAAGGCTATACGACATATGCTCTTCCTTTTGCGACTGACTATCATTGTTTCACCCATTTTAATTATGCACAATACAAAGTATACCCTAACCTTATATAATCCCTCCTGTATAATATTTTACTACACTCTATTTCTAGGATTTACGGCAATGCCAATGACAGTCGTTATCAAATCGCTGAACAAGTCATGTCATAATCTAATGCATGTACCTCTTTTATTACCTTACAGCTACAGTTCAAGACAATCTACAAAACTGGTGAACCAGGCATTGTTATTTGCGAGCATGCGCATCGGGAACATGTGAGCCTTATTCTCATGGGAACACGTGGTTTAGGCAAGCTCGCGCGGGCGATTCTGGGTAGTGTGAGTAAATACGTCATACTACATAGTGGTTTACCTGTCTTAGTAATGCCACCAGGTACTGGAGGAAAGTAAAAATTACCAAGGTCTGGGATAGCTGAACCAAAATTGTTTCACAAACATCAGAACTACACATCTGAAATTCTAGGATTTCACAGAGATAGACAACTACTTGCTCACTATAACAAAGATTTCATTAAATAGAGGGGAATATGCAAAGAACAGATATTTATAGAAGATGTAGATTATCTTATTCGTGTGTTATGAATGAAGATGAACTGCGACAGCATTTAGTGCGAAACTAAATATGTTTCCTTTATATACTATATATCTTTCTTTGAAGCGTAGCGTATTGTCTTTCGGCTTTGTAGGCGCTTTAGCATGAGAACTATAGTAACTTTGAAACAAAGCAACGCAACGCAAAGCAAAGCAACGCAAAGCAAAGCAACGCAACGCAAAGCAAAACAAAGCAAAGCAACGCAAAACGCTACCTTTCAGTCGATACGGTTGAAGTGAAAAACCGACTTTTACTGCAGAGTGTATCTATCACACAGAATATCATTTTCTTGATTCAGTTAATATCAGGACTAATATACTCGCTTTACAGTTAGAATCTGTACCATGGTACACTCACACAGCTTTAAAAACAACCACGCATATATCTTCATTAAAACTTGCTATTAATTTTACTCATGACTATATACAGTTAATATATATATTAATTAAAAAATGATATATTTTTGTTCTAATCACTAGGCATGCGAGTTGTGAATACCATAATACAGGGCATTTTCTAGTTCCATTAATCCAATAAAATTATTAAAAAATGTCCTTTCAAAGCACAATAATCAATATTCAAACAAACATGAAAAAAATCAGTGGGACATACGATTATACAAGTTCCACTTAAAAAATGCAACCTTCCTGTGGCGATTGCTTTCTTTGTGTGCACAATTAAAAAAAGTACGTTCAACGAACTGAGGTTTTCGTGGAATTAAAAGAGGACATTTTTCCCACAGCCAAATAAAAATTTACGTCATTTTTAAGAATTTCATGATTCTTCAAATTGACCATGCTGTGTTGATCCATGACGCTGAATTGCAGCAGGGTTTCTCTCTTTAATATATTATTTCACGCCTCGGTCCTTGTGCAAGTATCGGTTTCCAATTCCCCTGAATAATTTAACCATGCAACTGTGAGTAGAAATCAGATGTAATCATATAATAATTATTCATCCGAGTGTGTCGACCATAATCTTTGTAGATGCATGATCCTCCAAGGATATTGTCCATATAATTTAAGTCACATAAATCCACATTGCCCACAATCCTAATGGGATCCACATCCATAAATCCTCTATATATTGCTAGTAATTTCATAGCACAGTCCTTGTAGAATTAGTTTTTCTTAATTCTCTTGTTTCCTCATCCACACCTCTTTTTAACGACAAAGTAGTTCGTCCTCCACTGCCACCTCGACTAGAGAAAAAAACAGGCGCTCATCACTCAATTACGGAAAAGAAAGCGAGGAGCTATGCACATTACAAAAGTGCTGTATTACAGACCAAATTTTACCCGGCTAAAAAGTGGGTAGAACGTCAGGCTACATTCAGGGATCAATTGAAGTATACGACCCCCAATAAATCAGTGCTGTATTTAACTGCTTCCATCTTTAGAACAAGTATAACTAACGAATCGGGCTATCCCAGGACAAAAATATAAAAGCCTTTTTAAAAGGCACTTTCATACAACTTATGAGGGGTCGCATACTTCAATTAATCCTCACGCGTATGAAGGTCATAGCAGAAATTATTATATGCAAGCATTTTGCGGAACATTGTCGTGAAGAATGCGTTTGTATTTTTCAAAACTATTAATTTAATACTTACATAAGCTTAAATTCATTTACCCAAAACCTGAAATGGATGTGACGTAAGCGGTGGCAAGCTTTCCGCGAGTAGGTAACCCCCCCATATAGCACCGGAAGTAATTAGTATGCAGGGCAATGACATTATCCTTGGGAGTGACGTCATAGGTATGAGGTGACGTACCCTTTGAGGTGACGTTACCTAGGAAGAGGCGACGTACCCTAGGAACTAGGAAGAGGTGACGTACCCTTTGAATGAGGTTACGCACCCTTTGAGGTGACGATACCATACTATTGAGGTGACGTACCCTTTGAATGAGGTAACGTACCCAAAGAATATGTTGAACGAACTGAGAGTATAAATTGAGGTCGTTGAATAGCACGAATGATCCCAGCGTATGTACGCAAAACTTCGCAAAGAAAGGTGTCGCGGTTGTGAAGTGGATCATCCGAGTCAAAGAATACACGAGTGTCTTCTGTTATCTTCGCATTTTGTTCATGCGCCTTCGCATTTTTCTCATGCGTTGCGCATTTAGGTCCAGGCTCGGAATAACGCAGCCTCACTGATCCCAAATGTTTACTTTAGCGTACGGGATATTAGTGTGTTAATTTATGCATGCAGTAAACTAACAATATTTCGCCTTCGCATTTTTCTCATGCGCCTTCGCATTTTGCGCCTGCGCATTTTGCTCATGCGTCTTCGCATTTTTCTCATGCGCCTTTGCATTTTTCTCATGCGTTGCGCATTTAGGTCCGTTTTGGCCTTGAAGGTCCGGAATAACTCAGCATTACTTAACAGTAAGTCCAGAAACCGAAATATTACGTAGAGACCATCCTTAAAGATGGTTCTAGTAACTAATAAACATCTTAATGATGCCCCGCTAGGCCTTTCCTGCACGTTTGGCCTGTTTTTGGCCTTCGCATCATTCTCGTGCATGTTCGCATTATTCTCATGCGTCTTCGCATTTTTCTCATGCGTCTTCGCATTTAGCCCGTTTTGGCCCTGAAATAACTCAGCATTACTTAACAGTAAGTCTTTGATAAAAATTGTACCAAAACTAGTGTAATGCGAAGAAATGAGCAGAAATGCGTAGTAAATGCGAAGTAAATGCGAAGAAATGAGCAGTAAATGCGGTAAGGTATGTGAAATAAAATGCGGAGTAATTGTACACTAGTCAAGCGCATGCGCACTGTTCTCAAAAGCATTCAAAGTTTCAAACGAAGTTAACACTTCGCCCATATCGTCCCACATGCAAACCAATAGTATATCTACGATATAATTGGTCTCTCTGAATTGTCTTTTTCATTTCTTGGGAGCGAATGGTTGAGTATGGGTTCTTATCAGTGCGAACGATGTTTGAAACGGTTCTCATCTTATTATAATGTCAGGCGTCATCAATCTAACCATTGCGCACATTCTGACATGCATAATTTTGATGAAAACTCCTTGGTGGAATACGGAGATAAGCTGGTATATCCTAAAGTGATCAAAACAGAAAGTCAGGAATACAATTCCGAAGATGATGGTTCGACGAGTTCAACTTACAGGTCTGAAAGTTCGATGACGTCAGATAACGAGTCAAAATCTGTACAAGAAGAAGAAATGGATCCTTGGATACCATTGATAGAGGAAGCAAAGCAAAGCATTAATATGGGTTTTGAGGAACTGAAAAATAATTTTATAGAGGGTGGTCTTGATTATCAATCTGCTACTGACAAAGGTTACTTCAATATCCTACCTGAACTCCAGAAAGAACTAGAAAATATTTATAAGCAACGTCTCCTGTGGACAAAACAACTAAAGAAAGTCCCGTACATAGGAAAATAATGCAGACAAAGGATGCGTTCGTGAATGAGGATGATTTTGATCCAGAAGAAGCTTTAGAAGCTGCTGTTGATAAGAGAAAGTTTCTTATCAAAAGACTTTTAAATGACTACACTTTTACTGAGGAAATCGATGATGAAGAAAGTGATAAAGATTAAACTGCTCCATAATGAGCTAAATATATTATACTTTGAAAACTTTTGTAATATGGCGTTTTTAAATGTTTAATAAATTTATCTGCAACTATATATCCGAGTCTGATGCGAGAACATTAACGTACCGCTCGAAGCGTTTGCCCTTACACAGAGAAATAAATAACAGCAGATAAACTTTTGCTAACAGAGGAAATGTTAAACGTTCTAAGTCAAACGTTCTAAGCTAGATACTAACGTAAAAGCTGGACATTATGTTTAATCACTGTTTATTTCTGTAAAATTGTTATATTTAAAGGAATAAATTTGTTAAAAATGTTAATCAGTGTTCTGTTAATTTATGCATGCAGTCAACCAAAGCGAAGTACTGGTAGCAATATTTTACACTAAACATATATACAATTTTCGTATAATTATGTCTGCCAATACTGTACGTATTCAGCCTTTATATACATTTTATTAGTTCTTGTGACGTCAATGATCAACGATCCAATAGGAAAGATAGTTTAAAATGGAGTCATAATCAGAAAAGTTTGAACTTTGCCTGAGGTTCATCGAGAGAAATCGAGAGTTGCTTCATGATTTTTTCCTAAGTTTTTAAAATGTTCCGCCGCATGTCCGTGGTAATTTAGCTTCATGACACGAACGGCTTCGATAAATTCCTTCCAAACTATTCCTTGTTTGATCACCCGCTCTATGGCCTCCAAACCATAATTTATCCAACTTTCTTCTTCCGATAACATTAGACACTCGTGTCTTCTTTGACTCGGACGATTCACAACCGCGACACCTTTCTTTGCGAAGTTTTCCAACTTTGCAAGCAACAGCTTCTACAAATATCGCATCCATCAAATGACATACGTTTTTGACTTCTGACGAGCAAACTTCGTCTACATTCAGATAGTTTGTCCAGAATGCATGTTCTTTTGGTTGAGAAAAATGCATGATTGCACTAGCAAGAACTTGCAAATATTCACCACTGCTGTGAAATGTGTTCACCGTATTTTACATCCTCAATTTATACCAACCGTCCAGGACCAGGCATGTCTCACGTTGCGTACATACGCTGGGATCATTCGTGCTATTCAACGACCTCAATTTATACTCTCAGTTCGTTCAACATATTCCTAGGGTACGTTACCTCATTCAAAGGGAACGTCACCTCAATAGTATGGTATCGTCACCTCAAAGGGTACGTAACCTCATTCAAAGGGTACGTAACCTCACTCACAGGATACGTCACCTCAAAGGGTACGTAACCTCATTCAAAGGGTATGTCACCTCAGGGTACGTACCCTCATTCACAGGATACGTCACCTCAGGGTACGTACCACTGATCTGAATATAGGCTGGATAACGCATCTCTTAATAATTTGATGGAAAAAAGTGAAGCCGGAAGTCAAGCGGCCGATCAGTGCCGCCACCCGATTCTGAGGCCCTACTTTATTATAGATAGTATTACAGAATCCTAGTTTTTTCGCTTTTTTTGCCTTTTAAACGTTTCTGGCCGGGCCAGTTTTACTATCACAAAGATAGAAGCACACGAGAGGAAATTTGAGCAAAAAATTGGAGTATTATGGCTTTATAACGCCGTGAAACTAGATTTACAAGTTCGAAGGAGTGAACAGTCAACATGTTCGCGATGTTTTGTTTATGATATTTCAATTCAAAATCCACTCAAAATATAGAATTACTGCTACTGGACGAAGGCACTCTAGGAATTTGATGAAATGAACCAGCTCAGCTGCAGTATGAACAAAAGCGTGAATGTGGTAAGTTTTTAAAACAGGAATTAGGAACAGTGCTACACTGGTTCAATATTCACGTACTGAAATGAACACATATTAAGTTAATAACCTATTTAATTCCTGTTTTAAAAACTTACCACATTCACGCTTTTGTTCATACTGCAGCTGAGCTGGTTCATTTCATCAAATTCCTTGAATGCCTTCGTCCAGTAGCAGTAATTCTATATTTTGAGTGGATTTTGAATTGAAATATCATAAACAAAACATCGCGAACATGTGGCTGTTCACTCCTTCGAACTTGTAAATCCAGTTTCACGGCGTTATAAAACCATAATACTCCAAATTTTTTGCTCAAATTTCTTCTCGTGTGCTTCTATCTTTGTGATAGTAAAACTGGCCCGGCCAGAAACGTTTAAAAGGCAAAAAAAGCAAAAAAACTAGGATTCTGTAATACTATCTATAATAAAGTAGGGCCTCAGAATCGGGTGGCTGCACTGATCGGCCGCTTGACTTCCGGCTTCACTTTTGACATGAGATGCGTTATCCAGCCTATATTCAGATCAGTGGTACGTACCCTCATTCACAGGATACGTCACCTCAGGGTACGTAACCTCATTCAAAGGGTACGTCACCTCTTCCTAGGGTACGTCACCTCTTCCTAGGTAACGTCACCTCAAAGGGTACGTCACCTCATACCTATGACGTCACTTCCAAGGATAATGTCATTGCCCTGCATACTAATGACTTCCGGCGCTATAGGGGGGGGTTACATACTTGCGCGCTATTATGTAGAGAAATCGGGTCCACATGCACGTACGCTATATTATTTGAAACGTAAATCTGTTTCGAGATGATTTGACGATACACACTGTACTGTAGATTTTGTCTTTTTGTTACAGGTTCTGAAATATAATTACCTGAAATATAATCTACCTTTTAAGGGCTTGTGTAGTACTTCTGGTCGTACGTCGAGGTATAGCTGTAACTTTCGAAGTTTTGAGCGGAGATATAACAGACTGCATAGCCAATGAACTAGTCAATCTAGAAAACGAGAATATATTAGTTACCACTGTTCAAACTACGTCTCGTGCAAAAAAAGTGCAAATTGTTAAGTTGTTAAAAAAATTGTCGGTTACAATTGCGGTGCCCCTGCAAAGGTGGCACAGCTTTATTTCTCTGTGTGAGTTCGTTCGTTTGTTCGTTCGGAATCTTAAGCTATGTTCATTATGCCCTATAATTATGCCTGTATACCAGATTTTCCTGCGGCCGCCCGCGCCTGTTCATTAATATTCTGCCTTTTGAAATTATTTTGTCAACAAATATCCGGCGTGTTTTGTGCTACGATTTTGGATTTTATGAAGTATGCCCATCTCAACTCCAAATCTAATCACAAATGCTTAAAAAATTATTTGAGAGTTAAAACAAGTTGGGGAAAATTTGTACGGGGATTTGAACCCTCAACACCCGAATCAAAGGAAGTTGTAGGCGCACGCCCTACCACTGAGCTACACGAAGAAACACATTACAAAATATCTGCAAAAACACTTCTTATACTGGAGAATGATTATTTATTATTGTGCATGTCAGTGCTAGACTAGACGGGGCACCGCACTTCAGCATTGTGTCTGGTTCTGAATAGCTTTCTGTGGATAAAAGCACGCCTCCGCGGAGGAGAGAGTATCTACCCCCTGATCTGCCACAATCATGATCGTGATCCACGTTTGAACACGGATAAGATAATCTAACCTGTGACCACGACTTGATGTCGTTCTCGTGTGTCCATAGCGGAGGTCTTCAACCCTGAATTAAACATAATTAACACGCATTATAACTAAAGTACCAAGAATTACTAGACATTACTCACATACAGGCATTTGCAGATTTTCGGAAAGGGTGTAAGAGAATGCGCACCCCCCTAGAAAAGTCAGCACCCCCCCAAAAATAGCACAAACCTACAGTGAATACTGAAATGTTGATAATTTATGCCATGTTTGGCATATCAGCAGTGTTGGTGGACGGCTTCACTCCCCACCCCCGAAAAATCTGCACCCTGCTATTAAATGAGCCTGAATCCGCCCCCTTGCATGTAGGACCGTTCATCGAAAGCTGATTAGCCTAAACCTAGACTTACTCCAAATCTGTCTCTCAAAGGGGTTTCTATTTGAGAGTTATTTTTCTCGCCTCCCGCCTGCCCGCCTTTAAATTACTCCTGCCCGCATTTTCGCGCGCTCTTAATAACTCCCAAGAGAGACAGACTTAGAGCAAATCTATAGCCTAAACTTTATATACAAACATTGGTTGCTAACTTTCCATATAAATGTCCCAACATGATGAAAATTACAATGACTTTGATGCGAAGTTTCCTAACCTCTATGTTAGTATTAACGTAAGGATGGGTTAGGATTTGGATCAGTGATAAATTAGTGTTAAGAACAGAGTTAAGGCTGCTTTCCAAATGCATACTAAAACTTACGAAACAATAAATTCTGTACATTTATTCATTTGGTTATTTCATAAGTAACATTTAAATGGATTGAAACTTTTCCGTGCGTGTATGTGCGTACGAAAAACGCACGACTGGAATGAAGCCTTAAGGATCGTAAGGATTCACTGGAAACCTTTTTAAAATCCTTACTATTGAAATAGTAGCTATGGATCCTAGTTGGAAATAGTATGAAAATGGCAATTAGTATATGGTAAAATCGTACTAATTCCATACTATAATTGCCACTTTCATACTATGGAAATACTATGAAAATAACATTTCCGTATAATTTCCATAGTATATATATGGATTTAAATTTTTTCCCATTGATTAGTAACAGTCTAAGGGTGAATACCTGATGGCTCCAGTAGTAGCACAACGTGGATGTCTTGAAGACCAGTCGGACTTTAGTTTTCGTAATTCATCTCCTTGTGTGGATGTTTTCTCTTCATCATGTCTTGCTTCTTTAACTAAACTTCGACTCACTGCACTTGTTGATTTTGACGTCCTTGATTTACTTGATGTGGAATTGAACAGGGAGCTCGATATATCCTACAGAAATACACAAAGACAAGGGAGAAAATATTTAGTAATGTACTACATCCAAACAACATGAGGCGATGTATTTGCGAAATATGCATTTTCAGATAAATATTAGACTTATTGTCTACATTTGTTCTTTGACCAGAATAAAACTATTTACCCAAACGGATCCCCGTTTCATGCTATTTTTTGGAAGTTTCAAAAATGCTTATTCTTATCCATATGGATTGAATGAGTAAATGAATATATTATCCATGAAAATTTAATAGCTCTGACTTTCTATTCTATCAGTCCGGTTCTTTCCCGTTAATACCATTGAAAATTTATTAATGGTAAATCGGATGCGTGTTTTGCGAATTATTCTTATTTCCGTTCGTGGTTTCGTCAAACAGGCGTGATAATTTTTATTCATATTTTCCGAACAATATAACATACTGACAATGTACATTATATTAACATTGTAGTCACATATTCAGTATTATATATATATACGCGAGCGTTGATTGGTCGAGCAGCGTGTTTCTATAACTGTTGTGACAACAAACTTTTCACTTTTCAAACTTTTTCAAACTTTTTTGACTTTTCAAATTAAATAGTGTACAACTAGATTAGTTGTAATGAAATTGACAAGCAAATGAGTTTTATGCTTATGTCATGAGAATTTGTGAATTAATCGAAATAACGAGGAAAATTAACATATTATAATCGAAATACAATGATTGTTTCTCGTTCTCCCAAACTCCCACGCATGTATCTATAACGGTATAGAAACACGCAAAATGTTTTCTATTTCTTAATTGTACATTGTAGACAGCACGTATTACCATGCGTGGTTCCAATGTAAGTAGAGTTACACGATATGTTTCGTGTTTGTAGGATCAACGCCTTCGCTCGAAACGTCGAAGTTCTTGTTATATTTTTCAGATAGTGTGATCCTACAAACCCTCAGCAGTACGTATTACTGTATACTAACCTTAAATGTATTTGGTGAAGTATCAATCACAGAACTTTCAATTCTCAACGAGTCCACTCCTGTCGTTATAGTTCCTACCGCGTTGAGCACTGGTAAAATAACATAACAGTTTTCTTTAAACTTGAAGTGAATCATTTAAAGGATTAGTGTCAGGGTCATGCATTGCGGGCTTTTGTCATTGTTTTTATCTTTCCCAACAGCAACAAGTAACGATGAAAAGACCTTGTTTGATACATTTCCAATAAAAATCAGATAAAAGGATCACGGATTATCAAAGGATGGTTTAAATATATGACGGATTGTAAAAACCTTTCCAGATTTTCTCATCTATAGTCGGCCAAAATTATGGCCACCAGCAGAAATTTAAGACCGCAATACCCTGGTGTGACACTAATCCTTTAATGAGGCGGACCATAGTTATTTACTAAGTGTATGAGGAAAATAGCGGACCATTGGTCTTGGAAAATTTGAGGTTGGCAAAAATCGGAGGGAAGAAGATGAGCTATGCAAACCTTAAAGATTGGATCTTACCCGGTCCTTAATGTGATTAACTCACAAAGACTTTCCTTGTTGGTTCTCGTGCTACCGAAAACAGAATTCCCTTCTAGCAATGTTAAGATTCACAATTATCTTATCATCTTACCATTTTCATTCACATCTTTTCGTCTGGTTTTAAAAATGTCTCCTTGTATCCATAGACTCGCTTGCTTTCTACGAAAAGATTTAGATAGTATTAGTACGTGAATTTTGCAATAACATTTCACGTATTATTTATCTAAAAAAAACAATCATTCAAAATCGAACTGCATATTATGGAAGTATGTTTCCCACATGAAAATGGTTTTCCCAAAGAACAAGTTCGCCATGTTTGGTAACTCAGTACAAATTCAAAGTTTTTGAAAGATAAACTCCATAAACATGAAGAAAACGATGGAAGACAATAATTTTAACGGGAAATTGACATCTTTAAAATACACAATAAGCAATAAAATAATTATTGATTACAGTTGCTCAGTTTGTGTTATCGACCAAGGGTTTCAGCTTACATTCGGTACATAACAATAACACAAATATTTCGGCTTTGATACCTCTTCATATCACGCTAGACTTGAGTCAATAATTATTTTTAAAATACTGTAACCAATAATCAGACCACTTACTCTTCTAAAAAGTTTTGCTGCGGACCAATTACAGATCCTGGTCTGCATAACCTGTAAGGTTAAAAATTCGCTATTAGCGGATACCAAAATGGAATTTGAAACAAGTTAATAATAAGAGGATGGATAATTTCTGGAGGGTCTACACTGCAGGTTGCAGGTCGGTGGTTTTGGACTTTTTAAGTTGCTTTACACAATACAATCTTGACTATAGCCCACATTCACTCCTCAAACCTATCCTGGAATCCTCATCTAAGGTCGATCACCAACTTGCCACATGCAATTAACTCCAGATCAGGTGAGCACTCATTATTCAGATCTTTTTTATCATGTTAAGTAGTGGTGTTACTCAATGAGTGCTCACTTGAAATTCTTTATTCTCGTATGACAATTTTAATATTGTTGAAAAGTCATTGAGGGTTTAAGTGGAAACTGGAATATAACTATAATAACACACCACGTGATTCGTACCTCATCCATGCAATTGCTTCAGCGGCAGAGAAACGAAAATGTTTCATAAGATAACAGCCAATCAAACTTCCAGTACGGCCAAGTCCAGCTAGAGAAAATATACTACCTTTAGACTTGTGTAAAACCATGTTACATGGCTTATTCAGAATTTAACCCGTTCGCTCTTCTTTCATCCCGGAACAATGAAAGAAAACATGCATGGAGCGTACACGGAGCAAATGTCTAAGACCGTTTTCACATTGATCTATATCTTTATGGATTGGAAAAGGATTTAGCTCTTAATGTTTCTCGGTGCAAAAGGATAGGAAATACAATTTGCCAACAACGGTAGTAACAATATTGGTGTGATTAAAGCCTCGCTTTCATGTAACACGTTATCTAAACAGCTAACTAAAACATAACACATTATATACCTTTGCAATGTACTGCGATACCACCACTAGCTGATTCTGTCACTGTTAAAAATCGTCTAAACGTAGAAGAAAATAATAAACGCAGTGGTATACAGTTCCTGACAAAAATTTACCCTACTATATTGCATGTAAAACTACTATAAATTGTGAACAATGATAGAAATTTTTAACTATTGACTATTTCATCAATAACGACGCCATCTTGAATCGTGTTGCATTGTGGTCGTCTAGCCAGGGAAAATTATTATTCATAACATGATTTATATAATTATCCATTTCAAGAGTAACACTACATTTTTTGAATGCCTCCGTCCTTTTACTTTTTCTTTGCACTTCCCCTCCTAATAGATCCGCAGTTATGACATTTACCTGACAATAGAGTCGACAGGAACACTGCCGTCATTAAAAAACAAATCAAAGTGATCAAAACCAGCATCTGTAAATCTCTTTGCCTCGTACATCTTCTTATTTAGACGAATCACCGTGGTAATGCCATGTTTACGGAAATATGGGATGTAAGACTCAGGAGCATGCAGCGGATAACCTAAATGGATATGACAGACATTATTAGAGAGGGGGCTTATTAGAGAGGGGGTTCATTAGAGAGGGAGCTTATTAGAGGGGGGTTCATTAGAGAGGGGGTATTAATAGAGAGGGAGCTTATTAGAGGGGTTCATTAGAGAGGGGGCTTATTAGAGAGGGAGCTTATTAGAGAGGGGGTTCATTAGAGAGGGGGCTTATTAGAGAGGGAGCTTATTAGAGAGCAGGTATTAATAGAGAGCGGGTATTAATAGAGAGGGGGGATTATTAGAGAGGGGGCTTATTAGAGAGCGGGTATTAATAGAGAGGGGGTATTAATAGAGAGGGGGGCTTATTAGAGAGGGGGTATTAATAGAGAGGGGTGTTCATTAATTTATCGGAAACGCAGTTACGGAGAAACGCAGTAAAATTCCACGTCCATTACATAGCATTTCCTTGTTGTGAAGGGAAGGGGGCTTAATAGAAAGGGGATTTTATTAGAGAGGGGGAGACCTTTTTGAGAGGGGGGCTAAAAAGAGGAATTACGGTAAAAGTTATCAATGCGTCATATAAGTAACAACGTACAGTACATACCATTAAGAATTCTAGTCTTGTTATGAGGTCCACTGAATGCTAAAAATTTCCCTGTTTCAACGAGAAAAGAGATGTTACTATCGTGTCGTGTACTAGATTTGCATCATCTCGTATCTGGCAAATACTTTAGACGACTACAGACGATGCTCTATTGGAAAAATGATCCATACACCAATAATAATACAGTAAACAGCACGAAGAGATAAAATGGTAGAGCAGTTAAAAAAGCACACTCTTTAGGATTGATATATCTCTTCACATACCTGGTACTATCCAGTTAAAATCGCCATTTTCAACTCTCTAAAGTTGAAAAAATGATCATATGTATTATAATCTATGCTATACAGAGTGTATAAAAAAAATGGAGTCCATCTTTTATACTTAATAATTTTCGGAATACTGGACCATATAACGTGATTTAGGTCTTATTTTAAAGCCTGTTCTTTTCTCTTTCGAACAAGTCGTCATTGGTGTCCTTAGTGCAAGTACTAACTGAACAAGAAAATATTTTGTAGAACCTATCAGTTTTAGATGCCGCGTAATTATGCAATTTTAGTAATGTTATTTTTTGTTGATAAAAATATATTAGTATAAATTATTATCGTATCTCAAAATTTTAGATTCTCCAATCACAGTCACTTAAAATATTATTATTCGCAAACCAATGGTTCAAATTTGAAACGAAACCCACCGTTAGAAAGCTGAATGGCTACGCTTTAAAATGAATATAAACATGAACATTTTACTCTAGCAGTCTTTTCAAAATTTACATTTGAAGCGAAGACACCGTTTTTTTATACACCCTGTATATTAACAGGCATGCAAATTGTAAAAATAAAGAAATGCTGATTACAGTAAGAAAATAATGTAACCAGAAAAATTGGCCATACCGACCTCGTAATGTTCATATTCGTCAACGTCAAAAGTGTCGTAATCAAAAAGCTTATTCTGTAAGGCCTAAACAGTTACAAATAAGAGAGGAGTTAAAAAATTAGGGAAAATGCAAGGCAGCCTTGAGTTTGGCGAGATTGTTCTTAAAATAATACGTTAAGACTTTCTCTTTTAGTCAATTGCTACGCTAAATGAATGCAAAATGCTCTATAGCAAATTCCTAAATTCGTCCATGAAAAATTACAACATATGAAATTAACACTAGTGAATGTTGGCCATGCTTACCTTATAAATACCATTTAAGCAGTCCAGGATTGTGAGATTAAAAGTACAAGCACCAAAGGATGCGTCTCTATATTGGGTGTAAAATAATACTAAAAATATTGAGATTACTTTACTAGCGGTATAACATCCAAAAGGAGTTGCAAAATGTAAATATACAATTCAGGGTTAAAACAAAATACACTTAAGCCTGGTTCACACGAGTGAGATAAGCACAAGCATAAGGCAAGACAAAAGGTAAAACAAAGAGATGCAGTGAAGTGTGCAACATAAACGTGGACATAAGCAAAAGCCTCGAAGCATAAGCTAAGCCGGAACAAAAGACATTTCAAAAGAAAATTCTTTCCGCTTTGTCTTTTTAAGCCCTAGAGGGAAAGTTTTCTTTTGTATTTCTGCTTATGCTTATCTCACTCGTGTGAACCAGGCTTTACGTGCTGTAAGAGGCGTGGATCGGATCAAGTTGAGCCACGATGTCACCCACCGGATTATTTAGCATGAGGTAATATTCTTGCGTGACTGCATCAGCCGAATATGTATCGTTTTTCAAAACTATTACTACTACTACTCACCTAAAAGGTAAATATGGCGGAGAGCAACCACTAATCAGAGGTTGATAAGCTTCATCTGGTTTCTTGTTGAGATAGATCACCTGTCAATTAAATACATCAAAACCACTCACTATCAATGTTAAATATAAAGTAAATGGTCAAACTGATTGATAGCTGATTAACTTTGTAACAAAGCTGTTCTGTAGAAATGATTTTACAATCACGAGAGCATTGATAGGCTATAATTTAAGTAAATTTGCATGGAATTTATGGCAAAAATGTTTTAAGAACTGAGGTTTGCAGCAACAAAAGGGTGGTTATATGTTCGCAACCTAAGTTCGCACCCGCCACTGCTCAGGAAAGCCAACACACAAGAATTACGACTTGACTCAAAGGTATGCGTGAAAATAATATAATGGTGGTCTTTCTGCAAGGAAGCAAGAAAGTTTGTCGCATCTTTGTACATGCTAATAATATGCATATTTCAATATCAGTAAATTCGCAGTGCTGATTTTTGAGAGATTTTTATATTGAGTTATAGATTTTTATATTGAGTTATAGAGCTTAATATAGCGCGATGGGAATAAAGGCTCTCACAATTCTTTTCCTCGTAGGAAACTACTGCTGACGAAAGATAACACATATAATGGCGTAATTACCGTGCTTACTTATATTTAATTAACATATTGCATTTTCAGTTTATGTCATCATAGATGCAGTGGTCGTAAACGATTATCTCTAAAACAGGCATACCTGATAAGCACCAATTAAAAACGCGGCATTCGCTCTTTTTCTGCTGTCATAACTTGTGTAGTGAACAATCTTTTTACGAGCCAGCGAGAATGACTAGAAAAAAGGGACATAAATATTGAACTGTTTTACCACAGAATCATTTTACAAGTGTTGCTACTATTTATTTAAAATTCAATTATTATTTAAATAGACGCGGTTAAAGTTAGGAAAAGGGCTATGAAGTTTATGACCCGCTTGATCATAAACCACAGGAATAGCGGAAAGACGAAAAGCCATATCCCGACCATGGTAAGGGTACTGAAGATAAGAATAACGTGCTGGAATGAAATATATAGAAAGCCAAGAAAAGAAGAACATGAAGGAAAACAACAAAAAGATTAATCGACATGCATTCTTCAGCATTTACAAGGGTATATTTATTGCTTTACACACTTTGTAGTTTGTGTATACGAGGCAAAATAGAGACATGCAGCACACAAATAAGGAGCCATTGAGAAAGGGACACCATACTACCTCTGAGGGCCCGGGAGGGGAATGATTATACCCAATGAATGTTTTCCTGCATAATGCCCCACATTCTATCTTTTTTCTTACTAGAATTACACTAGTAATGGGATTTTCAGGGTATGCGATAGTTTCGGATTATTGCAATTTAGAATATCTAGCTTTCTCTACAGCAGCTCACTCCTTAGACTGCTACAAGTCGACTCGCATAATGACTGGGTTAATACGGACTGAGTTTACTGGGTTAATACGGACCTCGCGCTTTCGTTGAATTGGGCTTAACTGCGCATCTGAGCTTTACCGCGCGTCAATGGAGTCGACTTGTAGCAAGTCTACTCACTCCTCTGCGGAGGCTTACATGACGTTTCTTGGTAGAGGAAAGAGAGCGCGCAGAGTATGACGGGAGCTAAATGTAATTCCGGTAATTTCGTGCTACAGCAGAATTAATTGCAACGTTCCTCTCAGAGAAAGGTCCATGGCGTTAATTAAAAGAAACAATATACAATTCTTTTACTGTCGTTCCAATTGAAGTGTTCCTAAAATATTGCATCAATTCATTACATAAGTTGATCAATACATTTGCTCAAAAATTGATCAACTTCCTGTTTACTAGCATACTTGTTCCCAATTGGTCAATCAGTCACTGAAATGAGACGCCATTGGTCGATTCACACACACAGGAAGTTGATCAATTTTTCAACGAATGAATTGATAAACTTAGGCAATGAATTGATGCAATATTTTAGGAACACTTCAATTGGAACGACAGTAAGATGATTTGCACAATTAAATTACTAGAAGCTATATATAGAATGTTTGAACTTTTAATTATTAGTTGTTAAAAATGTGGGAAACACAGATACAAAGTTCAATCAAACAGCATGTTGACTTTGTTGTAAGATAAACCAAACATTCCACTTATTAAAGAAAATTTCGGTCGTCTTCGGTATTATTAATATTGGACTCAATTATTTATATCAATAAAATTACTTTGAGAGTGATAATAAAAATTTACTCAGAAACTATTACATTCCCAACAAAAGTTAATCATTTTTGCTCGTGCAGAAAATGCATGTATATCAAAATATTGATCTTTTAAAAAAAAACATTAAAGAGCGTGTGAGTTTAACGTCTGTCAATTTTAACGACAAATTTAATTTATGAGAACATAAACCCATAATGTCAAATTATAATATGAAGAAACACGAACGCTCATGATCAAACACAGTACTATCAGTACAATGAACTGTACATGCATGGTACAATTGTCGTTGTTTGCGAGACTTATTATACATTCAAATTATTTTATAACATAATATACTACTTAGCTGGCATTGTGTAGGATGGCCGTATAAATTTAGCAACAATTAACTAGTATCTAGGCTATAGTCCTAGATTCTGCAGGTGTATTTTCAATAAGCAAGTTTTCGGGAAAACATATGTATTGCCTATTGGCTTTGTTTCAGCACGAAAATAACTTAGTTATATATAATGTCTATTATGCACTACGCCACTAGTCAATTGAACCCCCCCCCCCACCTCCGGGCATATGCGGGGTTTTACAGAGTTTTAACAAACATTGCCATTATGGTACCCGGGGTTTTAACACTGACAAAAAGGCCGGGATAAAATTCCGGGGATTTAACTCTCATACAGAGCCTTTGATTTAATAAACTGACACATGCTCGCCTGACTTTCTTCTTTGCCAACTCCCTGTAACAGCTCGTTTTTATATAAAAAATGACTGATCAGACGACTAGATGAAAAGTTAGATTTGGAAAACTATGGCAAGCCGGGCATTTTAACAAATGGACAACATTTTAAGGCCGGGATTTTAACACTCGAGAAATGTTAAAATCTCCGCATACTCCCGGGGTCGGGTTTCAATTAACTACTGCATAATATCGCGTCTAATATTGCATGCAGTGCACCGTCACTGAAGACTTAATTAGTTCATAGATATCTTCTTGCAAGTTGCAAGTTTTGCCATGCTGGAAATAGACATGCGTATGGTATCTGCGATTCTGAGCTGTTGTTTAGGCATAATAATAGTTCATTAGAACAATTATTACTAACTAATAATAATTGGCAAAACTTGCCACAAATAGCCAAACAAGTATTTAGTCTGTCTGCAATGTATGAATTTGATTAAGACAAGTACTAAGGGTCTATAAGTACAAGTACGGATGTAGATGCATGTTTTTTGGACAAAAATGCCTGCGACCATACCTGCGACGTAGATCTTATACTCTCTCAATTACAAACTACATTGAACAGAACTCGCTTTGACATTCGTTGTTTAAATTACAATTCTTGCTGTTAAAATTTCCAGTGTAACGTACGTCATGATAGCTTTATGAAATATTAAAACGCAATATGAGGGTCAAGCAATTAACTGCTGTGCGTTATAATAAATATAACAGATTTAACAGTATAACACTGCGTATCTTGGTTTGCTTTGGCTTGCCGGCAGCCGAAAACACGCTACGCATTATTACAATAGCTGGTACTGAGATTCTTCTGTTAAAGATCCTGTGATGTCACATGCCAAGCAAGAAATGAAGAAATAGCAGTATTACATAGTTAAATTTTGTTAAAATGTATATAGTTAAATGTACACAAGACCAAAGACCAAAGTTGTTTTGTATATTTCTTTTCACTTTTGAATATTTTAAATTTACATAATTCAGTTTTGTTTTGTAACATCTACTAGTTTGTATACTTTTCAACGTACTAACTTAGACAATGTTAATTTAAAAAATGTCATCAGAGTACTACCAAAGCTGTGCTTTCTGATGTATAAGGGCCTCTGCCACTTACAAAACATGGATCTGTGTTAAAATTGCTGCACAGGTGGCAATACCTTCTAACAAGTCCTTCTATATTTCAGTGATGCAAAGGGTACATTGTCATTGTACTATCCACAGACTACAGGACTGGTATAATTCAACTATTGTACCAGAACTCGTGTGAGACTCACACATTTAGGACTCATATATCTCATGCTCTCACACACTCATGAGAATCTCACACATTTCAACAAATGTTGAGACATCTTGTTACCAGAGCCTCAAATCGAGGGGCTGGGAGTGAGAATGTGACAAAAATTACAAAATGGCACACACCGACAGTGCCGAAAATGCAGGAAATGGCATTTCAGAGACTCTAGATTTAAAAATTTTCCAAGGGGGCATCCCGGACACCCCTAAAAATCTCGCGCCAGTCGGTGCTCATCTATAGGCGTCGGTATCTCACTCATTGGAACAATGCCACCTTGGAGTGTCTGCCATATTGGTCAAGTGTGTCTGTACTACAGGAGGAAACTGGAGTACCCAGAGATGTAGAGTACAACTCACAGGTTATTGTTACTAAACATGGTTATAGTTTATGCATGCTTCCCACTCACAAAACAAAACCCCCATAACACAACACACCAACCCACATCCACAAGAAACTGCCACATAATTGTTAACAAACAGTTTACATTACTACATTGATGACTGATGTTAAACAGGACTATATATTTTGAAATAACCATCATCCAAACTTGATGGTGAACCCATTTTTAGTGCACAATGATAAATAATTTGGGTCAAGTTTAGCTGCTGTAATTTATGAAGTTTATAACTGCAACCAAAATAAAGGTCTGACATCAGTTGACAATATATTTGTTATAGACAAGTAAATGGCATGTGTAATCATTCAATTTCTGATCTTAAATTTTCTTTTTAATTTTGTGATATGGTCTGAGTAAACTCCAATATTGGGTATTTGTCACTGAACTAGTGATTGAATTAATTAAGGATGAAATATTGGTTCATCCAGAAAACATCTACACCTCCATCATCTATAGGCATAGAGGATATGGTAAGTTAACCCCCCTCCCCACACATATATTAATTGATGTTTTTACACAGGATAACCTGTCTCAATTTTAGCCTATGTCCCTAAATTTTGGAGGACTGACTTTAAACTGAAACGCCAAGTTACCTTGAGTTTCTTATTCAGCTTGCAGCAGTAGCGATACAGCATGGCCAAATTGAGGGGACCAAAGTCAGCATAAAAACTTAAATGCAATTAAAACATAATAAAGCTTATTAAACACAGTGATAGACTCCAAGTATTTGTGGTTTTCTGGGCAAAAACTAACGAGACAAGACAAAACCACTAAGCATTCCATGTCAACAAAGTGTCATACGATATATATACAAGAGGTATTATACAAAAATGAGACATACTTTTCATACACTAAATCATCATCAATGCTAAAATAATGTGCATTTTGAGTGCTTCTAGGCCTTCCCCGTACAGTAGCGAAGTAAAGCCGATCTGCAAAACGCAAATATACAAGCAAAATCAAGACATAAAGCCTAGACATTTATACACAAAGTACCGCGATTTAAGACGGTCTTTTATTAAACGACCGCTTCAAGAGCTTGATAACTACGTACCTTTTATTATTTCACACTCGTTAATGCCAGGTGAACTTTCTTCAGACATTTTTAAAAAGTAGGATATCATATGTAGCAAGCTATGCTTCTAAAATCTAACCCTTTCCATTTTTATTTCGTTGTATAAAAATATATTAAACCGCTCAAGTAGCTAGATATGAAACCTTATCTACCCGTATTAGGATGGAATGATATATATTTTGCTCAAACAATGTGTTTAGCCAATCAGAAAGCAGTAGAATGCCGTTACTATGACGGCGGAGATTAGTTCACGTTGAGAACGTCAACAAAGCAAATTCAAACAAAGACGCTGAATTTTATGCTCTAAATTTTAATTGCTATTACTTTATAAGTCCTTGCACAAGTTCACTGATACAGATGTATGCTACACGGCCATTAAAATAAATCGGGGTGTCTGGATGGCAATTATATGCTAGTGCTAATGAGTGATTATGCAAGCCAAAGCCCAAATGGTGTGTGTTTTTAAATAACTTGTTTTGCACATTTTTGATATTAAGGTCCAGTATCTCGCAGTATAATATGTAGGTGGGATTTTATAATATATTTCAGAGATTTTAAATGTAACTCACAGAGAACTGATCATCGGTTTCAGTCATTGGTAAAAATCCTGTAGTGACGTCATACTATCTGCATTTCAGCATTTAGATTTAAACCTCTCGAGAGTTTAGTAAAAATGTCCATCATGGTACGTGGTGTTCGATCACGAACAAATTTCTGTGAGGTATGGTCAGGGAGTGTTTATGACATTGCTGGCCATTACTGTCTGATTGCGACACCGAATACAACTATGCAAGGTGATTTATTTAAGTTTTTTGAAAAAGAGAAACAGAATGGCACAACTATTTCTGGGGTGGGGGGAGTTGGTCGTAAGCTTTTCATTGCGTTAGGTGTCAAAGACAGCACTGTAAATGTCGAGAGTACCAATATTTTTTACCAGGATTGTAGTTAGGTAGTTTGATCCTATACAAACCCTACTTCAAATATATCGTTTATCGCTACCTACACTGGAACCATGCACATTCACGACTTTAATTCGCAAATTAAACAATCTCAGGGTAAAACTTCAGTTACAACGCTAACTTATTTTCGTATACTTGAATTGATCCGTCTTGTTTCTCCTCGTTCCTCCCATTGACCTGTCTGGCGACTTCTATTGAACTTAGCCACCTTAAGGTCTGTTAAGGAGAATCATTAACATTCTCTTTAAAAATTATTATATATTTTCAAATTTGATTTTTCACAATGTCCATAATTTTCAATTTGAGACTATGTATGTGCAAAACAATGTTGCTTTCCCAGTGTTTTCGTAGTATAGTTCTAACGAATGAGGTTATTGTTCTCCAGTGGCAGTGTTTGTAGGCAGTGTTCTACAAGAAACTGCCGTGGTTTATGTATATAAAGTACCTGAAAAAGATTAAAAAACAACTAAACGTTTCGTGCGAAGGCCGTTTTCAGGAGGCTACAGACCTTCTTACAAAGGGCCTTCGTTTGAAACGGCGAAATGTTTTCAACTTTTTTCAGTTAGCTATACTGTAGTTCAGAAACAAACCACGTCAGCTTTTTGTTCTCCACTCACTTGGCGAAAGGGAATAATAAATAACGCTACAAAAACCAAAACTTTAACAAACTTTTGTTTTCTGCCGTGGTTCGTGTCTGCACTAGTCTGAACTACGCCTAGAAAAGACTATTCTATATTTCTAATAGTTCACACACAAACCACGCAACCTATTGAAGAATAATACCTATTTACACTGCATGGACCCCTGCAATTGGGAAAACCAATGCACTCGGTTTTAGAAACAGAGTTATTACTTCTATACATAATAAAAACGTCTAGGAAGGTTCCATCTCCCCGGCCGTCAGTCAACAGGCTGAAACTTGTTCTGGTTTTGGCCAAATTTCTAATAGTAACTTAATGGCATTGATATCTTTCTTTGTGTCACTGACAGTACTGGTTGTGCTGCCACCGAGTGATGGACATAGCAATACAGGTCCAATACATACTGCTAAATTATGACTGTCCATCTTGTTCACATCACTGTTCATTAGTACAGTGACAAAATGATCTAACAAGTACATAATTGTCGCTTTGCACGGGCGAGTGAACTTTTTAATGATTTCAGAAACTAAATTATCAGGCATGGTTTCGGCTTCTGTCTCGCAGAGTAATTCCCGTACATCTTGCGAGAGGAGAGGTTGTGGTAACTCACGCAGATAATCTTTAAGTAAACCAGTTATAATGTTAACATCAACTGGATTCTCAGTCCGACTCAAGTCAACACTCGCGCTATTGTTTTCAAATTGCGCCCGCAATACCTTCTTCTTAGCGGCGTTCCCGCAAATACGGTAGATCCCAGTCGTCTCCAGTGCTCGCTCGTTAATCTCCTCCACACACTTACGGATTAAGTTTGGGATTTTAGAATTCTCGCGTCGTAAAACCGTTTCAAGAGGAAAACCGAAAACACCTTCTTTCTTTTGTGAAGGCGTGCGTTGAAGAAGGAATTTCATATCTGTGAATTTTAGTTTAATACAAAGCATTCCGGAGGGTTCTAAACAAACTGCGAGCAAGTGTTCACTACCTTCGCTTAACAACTGAGCTAAACTTAAGCAACCTTCTGCAATCTTAACGTCTTCCTTCTTTGAACGCGAGCAAACCGTTATTCGAATTTCTCGTGTTCGTTGTAACTCGATCTCAAAACTTTCGTTCCATTGAAAATCATTCAGACCTTTCTTTGGGACTGTAGAAGCTTGTTTGATTCCGTCAGAATCTACACTACAAAATATTTTAGTCTTTTTGCGTTTCTCTCTCGTGATAGATTCTTCTGACCCAATCTGCGCTCCTTTGACGATATCCAAAGTAAGCATTCCCGTCACGGCACGTGAAGGAGTTTCCTGGGGTGTACCTGGGTATAACCTATAGCCGTGTTCTGCGTCATCAGACGAGACATCTGTTGATTCCTGGATACGATACGGTTCTCCGAAAGCAGCAATTTTTGAAAGCGGTCGTGCGCCTTCCGAGAATTTCCGAACGTGTTTACGTTTTTGGTGTCCGATTTTGGAAAACCAGCTATTGTGAGATTGGTTTAAATCATCTGAAGACAAAGAATGAAGAAATGGTGGTTTTTCATTCGGTTTAATATCAGAAATACCTTTCGAGGTTTGGTCTTCACTTTCAGCAGATGAGCTCACTGGGCTGCTGTCAGAGAGCTGGGATGTATGCGTTAGCATCTCGGATCGAGAAAGTCCGCTAGTACCGAGACTTGATGAACTGGTTTTAGACTTTCTTGACTGAGATTTGGGAGAGTCAGTACTTGATAATGACGAACTAGAACCGAACGTTTCCGAGGTTTTACGTAAACTAGACTTGGTTATGTCCTCTTCTTTTGGTTCAATTTTGATCTCGTCCAGTGTACGACAAACAACATTTGACGTAGATTCAAACTTTGAATACTTCGGGTCGTTCGAAGCTATAATATCAAACTTTATATCACCAGGGTCTAAACGCTTTGAAGTCTGTTTGTCATCATGACTGTCCGTCCCTTTCACTTGTGAATGTGTTCTTTCATTTATTGACATGGGTATAACGGTGGATCTCTTTTGACTTCTCTGCTTGCTCGCGGGAGTATGCTCTGAATTTAAGTTAATGTTTGCAACTTCTTTATTTATATGTGTTTGTGAAACTCTTTGGCTTAATTTATTGTTTTCTCTAAAGTTGCTGTTTGAAGTCAACTGGGTACTAATATTAGTATTATTGCCCTGTTTCTGACGAGATAATTCACTTGATGCAACAATGTTTGAAGTATGTGGATTCAGGTGATTATCAAAGCGATTACTAAGTTGTGACTTACTTGGATCTGATTCGGGAGGTGCGGGTAATATCCTGCCAGAGGAACTGCGCCTACATTTACGGGCGCCCGGTGGGGTAACAATACTTCTTTGTGTAGAAATTTGGGTGCCCTGTTTCGGACCAGTTCTGTGGCTGTCAAGTTTGTGACTTTGTTCAATATAGTTATTATTCACATTCCGGACACTTTGTTTTGAATCCTCAATAACACGTTCCTTCGGCGTTTCAGTGATGTCTCCTCTACGTCTAAATCTAACTTTTAATGTCAATTTCTTAGGGATTTGAATCATAGCTACAACATCACTGAGTTTATAATCTTTAACAGCGACACGGTTAATCTCTAATATTTCATCTCCAGTGCTAAGTAAGGAGTTTTGCTCCACAACACCACCAGGAGTTAGTCGAGAGACAAAAATCCCACCAGGTTCTTCACATTTATTGACATTATACTCTCGTAATGAAAACCCTAAAGGTTGTCCTGAAGTTTTGAGTATATTCACCAAACCAACATCGCCTTGTAAAATGACTTTCGTATTTGGTGTTTGGGATATTTCACTGCCATGTTTTGTGGTAATACCTCTTTCCATAATCTTATTTGCGTTCGTTGTTGTCTCGCTGCCGTAATCCAACGACAAAAGCATAGCAACAACCTCTGGAGTAAGTCGTTTCTTTGCAATTGAAGCCATAGTTTGTTTCTCCATGTCAACAGAGTCACGACGCTGTACTATTTCACTTGATCTTACGCTTGTGTCAATATTCGGGGCTCGCGGTAGACGACGCCGGGATTGGCTTTGCAAGCCTGGCGTAGCCATAGCTGCTTTGAAATAGCTTTATAAAATACATTCTTGGTGGAGCGTTGACGAACAAAATATGTGCCATCGTTTACTATGAGACAACAGTCAAGCCATCATCTGGTTATAATTAGATCAAGTTTGAACCAATGACACAGTTTGTTGTCTAGGACGGTGGATTAACTCTGTGACGAAATACAATGGACGATGAACACACATTGATCTTGAAAGGACAATTAACCTTTACAAAGGTCAGCTTTAGTTTGTTTAGATTTTGGTTCAGCTGTTAAGACTTTTTAATGCAGTATAACTTTTTATAGTTAAACTATGTTTAGTTCTGATTTCTTCTCGGTGCATGTTACACAGCCAGTTATATATATCCTAGTCCTAGCGATGGCTTGGTCTTTTTTTCAAATTCTATTGGGGCTCTTTGCTTGAAACATCAGATTTTCTCCTGTATAACGAAAATCCACCCAAAACGTGCATTCAAATACCCTGAGACCGCGACCGCAATAGGCGCAATTGACTGTTTCAAATCGGTTACTGCTAAACCTGGCTTAATTAAAGTATAAACTAGCCTGGGGGAAAGAGAAAGGGCCTGATACTCAGGCAAAGTATAAAGCCTTCAAGGTTTGGCTTAGGCCTACGGAGCTACGGCCAAACTAAGTCGTTAGATTTAAATGAATGTACTGAAATCTTGCCTTGCATTAAACGCCGTATGAATTTAATGCAAGTTCAACGCAAGCAAACGAACATAAATTCTACGCCAGCAATGTAACATGAACCTTTACCGTAGGCGTAGGTTAATTACTCAGAACTACATATTTTACCATAGGTTTTGACTTTTGAATAGGTTTTATGATAGGGACTAATTAGACCTAAATGTTGTAAATTTCATTGATCATGCAAATTTTATGTAAATAGTTAAGTTTTTAAATACGGACACGAACAACACTCTCATATATATATATAAATATATATATATAAAGCGCAAGTTTCAAGTTTAGGAATTGAATTTGGCGGTCATTTGTGAGTGAAATGATTAATATCTCCCCACAAAGATATATCAATCAAAAATGGTCGCCATATTCAATACCTAACCTTGAAACTTGTGCTCCCATGGTGCTTTTCGCGCTTAGAGTTTAAGGTTTTAAAGTTTAAGGTTTGCAAAGGACAACCTTATTTTACAAGCATGACTGTGTGTAAGGAAACATGTCTGGTATAATATTCTAGTGGTTTTCTTTAATTTCTTTCCTCAGACATACATTAAAAACTTTTATTCATAAAATAAAGTTTATAATCCCAAACGTTTCGCCGATCAAGGCTTCTTCAGTGGGAGACTGATTTAAAGTCATATGATTTCCCTACGTATATGCAAGTCCGTCCATAAATTACAATATAAAACTAATTATGAATATATACAGGATTAAAAATTTAAAAAAATACTAATTATATAAAAGTGTTCTCCCAATGCAGCCATTCATAATTTTGTCAGCATTGTTTCGTATTTCGACTGCTTCAATGTACATTCGCTCCTCTTGGTTGCGGATGTGCGTATGTAAAAGTTTCCAGCTAATTTTAAAGTCCTTAGGTCTCTGATTGTGGGAGATTAAGTGTCTGTATACGGTCTGTTTATCCATTGATAAGTGTTCTTTAATTCTTTGGCCTATTGTTCTACCTGTCTTGCCAATGTATACAGGGTGTATTCAAAAAAAACGCAACCTCGGAATTTCCCAAGAAATCCACTTTGTTCTTAAGCACAAAAGATTTTTTGCCTATGAATTTTAAATAAGTAATACGACCTATTAGTTTATTCGTTATGCTCTGGAATACGATTTATTATTTTTTTTTTTTTTAAATTCAGGGAATCTTTTGTTCTTGTTTACAAGAACAAAGTGAAAATAAATAACGAGTTTTTGTTTTTTTTTTTTTGTATAATATCGCAAATTGTGCATGTAATTTAGTAGACCACATTCTTCGCTAAACACTGATTACGCTTCGATGCTAATTTACACGTTTCGCATTTATCAGGACAATTTGGCTTATTTGTTGGTGGTGCGAACACTTTAGACAATGGTCTGCCATTCTCAAAGTAAATTTTAATATTCGCTATGCCTGAGCGGCGTACGACACCCAATGCCCGTCGTTTAAATTCTTCATTAATGAAGGGCATTTTAATATAAAAAAGACGCCTGCTGAGGCGTTCACACTGGCCCTGCGGAGCAGGTTTTGCCCCATCTGGACGGTCAGGGTTTAGGGGCACCTGAGGCGGTGTAACATTTACTGTCTGTGTGAGGTTTCAGGTTTCAATCTCAGATCAGTGGTTTCAATCTTATTTTGAGGTGCTTGGGTATATTAATGATATATGCTAGGTTTATATAGCCGATTGTGAGATATATAGACATTGTCCTATCATTACCGAGTATGATATATTCACTTCTTAGTTTAAAGACCATGTAAAGTCCATTCTGCGCATGTGCTATGGGGGGTCCCGCGATGTAAACAATGCCCAAATTTCGCGTTGTTTCGACTAAAATTCGACATCTTCCTAGTCTAGGACCTGTATAGGAGTTTGTATGCGTTTCATTTAGCACAGGCAATCTCAACTGTTTTAGGGTAAAATGACCATGGCGGTCAACATGGCATATGTGCGAAAACCTGAATCAAGTCCTGAAAATGACCCGCCTGAAACGGCAGTGCCGACATAGCTCTAACTTCCGAAAAGCAAAAGCGACAGCCTTTCTGAAGTGCTTATAGTGTTTAGAAGGTTGCTTTTAGGGGTAGTTATTGGAAGGAAAAATTTTACAAGAAAATGACCATGCACCACCCCAGGTCAACTGCTAATTATCCATGAAATAACTAATATACCTGGCAGAGATTAAATTTTCTTATTTCCTAACAATTTTTATCATGGGATGATAAACTATGCTTAATTTAATATAATTATTGTAGATTTCATAAGGATTGACATTGTTTTGTTTAAATATAATACATTTTATTTCACTTACCCCCCACCAAAACACCATATTTTGCCGTCTTGTTTGCTTTTTATCGCCGAGTCTCGCAAGTATCATCCAATTGTTGTACTTTTACATAATGATAGATGGCTAAAGAAGATTTCAACCAAGTTTCGTCAAGTTTTGAAGCAGTGCAGTGTATTTTATCTTCGATATTGTGTCCTTCGATATTTCGTCAAATAGCGGCCATTGCAATGCCTCGCCGCTTGTCTTCCCGATAAATGCCACTTCTTCGTCTTCATATGTATTTAGATTACAGTATCCAAGAGTACTTCATTGTAGAATAGTCCCAATCGAAAAACTAGAGTAGTATAGTCGCATTTGAAAGGAAAAAACCTCCCATAACAAATTTAGGATCAGAATCAAAGACACAAGCATGACACAAGTTTAAAAATAATTTGAAAGTCACGCGCAATCTTCGCGAAAACTCCTCGTGGGCTGCTTGACAGGGAAATATTCACAGAACCCAGTAAATATATTATATTTATTGTATTTTTAGGATTTATGAAAAAAACAATAAATATTTGCGTATTTTCTATTGTTTTTATCATAAATCATAAACATACAATAAATATAATATATTTACTGGGTTCTGTGGTGGCGAACAGCGTTTCGTGAAAATATTTGCCCCCCCTGTCAATTTTAAACTTGTGTCTTTGATTCTGATCCTAAATTTGTTATGGGAGGTTTTTTCCTTTCAAATGCGACTATACTACTCTAGTTTTTCGATTGGGACTATTCTACAATGAAGTACTCTTGGATACTGTAATCTAAATACATATGAAGACGAAGAAGTGGCATTTATCGGGAAGACAAGCGGCGAGGCATTGCAATGGCCGCTATTTGACGAAATATCGAAGGACACAATATCGAAGATAAAATACACTGCACTGCTTCAAAACTTGACGAAACTTGGTTGAAATCTTCTTTAGCCATCTATCATTATGTAAAAGTACAACAATTGGATGATACTTGCGAGACTCGGCGATAAAAAGCAAACAAGACGGCAAAATATGGCTGAAATCGTGTTTTGGTGGGTAAGTGAAATAAAATGTATTATATTTAAACAAAACAATGTCAATCCTTATGAAATCTACAATAATTATATTAAATTAAGCATAGTTTTTCATCCCATGATAAAAATTGTTAGGAAATAAGAAAATTTAATCTCTGCCAGGTATATTAGTTATTTCATGGATAATTAGCAGTTGACCTGGGGTGGTGCATGGTCATTTTCTTGTAAAATATTATACTTAGACAAATTTTTCCTTCCAATAACTACCCCTAAAAGCAACCTTCTAAACACTATAAGCACTTCAGAAAGGCTGTCGCTTTTGCTTTTCGGAAGTTAGAGCTATGTCGGCACTGCCGTTTCAGGGCGGGGTCATTTTCAGGACTTTCGTCCTGGATTCAGGTTTTCGCACATATGCCATGTTGACCGCCATGGTCATTTTACCCTAAAACAGTTGAGATTGCCTGTGCTAAATGAAACGCATACATACTCCTACACAGGTCCTAGACTATCAGAAACTCGAATCTGTATTTATTTAAAGCATAGCGAACCAGAACACATCATAATTTTTTAAATATAGCGTGTTTAAAATGTAAACAAACGGACGTTGCCGGTTTGTTTACATCGGGACTTTACATCACCTTTAATATATGTATTAATTAAAGACAAAATTCTAATAAATATTTAAACCAAATTCATCGTGTTATTGTAATTATTTTAGTAATATATTCCATACGCCCAGTCTCGACAATGTAATTTTGAGTAGACACGCACAAACTAAAAATAGCAAACGTAAACAAGACATTTTGAGCCATATTTTTTATGATATTTAATAATACCTAAAGTCGTAAAGAACAATATTGAATCGAAATACCAATATTGTTAAAAAGCAAGAACAAAGCATCATACCAGAATGTGAATGACTTTGAAAGTTCGAAAAGCATATAAATTTAACTGTGTATCAAAGCGAGTTAAGAGCAGGTAGGAAATGAAACTCCGTCGCGCTAGACTTTATGCAATTGGAAACAATTGTTACTAAAGCCGTACTTCTTGAGAAACATTCCAAATTCTTTATACAAAGGCAACAAAGCTAATATATAATAGCTTTGTAGTTTAATATGAAGTAACTGTATTCTACGTTGTACTATCTAAAATTATGTTGTAAACTTATAAATTCTCAGTTATAACAGTCGAAAGTCGCTTAAACATACGGCAATTACCTTTTCGCCATAATTTCCAGGGATTTTACCAACTGTAACTGCAGCTATTAAATACGCAAAGAAATCTACAACGAACTCATGTGTTGTTTATATCAAAGAAAACCACCCATGAAACAAACACAAGAAATTAAAACATTTCCTAATAGACATATTTGTCATATATAGCCACTGATCTGAATTCAGATCAGTGTATATAGCCCGCTCCTCAATGACGGTCATTTTGAATCGGGTGGACTTCGTAATCACCACATGGTCTCTGAGCCTGCGATGCGCTAACGCAAACTCGATTTCTCGACGATGAAAAAAACAGAAAATTAGGGATTTAAGACACTTGGCCTACAGGCCAGTGTAATAATTTTCTGTTGTTCGTCATCTTCATTTAATGTGGTGGTAGTTGTATGAGACGTATTTCTGATGGTCGTTCTTATCATTTCTCTAGGGTACCCATTGTTTAAAAACAGTTATGTCACTATGCCTAACGATTTCTTTCGGGCTTGTTGATTGGAAGAACAGTAGATGGCTCGCTTGATTTCGCCAATAAGTACCGCTCGTTTTGATGCTATCGAGCTGTGGCTGTCCCAGGGTATAATACAACCACTGTGTATAGGTTTCCTATACAGGCATGTAGAAAACGTTTTGGTATCCGGATTAAAGGTGACCAATGTATCGAGAAATGGTAATTGGTTATTATTGGGTCGTTCCAGTGTAAATTTGATTGCATCATTTTGGTCATTAGCTATCTCTAAAAGTTCTTCGACGGTAATTTCTTTAGAAGATAGGGACGCAAAGTAATCATCAATGTATCTCTTAAGGATCGAAGCGTAATCAGTGTTTAGCGAAGAATGTGGTCTACTAAATTACATGCACAATTTGCGATATTATATACATTGGCAAGACAGGTAGAACAATAGGCCAAATAATTAAAGAACACTTATCAATGGATAAACAGACCGTATACAGACACTTAATCTCCCACAATCAGAGACCTAAGGACTTTAAAATTAGCTGGAAACTTTTACATACGCACATCCGCAACCAAGAGGAGCGAAGGTACATTGAAGCAGTCGAAATACGAAACAATGCTGACAAAATTATGAATGGCTGCATTGGGAGAACACTTTTATATAATTAGTATTTTTTTAAATTTTTAATCCTGTATATATTCATAATTAGTTTTATATTGTAATTTATGGACGGACTTGCATATATACGTAGGGAAATCATATGACTTTAAATCAGTCTCCCACTGAAGAAGCCTTGATCGGCGAAACGTTTGGGATTATAAACTTTATTTTATGAATAAAAGTTTTTAATGTATGTCTGAAGAAAGAAATTAAAGAAAGCCACTAGAATATATATATATATATATATAGTCAAATCTGCATTAGTCCAATCTGCAGACATGCATGTTTCGCCGTTCAACGGCTCGTCAGTGCAGCTTGTAACGCAGTCTAGATGCGAGTGACTTCGTATTTATACACCATACTCTTGCCCTCCCCAAGCGCATGTGGTACAATACTCAGACACATGCGCATCCAGACATGCGTGAAGTGTCTTGGGGCCAGAGTGCTCAAACGACCACAAGGGAAGTGAGCTTTTGCATTATAGCTTATAGCCACCAATTAACCTCACAGAGTGCTCAACAACACAAAGTGAAGGAGCATATATAGTCAAATCTGCAGACATGCATGTTTCGCCGTTCAACGGCTCGTCAGTGCAGCTTGTAACGCAGTCTAGATGCGAGTGACTTCGTATTTATACACCATACTCTTGCCCTCACCAAGCGCATGTGGTACAATACTCAGACACATGCGCATCCAGACATGCGTGAAGTGTCTTGGGGCCAGAGTGCTCAAACGACCACAAGGGAAGTGAAATATATATATTTTCGCTTACCTCAAAACCTGTCTGCAACAGGCTGTTTCATCTGCCTGATGATTCTTTTACAGATGAAACAGCCTGTTGCAGACAAGTTTTGAGGTAAGCGAAAATCTATAATTTGCTCTAACTATATGTTGTCGAGCACTCTTTGCGTTTCGTAGACCCAAAACTACACGTATATATATATTGCCCCAAGACACTTCACGCATGTCTGGATGCGCATGTGTCTGAGTATTGTACCACATGCGCTTGGGGAGGGGCAAGAGTATGGTGTATAAATACGAAGTCACTCGCATCTAGACTGCGTTACAAGCTGCACTGACGAGCCGTTGAACGGCGAAACATGCATGTCTGCAGATTTGACTATATATATATATATATATATATATATATTCTAGTGGCTTTCTTTAATTTCTTTCTTCAGACATACATTAAAAACTTTTATTCATAAAATAGAGTTTATAATCCCAAACGTTTCGCCGATCAAGGCTAGCTTCTTCAGTGGGAGACTGATTTAAAGTCATATGATATCCCTACGTATATATGCAAGTCCGTCCATAAATTACAATATAAAACTAATTATGAATATATACAGGATTAAAAATTTAAAAAAATACTAATTATATAAAAGTGTTCTCCCAATGCAGCCATTCATAATTTTGTCAGCATTGTTTCGTATTTCGACTGCTTCAATGTACCTTCGCTCCTCTTGGTTGCGGATGTGCGTATGTAAAAGTTTCCAGCTAATTTTAAAGTCCTTAGGTCTCTGATTGTGGGAGATTAAGTGTCTGTATACGGTCTGTTTATCCATTGATAAG